>VWZW01000180.1:1825038-2324345 GCA_013397115.1 Edolisoma coerulescens
TCCTGCGTGGGCACCTCCCCCACGGGCTGCGGGTGGATCTCTGCATCCCCCGTGGATCCCCATGGGCTGCAGGGCACAGCTGCTTCACCATGGTCCTCACCACGGCCTGCAGAGGAATCTTGGCACTCGGAGCACCTCCTGCCCCCTCCTTCCCCACTGCCCTTGGTGTCTCCACGTTGTTTCCCTCACATGTTCTCACCTCCTCCTCTTCTCTGGCTAGAAAAAAACTGTGCCCCCACTTGGTTTTGATTTTCTTCTTAAATATGTTATCACAGGGGCGTTATCAACCTCCCTAATTGGCCCAGCCTTGGCCAGCAGCATGTCCATCTTCAGAACCATCAGAGATTGGCTCTGCCAGACATGGTGGAAGCTTCCAGCAGCTCCTCACAGCAGCCACCTCTGTGGCCCCCTGCTACCAAAAACCAGGCCCTGCAAAACCAACACAAATACCTACAGAGGATTCCAGGACAACTCTTGTCCTTTCCCATCAAAATCATGTTCCCCTACCAGACTCTGCCTGATTTCAGCCAAAAACTTTTGAATTCCTTGTGTCTTTCAGGATATATTTTCACACCCAGAAAATATCCTTATGCTGTAATGGGTGTTACAACCTAGATTTTTTGAGATGAAACTTAGCATCACTTAGACATGACTTGATATCAACTACCAAGCAAGAGCATCTCTTGTGATTAATACAGGCTTGCCCTATGTTCTGTTTAAAGGTTCACCAGCTGATGCCAATAAACTGCTAGAGCTGACTGAGCAATAGCAGTGAGTAACCCCTCTGATGGAGACAGCTGCAGTGGTTTGGCAGTGAGCAAATTCTGATTGCCACGAACGCATTTGTTGTATCAAAACATTTGATGACTTAGTTTTACACATTTCTCTACTCTGACAAGGTGAATAGAACTGGTTTCATCACTGCTTATTGTTTGACAAAGTGGTGACAAGGTGGCGTTTGGTTGGACTCGGTTTTAGAGGTCTTTTCCAACCTAAATGACTCTGTGAACACTGTGTTCGGGAGCTGTGATCAGTCAGAAACTATCTCAGACTACACTTAGTGTCCACTGACACCAAGAAAAATTGTTTTCCACATTGTTTGCCATGGGAACCATCCAGCAAGGCAGAGCTCTGAGGATCCTTGTCCTTTCTCAGCCTGATGGCATCAGGCACAAGGCTTAGAGTTCATTTCTCATTGACATTTCTGACTAACCCAACTCTATAAGTGTCTTTCTGCAACACAGATGCAAAGCAAGAATTCTAGCTGAGGAAGATGGTGTTGCTACTCTAATATCATATTGATAACTATCTCTAATTATTATTATTTCCCATATTAGGGAAGTGGGGCTTAAAAGTTGACTTAAGAGCTCTGGTATTCAGTGGCTATAGAGAATGAGAAATGTCGAGTTACCAGGACAGCTGAAGTTCTAGATTATTCTGTGCTAAATTGCTTGGGCACGTCCTTACGTTAATGAATTGTCCCTTAAAATCAACTGCTTTTATAAAAAACCTAAAAAACCCAACATTTCCACAGCTCGAGGATGGCCAGTTCTAATCAATATCATTGTAGAGCCCAAGCTGTGTTGTTTATTTAAATATTCCAACTATTTCACTTTCAGATAGCAGTACATGATGTTTTGCCTATTTTCTTTGTTTACCACTTCTGTCTCTGATTCAGGGTTTTAAATCCAGTAAAACTGAATATATTATCTACACTGAAGAATCTCTTTTGTTGTCTCTCTCTCTCCCCCCTCTGTGAGAATGTTAATTCTGCTGCCAGGTCAGCTCTGGCAATCTGATACCAACACCCAACCTCTCTCTATCTCCTGATAATAATTTTTTAAACAGTAAAGATAAAACCAATCGTAACACGTTTTTGCAAGTACCCCCCCCCCAAAAAAAAAAAGCCATATTTAAATTGCTGCACTGACTTGAAAGTTCAAGGAAGCAGAAAGAAGATGATTATGCTCCTTTATTTTCAGATTTTGATATCCTTGCAGGCACGCTCTGACACCGCAAACATGCTCTGCCTTATAATGCTACACTTAGTGATGAAATTGAGGGACATTTTGAAAGTTATATAAGGAGATTTATTGACAAGAAACTCAAAACACTGTCTTTGTAGACTTTTTTTTATTGCGAAGTTTAATTAATGTTTCCTTCAACCTTGGTCTAGATAATTCTGTCCCTTGGGAGGAGGATGAGGGGAAATCGTTCAGCAAGAAAAAAAAATCTACAGCTCAGAAAAATAAACTTTTAATTAAGACCAAGAAAACCCAACCAATCACAAAATGTAAACTCATGACAGAGATAAAATGGAGTCATTTGCATTTTCTAGAGTAACTTCAAACTCTCTGCAATCAATGCACAGGGTGTCCGAATGCCAAATTTCTTCAAACTATGCAAAAGTGTTCAGCACTAAACCCAACAGTGAATTTTAGCTAACACCTTAAATGTCTATTCTTGTGAGAACTAGAGTCCAAAATCTACATCAATCCACATACAGATGGAAATACGTGAAGGTTTACATCAGAAAGCTTTCAGTTAGAGCTGCAGTGGGCTCAGAGAAATGCTGAAGAAGGCCACACTAAATGTCTGCATAGCTCCATGTCACAGGGGCAGCAGAAGATGCCAAGGCAACCGTGCAAGAGCAGGGCTAACATTTACTGATAATTCCTTGTTATTTGCAGCCTCAGGGCTTCCTCACATTTCAGTGTCTTGACATTTAACTGACCTTGACAGATTTCTCTTGCATGAATTTGTCCAGTCTCATTTTTAATCTATGTAAACTTTATCAACCATAAAATCTGACAGGAAAAAATTCCATGGCTTAATTAGAGGTTCTGTTAATCAGCAGCTCCTTTTGTTTTGAAGCCGCAGCAGCAGCAGTTTCCTTTGGGGTGTCCTAACCCTTGCAGGGGAACAGACAATGAACTCTCATGGTCTATTACTGCTCACACTTTCACTCAGGTGTTGCAGATCTTTGTCATAAACTCCCTCAGTCACCCTTTTCTAGGCTGGAGGGCCTTTTCTTTATGATCCCTCACGTAGAAGCTTACGCGTCACATTGTTCACACAATGAACGACTGTGGGATTATTTGCCATCCTCATGTAGACTCCATGCACATTCTAAGTTTAACTAAATTCAGCTGAAGGAGAAAAATAAAGCCTGAGGTTGAAGACCACTCAAGAGAACCCAGTGTGGTTAAGGGGAGCCAGCAGAGATTTAGGCAGGGCAGGTTATGCTCAACCAACCTCCTCAAGCCCTTTGAAGATATTACTGTGGTGTCATGATGATTTTTTTGCCTTTTTTTTCCCCCCTTTTATACAATACCGTGCTTGTCCTGCATTTAGTTTTTCCAAAAGCATTTGGAAAAAAATCTCCATCAGAGATTAATGGCCAGGAGTCCCAGGCTAGAGGCAATAACAGGGCACTGGATCCAGAAGTAGCACCAGGGCAGAAGGAAGGAGCAGGAATATCACGGTACATCTGCACAGCACCTCCCCATGGAGCACAGCCCGTGTCCCTCTCCAGGTGTGTCACCCAGCCCTCCCTGGAACACAACACACCTCAGGCACTTGCAGAATCAGCAGAGAACAGCTTTTACAGGAAACTGCTGATTAATTTTATCTGATTGAAATTAGAGGAGCAAGGAGAGCAAGGTGAGTGAACTGTAATTACTGTGGCAAAGCAAACTCAAGGTACCTCCCTGAGTGGGGCTCAGCAAGGACATGAACAAAGCATTTCTACCGCTTCTGTCAGTCACTAAATATGTGTCAAAAACGTGTTTCAACAATTTATCCACCCATTTCCAGTAGCCAGGTCTGTGAGTTCATGAAATGGCACTACTTTAGATGGTGATCTGATAAATATTTCCTCTAAAGGGCCTCAAAGCAGCCAGCAAAAATACTAAAAATAGATACGAATTTTTTTCTGGTGTATTTTTATTGCTACCACCAGAATGTGTGAGAAATACATGTATATTTCTCACACACTCTGGCATCCTAATATGAAGATATCAAGGCAACCATACTTGTTTGTCTTTTTTGCACAAATGAGGAAAATCTAGCAGAATGATTTTGTTTATGGAACAGTCTGGGATTTTTGTTATGGCAAGATTGTGGCACATTACACAAATATATGAGGTCCTAATGTACCATCCTCAAAGCACTTGGATACTGATATGCAGCAATGGAGAGATAATTACAACTTTTAAGAGAAGGAACAAAGAAATATTCCCCTACTGAGTAGTATAAATTCAAGGCTAATAAGTAGTTATTAGTATCACACAAGTAGAGCTGTGTAAATTATGCAGAAAAAGTATTTACAGATCCATTTCAGTTTCCAAGTGAATTACTTTCAGCCATGTGCTGGATGCTCACTTTCATAAAAAATTAAAGCTGTTGTGTTTTACTACAGAAACACAGCTCGTGAAGAGGAAGTTTTTAAGTTTCATTAGACAGTGATGTTATTGAAAACAGGTTTTGAATCCTCACCAAATATATTCATATAGCTGCTTGTGTACCTAACCAATTAAGGTCTGGGAAGTCCATGCAGTGTTCTAAATCATTCATTGCAAGAATCCAGCTCAAAGTTCCAATCCGTACAATAAAGTTTACGAAAAACATTTCTCAGAAACATCTGAATAATTAATACACGGTTGAGAGAATCTCAAGCCATTCTGCAAGTGGAAAAAAAAATTATTTTCTATGAATTATTCATTTAGCTCTGCATACAACTCTTTTCCTTAACCCAGGAGGATTTACTCTTTTCAGGTGATTATCTTCCACAGTAGCTCTGCTACACTGGAGCCTAAGTGACGCTGTGTTTGTGACTCTAGATTGGCTCCCAGAGTAGCTGCACCACAGCAGCCCAGCACTTAAAAACACAAAAACAGAATGAAAGAGGCAGATGTTTGGACTGTTCTATCCCACTACAAGCAACCTGGCTGCCATTAACTCAGAGGAGAAGATGAGCTGCACCCTCCACCCTCCTGCTGGAAAGGTGTTTTGACTGAGACATGCTCCAAGGTGTGAGTTCATTTTGTCAGTACAGTGCAGAAAGGACCTTGTTATTTGCCTTTCAGAGCACTTCTTTGTAGGGTTGAAATACACACTGCAAACCTTCTGGGAAGCTGATGTTCGTTCCTCTCTTTATTTTTTTAAGTTTGCTGGGCAGCACAGGAATCCTACCCTCTAATACCTGTTGTTCCTTATTAACACAGATTAGCATTCCCTGGTTTTAAAACAAAACAAAAAAACCCAGATGACACGATAAATTTTGTTCACTGATGCAGCAGAAACCAATTACGGCACAGAAACACGAAGATTGAAAAGCAACAAATTGTGACTATTTGTTCTGGCTGTTTTCATAACACAGCAACTGAAATGTATTGGCATGTTCCAGTTGTGGCTCTTTTTTCCACAGCCCACCTTTCCCCTCCTTCCCTTTTCTTTAAATGAACGGCTGCTTTATCGTCGGATGGAGATGCAACTCTCTCCAGAAACCCACGGAAGAAAGAGATATTGGGATTTCTGCTGAATGCAGAGAAAAAACAAAACAATGATATAAAAGCATCCGTGAAGTGCATACATCAAAGTCAAAGGAAATCTTTGTATTCTGCCAGTAATGCTTACAAGGTAAAGTGGCATGCAGATTTCTTATTTAATAAATTCCCACAGAAAATTAGTTTTTCACAGTGGGAAGAATTTCAAGGCTTGCTGCGATGAACAGGCAGGATCTAATCACTGCTCAGGCTTTGTAGATACACCAGGGTTTGCAGATATTTCAATGATCCAATTATTCTGTTGAGGCACAATCACCCTACCTGCATACTAATCAAGTCATATGCCAACATGAAACAACCCTGCCTTTTCTGGAAGCTCTAGACATATACGGCTCCCTGGCTGACCTTCTGCCAATTACATTCATTTCAATTCTATTAGCTCATCTTTTGCCCAAAGGTGACACAGGCACAAATCTATAGGGAAAATTGCCTGAATCAACTTTCCAGTGCACAGGATGCAGAATAGTTGCTCAGTGATGTGAATAGGAGGCATTAGATTCTAAAGCTGGATGCAATTGGACTAAATAGCAATGAATTTTTCACTCATGAAACCTCTTCAGAAACTGTAAAGTTACATTCCATAAAAATGAGAGGATTCTGTTTATTAGAAGAAACAAAATCAATTACTCAGTTTTATACCCTGTGAATACCAACTCAGGAGGAGGATGAACAGAGCCCAGATCATTTCTGCTGGATCTGTATTCAGAGTGACTGTTGGGGCTCCCTTTTGGGGGGGCTTCCTTCCTACTTGGCAGCTTTATGATGTTCTATTCTGATTCTTTGTGACCGTGGACTGAGATATTGGTAAACTGACTGAATTTGTTACCAGTAGAATTTTGGAGCACAGTGAGCAGAGATATTTTTAATATTACATTTTCCAGCTATGTTTTGCTACCAAAATGCTTGTTATCTAGACTTTCTAATAACAGCTTTCTCCTCAAAATAACAAACGAATCCTTCTAAATATTTATTGGCATCTTTTCCAGAGAGTCATATCAATTTCTAAAAGTCACCAACATTTTGTCAGAACATTTCTGATGCTCATAAACCTAGGAAACGAAGAAAAGCCACGGCATTTTTCAGGTCTAACCGTAGTGACACTAGCTGTTCTTTAGTTTAGAGACACAATACTAGATGATGTTTTCTTTTCTGTTCCAGCTGTAATGGTGTTTACATCAAGTGCCTGATCCATCAAGAAATATGTGACCTTATGCAGTGCTGCACATAAACAGTGAAAGGAGAATAACAGAGGACTTGCAGAGGATCAAAAGGCATCCCCGTGTCAAACCATTAACCTTGGAGCTCATCATTAACCCATGGCACAGCAGCAGGAGCCTGAGATGGTGTGGGGCAAACCCCCAGCCAAGGAGCAGCCAGAAGTATGAAATATTGCCCGTGATTGACGGGACTGATTACTGAGCCTTTGTGCCTTTCCAGAAAACCCTCTGGTTTCCCTTTACCGCCTCTTTTAAATTGTCATTAGCATTTTAACCTCCCCCAAAGACAAGGGCAGGGGGACAGGACAGGACAGGCCAGCACAGGATGCTGGGGCCTCTCAAAGCTCCGTGCCAGGAGCTGCTCCCCCTCCTCTGCCGTCCCTCACTCCTGGCACCTTGAACGTGGGGAAATTCACCTTCCTTACCCCTGCACAGCCTCACCTGCAGCACCAGGCCAGGCAGCAGCTGTAATTACTGCATCAGGAGTTGGTTTAAATACTCCAAGGCGCTCTTGAGGAGAGCTCGGCTCCATTAAATGAGAGGGATAAAAGGCAGATGGTTTTCTGTTTTCCTTCTATTTCATTTTTCATACAAGAAGCTTGTTCAAGGTAGTAAGGGAAAATACCTCCTCAAGAACAATATTGAGGTGAATTTCTATTGCTTTTTTTGTCCTGTAAGCTTCTTACAAGGGAAAAAAAAAAAACAGAATCAAATAGATTCTCTGGAAGAATTGACTTTGTAGAATAATAGCACAGAAGGAACACAGGAGGAGGACAGATGGATAAGATGGACATGCTCCTAACAAAAAGATACACTGTTTATTTATTTTTCAAGGCCATTTGTAACACGTGAGTGTCCCTAGGAAAAGCTTTCGAAAAGAGAATGGAAAATGTTCACAACTGGGGAAAAACGCTCAAGTACTACATATTTTACAATCATAAGTGTCTTTTCTGAAAAGAAAAAAGCCTGAAAAGACCTATACATTTGTTTTTGCAGCTGCAGATTTTAGCTTAATTAAATAAATAAAAGCAGGTATAGCTCTGCCATCTCCCCACAGAACTGACTCTACAGCAAAGGAAATCCATTAATTACAGAACTCAAGCAATTCCAAAATTTAAAACCATTATTAAAGAAATAAAAAAATTGTTTGTCTCCCATGTAGATTTCCCTGATAAATCCCAACAGTTGTAGCTGTGATGGCTTTGATCTGAAGACCAGCTGAATGCAGCTTATTCTGAAAATATCTGGTGTCTGTCAGAATTATCTATGCAAATCTGGGTGACAAGAGGCTAAGAAGGGGGCAATCACTTTTATACATTTTGTCACTTTGTCTGAATGACCTCTTCTTTAAAATACCTACTCAACCCTACACCCTAATATTTTATACAACAGCTTTTCTTTTTATTGTGGCAAAAAATCTATCCACCTGCTGCTCCCCAAACTATATTATTGTGAACACTTCTCTTTTTTTGCTAAGCCTCCATTTATATTTCTAAGCAGAAGAGAGATTGCCAGGTGATCCTGAAACAATTAAAATTTATGTGAATTTCCCAAAGACATTTCATTAGTATTAAAACAGGACAGCTCATAGAGTTTCAAAGTGGACTTGTCCTTTGCTATGTAAAGGAATTCAAAATAGAATCTGGTTCTGCACAGATTCCTGACTGAGCTGAGCAAGTGGGAAGAGGCAGAGAGCAATGACCTTGTGTGAGCATCTGCCAGGATCTGCACATCAAAGGCAGACCTGAGATTAGGCACAGCCAGGACAAGGTAACTCATGCACTCTTTCTGGTGGGATGCTTTCCATAAAAGTCACTTGTAGAATAATTGAGCATTCACAAGTTGAAAAAGTAGGTCTGTGTAGCTCAAAGTGTCGACAGGTTTGCTTTGGGAGAGATGAACAATCCCGTGACAGACCTGAACACAGCACGGCCCAGAGATGGGGCTGGCACACTGTGTCCTCACAGGGGTCACAGATCTGGGGGTGCTTTGAAGAGCTGAGCTGGTGCAATGAATTCAGAAGGGAAGAATTTTGTGAGGGAGAACAATTATATTGTGTTTTATATCTATATTTATATATATACACACACACATATTCTAATATAATACATTTAATGATATAATTCATTGCTCTGTAAACATCTCAATAAAACACTTTTTTCCTCCCCTTTACAGAGCAATATTGCCTGGCCATGATTTCCACATGGAGTAGCCATGGAAGTGCAGTCTGTAGTGATGATGCAGAGTTCTACAAGCAGCCCCTTCCTGCTCACAGGCTGCTTCTCTCTTGGCTCTAGGTTTAGAGAAGTGAGAGAAGCTTTAAGGATCAAATTATTCCCAAAAGATTTCACTGGACTTTTAATAGTAGCTAAAAAAACTTTAAAATTGTGAACACTGAAGCAAAAATTCTGTTGTGAATTTTAAACTGAATTTTAACTAGCTGTGTGATTATTGAAACATTCACTGAATAAAACACTGATCCTTGAATATGAACAGTTTGATTTTTGTTCACATAACTTGTTGTATAGTAAGAGACAGTATAACTGGAAGATAAAAAAAAATACTTTAGTTTCTCACATTTACTAGTGTATTCCTTCCACAACTGCCTGCTTGGTGTTCAGTTTCTTGCCCTTTGTAGATCCATGAACATTTGCTACTCAACATATCAAACACAAATGTCTAAATATTGTCTGTTATCAGGCTGGGTCCAGTGACTCAGGGGAAAGACGCCTCCAGTTCCTTCCCCACACAGCATTGCAAAGCAGAAAAATGCTAATCAATAATTTTCTACCAGGTCATATTTCTATAACAGATACAGCTCCTAATATCCAGGTTACCTCAGTCAACTTGGCTCTGTTTTTGAAGAGCTTCTGCAAGAATGGGGGGAGAAAGGTGGAGTTGTTTGGGTTTTTTTTAAAGCGGGGCTGCAAAGGAGCTTCCAGCCTTCAGAACAGAAATTGGTTTCTGGCTCCAGTATAGCAAATTTTAGCACAATCACAGAGATTGCTTAGGTTTTAAAGCCGCTGGTGAGTCCTTCAGCCCCCCAGGAAGAAGCACACGGCACCACTGTGGGTATGTCAGTGATCCAGCAGATCCTAAAGAAGATGAACCCCATGGGCTGGCTCAGAGGGAGCACTGGAAATGCAGAGAGCTGGACACGTGCTGTAATTCCTTCTCTTCTGCTCCTAAATTGGTTCCACTGGGGAAGCAATTGCATTAACTGGGAGCTTGTTCTGTCTGTAGAGCCTTTTCACTCTCAAGAAGCAATTTCTAGACGCAGGCAGCGCACAATAACACGAATCCCATAATGAAAACACTGCTCCTCTCAGGGCTCCAACAAACACTTAGTGCTCCAAGTAGCAAGGGCTGACACCACAGCCCTTACCTCAGCAGGCAGAATTTATTTAACTATCCCCCCTCGAAACAGACTTCAAATACCAGCTAAAAAAGCGTGCTGTGTTCTTTAGCCTGCCCTCGTTCTGCTGATCCACTGTGTGGTACCCATTTTATATGTAGTATAATTTAATTCTAGAATTTTCCCACAAGATTGAAAATAATATTTTTGTATTTATTTACAGAAAGAAATATTTGGGTTAGTATTTTGTTACTGCATCTCCCTTTATTTATACATATGTCCACTCCCCTCAGTCACCCAGAAGTTGTATTACATTGTGAATGAAATAGATGTTAAGAACCTACTTGCTTAACTTTCATTTTTATTTTTTTTGTGAATGCAATAGCAATTTCTATTTCTGCCAAGAGCTGCCTGGTGCTAATATTGTCAGTCTATACATGGTGTGAATATTGGCATTCATTTTCTGTGCTGTCACCCCAGCACCAGGCACTGTTTTAGTGCCCTGATACGGTGACTAACACTTTAAACCCTGGAGAAATAAAGATAAGCAGTGGGAAATACAGTCCTAGCAGGGATTCACAAGTGAACATTTCTTGATGAAAAGAAACATAATAACTTCACAAATGTTTTCATCATAATAATCCAAATCCTTGTGAGTCACAGTAGAGGAAACTTAACATAGATTCCTCTGAAATATTTACGACTCTTACCATTTTTTGACCAAATAAATGGAACCATGTTCCGAATCACCAGCTTGCCTGGCTGCTACCAGGGAAATTTGCAAAGAGGGGAAAAAACCAACTGACAACAGTTTGGCTTATTTAACTATTCGGAGCAACGATTCCCTCCCAACATTATTCATGCAGCATTTCCACTAGGAGGCTGGCTGATTTCTGCTCTCTTTTCCAGTCTTTTATGAGCAGCTTCCTTAGTCTAATTAAAGCAGAGAACGCAGCTGTCTTCCCCTCTGCTTCAGAGAGCTAAGGGAAGAACTCCAGGAAAATCACTCTTCAGGGACTCCACAGGGATAGCCAGGATCTAAGAACTGGGAATTTAATTCTCAAGCCCCAGATTTCCCAGAGCTAAAAGGAAGCTACGTTTGCAAGTTACATTAGGACCCGCTCCAAGTCCTGTGTTTTGGTGCATCCACAGGCACGAGAGGGGGGGATTTAAAGGAAAGCAAGTAAAAATATTGCATTTCCCACCTGACCTGATCCTGTTCACTCCTGGGTCAGCTGGGAACAGCCCCCAGTCCTGCCCAGCAGCAGGCACTGCGTGGTGAGAGCAAGGTGGCATGGGGCAGTTCCTTCCAGCTGGCGCAGAATGTGGGTCAGACATGGAGGAAACCTCCAAGGGCTTTTGCTCTTTGTGCTTCCCCTTTGCTCCTGCCAAAGGGGTCACAGCGTTAATCAGGGGTGGGGTGATTAAGAACTGTGACACTTTCTAGGAGGGGAGAGAGTATGGCCATAAACCTGCTTGCTCAAGGGATGACACCTGCCCCCACCTGAACCCAGGTTTGCCTCCTCTTCCCTGAGAACACACATCCAGAGGAACAGGGATATAATCACCAGGTTTTTGTGGAAACAACCAGAAAGCATTTTAAAATTTCACTTCAACAGAGACAAATTCCCTTTCACACCTTTGACAGACTGGCTTCATCATACATTTTTCTCCCCCAGGAAAGTTGGAAAATGCTGTCTGTCTCTGGGAAATGCCATGATCCTGTTGCCTGTGTCTTTCTCTGTGGCTGCCCATGTGAAAGACAAGCATCTGCACAGCTGAGCCTGGGAAAGCCAAGCAAAATGGGACGTGTGGGCTGACACCAGCATCTGCCAGCAAGCCCTGCATCATCTCAGAGGGATGGATCACCTCTGCAGCCTGCTGTCCTCCCAAGGATGGAGCTCAGGAAGAGAAGGGAACAGGGCCACGTCCCATTGCAGTGCTCCAAGCCTCTCCACGAGGAGAGGGCGCTTTGCCATCACTGCAGGATGAGGGAACCCAAGGCAGGGAGCACCAGCAAAGTTCTGACTTGTCTAAAACTGGGATTTTGCTGCCCTCATCAGTTTACAGCCCTTAGAATTACCTGGCTTGCTCGTGCCTGAAGCTGACCCTCGAGATGAGCTTCCCCAAAGGGACTGTAGCTCATTAAAAACTGCACTAAACAGTTGGCTGTGGATCTAGGAGAGGTGGCCTTGCTGCATGATTAAGAAAAGTAAAATGAACTACTGGAAACTGTATAGTCACTAATGAATTTCCTTCGAAAAATCAGAGGGTAAATACAAATGTCAACAACAGGATCCCAAGCTGTCCTCAATTTCATCAGTGAAATGGTCAGTGCAGACTACTGCCTCCAAAGATAAATATTTAGAGTAAAAATAGAAAGGTCAGCCCAGAGAAATGCAGACTTTGCAAAGCCAATTAAATAAAACCCTCAGGATAGATTGTATAGTGATGATATCCCAGTACACTCCTGTATTAAATCAGGTCAATATAGCAATGCACTTAAAACTGATTTTTGAGAGCTCTAAGCAACGCACAATAGGGTAAGTTGCCTCTGAACACTGTGAAAAGCAGATAATTCAGTTGAGCATGACAGAACAATGATCTTAATTTTACAGTGTTGAAAACTCCCTGGCCTTGAAAGAAACAATATATTTGTATTAAAATTAACAGTGTTCCCTCACTGGCACAGGGAAGTTGATACAACAGGTCAAAATTAGCTAATTACAGAAAATATGTGTTTATGGATATACCAGGGCTTAAAGAGAAGATGTTTAGTATTCACATTGCCATGTAGGAGCTGGATTATTCTCAGATTGATCCCATCAGATGATCTGTTCCTCACAGACTATTCTTTTAAATACACTGGGTGCAAAATAGACCAAAACAAACTTCATGGCTTGGATTTTGCTTGGAAATCAGCTAGCCTAGTTAGGGAACTGCTTAAAAGCAGATTGTATCTGGTGTGAAGGGGTGATGCTGACAAGCTACGTACGTGTGACACGAGGATGTGACATGTGCAAGGGAAATCTTCTCCTCTATCCTATTAGAAGTTCCATTAAATGAGGGATCATAAATATCTGCTGCTTTTAACTATGTGCATAGCACAAAGAATTATGCCCCATTGCACCTCTCAGCTTCTAAGACCCACAAAGTTGGAATATTCCAGAGAAAGTTGAACATCCGCCCTCAACTCATCAGTTACCAACACCACACTGCCTGGTCTGGATCAACAGGATTTGAATGAAAAGTCGCTCCCTAATCCTCCTCTTTGAAAGGAAAATATCTATGCATTTAAAACATCATCTGCTTCATTCCTTCACTCATCAGAAGAGCTTATCTGCAGTCCTAGACAAGTGAGAACATTCAAAGTTATGTGTGAAAAGCAAATTGGGAAAAGAAGAGTGATAACTTTGACAGTGGTCAATATGTTCAAAAGTTTGAATGAAAATCTGAATGGTGTAAAGATAAAACACATCCTAATTGTGTAGTAAGCCAAAACAGTTTTCATAGTGCTTTGATCTATTTAGTATTTTACATTCATAATTAAAAAGTGCCTACTAATGGATTTACCTGAGATGTGTTATGATCACTTAGGGAATAAGGCTGCTTATTCTCATCTATAAAGCTGAGACAACTTGTTTTCCTTTTTTAAGGCAGGAGAATACAAATTTTACAATATTTTTATGAAAAATTATCGTTTGACTAAGAAAACAATCAGTTCTAAAAGAAAATATACTATTAGAAGTCTCTCTCTGCTATTTGTCTACAGATTAGGCTTTAAGTCACTGAACTGGAAACTGAAAACTACTTTTGTCCTTAGATACAAATAAAGTTTCTGAACCCTAAATGACAAAGGAAGCTCATAGAACAGCTCATGTACATGGTCAGTGTCTGTTGTTATGTCTTTGAAAGGCCTCAGTTTCAAGATCTGCTTAGTTACTCATTCTCCCAATTTTGAATCATTAAACATGTTTTTGCTTTTCACAAATTTCCTCTAATCTGCCCACTTCAATTTTTTTTTGTGAGAACTGAGGGAAGATTTGAGCTTGGCATTTTCAAGCTCAAGAGAGGCATGGATCAGCCATACCCCAATTTATGGAATCTAAAAACTATACTAAAATACACATAGAAAGTCACAGTGACTTGAAAGATCACTTTCTTCTTCCACAGGGGAAATCCCACCGAGACTCAAGTAGAAAAGCCCAACAATTGTGTTTGAGAAACGGAGCTGAAGCAGCAGACGGTTATCCAGGATGGATAACCAGAGCTTTTCTTCATTAGTAGTATAGAAAAAAAGGTTGGGTAACCTAAAAATAGCCTGAAAGGCTGCTACAGAAATTTTTCACCACTTTACTGGTGGTGAAAAAAAAAAAAAGAAATCTTGATTTTTGACTACTTGAGGAGATTTTCCTAGACAAAAGACCTTTTTTGCTCTCTTATCCTGCTGCTCCTCCCAGGTGCCAAAGAAATTGTAAACAAGACTAATAATGAGAGGGAAATCACTTCAATGCAAAGTGGTATTCAGGAGTAAAAGGAATTCTGGAATTCTTATTTCTTCCCCCAAGCAACATCTCATTCTTACCTGGGCCATGATCTCCAGGGAACTATGATTACAGCAACGATAAAACATCAGAAAAAAGTCATTAAAACACCTCACATACAAATCTTTTATTCTCCAAGCAAGATGGAAAACATTGAAGAATCACCACAAATGAGAATAAGCAGACTAATTTTTAAAGAAATTATTTCCATATCATTCCCTTATAGTGCCATCATTAACCTGGACATGTTGATATTTGCTTTTTGAACTGCCTGACTTTTACCCTGAGGTTGCTAAAGCCTCTCTGCCCTCAGACATGCCACCCAAAGTGCCATTGAATTCCAGGCCCTCTGACCACAGACACAACTGTTGAGCACTGTGCCAGCTGACAGCCCTACAAGCACACAAGGATTTTTTTTTTCCCATGAAGAGAAACACCAGCAAATTGAATTACTGTGCTAACAGGAGCAAATAAAATTTATTTAGAAAAGGAACGCTTAGTGATATTATCTAATTAAAATTATTCAGACTTGCTTTGCACTGTCAGTGTTTTGAAGAAGGATAGCAGGTAGTACAGCACCTAGTCCCTGTGAATTTATTAGTGTTGAGCTTTAACCCTACAACTGTCAGCTCTGATTGGAAAAATTACGTTCAAGGTTTTGTAGCAAGAAGTGATTAAGTGCATTTACAAAGTGAGGACATCCGTTCCCAAGCTGCCTAACATCAATTAAAGGAGGCCAAATTAAATCGATGTTCTAATTCTACAAAATTAATGGTAACTTTTTTTTAATAGATGTAACAACATTTCCCTGAGGTCCTGTAATAAATTCTTATCACAGCAACTCATGTAGAAAGTAAATGGTTACCTATCCATGAAAATGCCATGTTTAAAACTGGTTATGGGAAGGATGACAATAGGGTTCCTAATGGTTCCAGTGCTCTTCCAGGCATTTTATACTTGATTTAATGTTTGAGAGTTCTTTACTTTTAAACATGAGGAACGTATGAAAGAAAAAACATTCTTGTTCATTATGGAAGTATTAATTTTTTTGCATTAGTTCATTTTAAATAGAGCATTCCCCTCAACTCATGGGATCAGCAGCTAATTAAGGTTACTTGTAATTACTTTTAATCAAAATGCAGTCATATGTCTTCACGTTATGTCATTTTATAAAAGGCAAAAGGGATTTTTTAATTTGCTTTTTTTGGGGGGGCGGGGGGGTTGTTTTGTTTGGTTAGTTTTGGTTTCAAGTGTTGGCTGACATAAACTAAATATTTCAATTTTCCATATCATCATTCCTGCTCAGGAGATGAAGAGACCAGAGATATTTCAGATGCAGTTTTTCAATCTAGAAGCTGAGGTGAAGGCACTTACTCCTTATGGCAGAGCATCCCAGTGCCACTGGCTGCGAGTGATAAGGAATTAGATACCACATCACCTGTGGGAGAAGCAGCTGAATTAATGGCTCATATGGTTTCTAAACTTTCACATTATGCCTACCACAATACTCTTAGAAAAGATACATTTGACTACCCTCTATGGCTCCCTTAATTTAGTATTTAAAGTATTAAGTAAAGAGCTGTAAACCAAAATTTCTGATAGTTACAGCTGCACTCAGGAATATTTGTCACTGCCATTAACTCTTTCTGGAGGATCTCTCCTAAAACACTGTCCTGAGCAGAATCATAATTGAATGTATCATCCATATTACAATGAATAAAGTATTTATTGAAAGCTTAACTGAAACAGGATTAAATTAATCTGCCTGTTTGGTTCAGCTTTTTGTTTATGTAAGTCTAGGCCTTAACTTGCTACGGGGCTTCTCTTCTGAAAAGTACCACCAGTATTCAATAGTCTTCTTGAGTTAAGTCCATGCAAGACAGACTAAAGTAATGAACATAACTCAGTTCTTGAACACTGATTTTATAAATTCAGCACACTCTTGGTCTCAATTTAAAATGCAGTTTTGTAACACAGGTTTTGTAGTGATGCTTCAAAATTCATTAAACACCACAGATATTTCCTCCTAGAGCATTATTCTGGTCTCCTGACAATCGGTGGCTTTACCAACTCGTAATCATCTATGTTTATCTGTAGATGCCCTTGTGTTATTTGTCAGAATAAATCATCTAGAGCTCAAACACGATGCTGTTTTCAATTTCATGTTTTCAGAAGTCCTGCTGAATGTGAAGAGCTGTTCAGCTGGGAGCTGCTTTGCCTCCCCAGAGAAGTTACAGCAAAAAACATTCACTGAATCCAGAGCAGGAAAGAAATTCTCGTGTTATGTTTGAAGTCTAAGAATGTAAAGTCTGCATGAAAAAGTAATCGAATTTAAAAGATTGAACTCTTTCAGCTTCTCTAGATGCTTTGGAATCTACTCTGAATTTCTTCAAATCCTACTCAGGACAATATTCACTGTGTCCTTTGGGAACAAAGGGCACTAAGGAAGAGGGAAATGAGATACATCGAGGAGAGCAATTTTCAAACCAACTGCTGGGAGTTACTCTGTTGTAGAAACCCTGTAAAGATGATTCTGAAGACTTTATCCTAGTCTCAAAATCATAAATTCCCAATCCAACAATGTCCTTTAGTTAGGAGAACACTTTAGTAATTCAGCAAATAATTCATCATATGCAAATAATTCGTTATAATGTGAATAAACCACTTCCAGACTACAAGTAATTGGAAACTCTTTATGAGACCAAAAATTGAAATCATGTTTCAATGGCAAAGAAATGTGGAACTGCTGGGGAAAATGTGCCTTAACAAGCAACTATACACTCTGGGCTGCCTCTGTCATCTGCCGCTTCTTAAGATCTTCCCAAAGCAAGGAATGGCTTCCCCTATAACAGACGTGTTTTAATTATGACCTCTGAGAAAACTCAAGAAAAGGAAATACTTTGGCTATGCCTTGTTGATCCTTCTTCAAAGTTGCCATTACTGAGGGGGAGAAAGGGTCTATTTCACCTTTTCCTTCTCAGCTCCCCACTTTCCTCCAGCACATGAGAGACTCTCCCAAGTCTACTCCTCTATTTTCTCCTCCTCTGTGATGCTGGGCAGCAGTTTCTCTCCTTTTTTCTCCCTGAAGCAGCTGCACCAGTACAAGTACTACTGTTCACCTTCCAAAGATCCAGCTTGTGAAAAGCAGGAGACAGAGAACAATGCTTCTTTTTCTCTTGCCCCTATTGCAGCAACGTGAACATTTCTCCAACCAACCACTGCAGTTTTAAATCGCCTCAAACCCTCCCTGGGTTTTCACGGAAGGGCAGGAAACACATTTGGTGGCTGTTAGGCATGAATGAGAAAGCAAAATATTTTAGTACTGCAGTCAGAAGAATCAACCAAACACACACTGCCCCCAAACACCCCCTCAGAATTCTGGTTATTCACCTTTGCAGCGAGTGTTGCAACTAAGTAAATTGGTTTTTAAATGCACAACGTGAATGGGCAGCAGCACTTTTCCACAACTTCCTAGTCAAGTCCCAAACCAAAATGCTGCTTGGCTCACAATTGCTTTATCTGTGAATAGATGTTACCTATTAACAACTATTTTTTAAAAACACATTATTTCCCCTAAACATAAACCCCTCATGCTCTGTAAGGGCTGAATCAATGTATTTATACTGATGGAAACATTCCCTTTGTCCTGCTGTGGAGCTTATGGTTTGTTTGCTCCAAACTACTCACATTTCATTCAGAAACTTTTCTCAAAATATCTCTTTTGCACATTTAGTGCACAATGTTAAGCTGCAGTACAAGGTTTAATGAATAAGAAATTCAGTCTTTTCTGCATTTTCACATATAAATTAGAGCTGTTGAACTAACTAACTCGTGGGAAGATATCTTTTTTTGACCGGACACTGCAGTTCCCAGGCTGAGACCTTTTTCTGTTTAAAAGTGACATGTGGGGACTGATTATTAACAATTTAAACTCCTCTTTCTCTTCCTCAGCTTCTGCCACCTTCTACCTAAATTGAGATCATGTTCACTGCTCTTAAAACCTGGCACGGTTCCATTAAGGCCCAGCTCCATTAAAGTTTATGAAGCTCTGCCAATTTACATGGCAGAGAATTTGGCCTGTGGTTTGTTTAAAGGTTATAAGCCTTGCCTGCAAAATACTACAATTCCATGTGGAATTCAGCTGCTCTTTAATTTGTACAGCTGCCCACGTCAGCCAAAAGGTCTTTACTTTAGACTCTAAATGAAACAGAACAATGAAAATGTTAACCACCTTTCGGTATTCTTATAGGCACCCAAGAAAGGAATTTTTATCACATTAATTTACATTGTATCTATGAAATTTCATCTTTTTTCCCTTGCTGCTGTAAATCATTTTTGTTCAATATCAAGAGAAAAGAAAACTTCTCTTTTTTTCACCAATTATGGAAATAAAATAAAAGGCAGAAGTTTATTCACTCTACTTTTTACTGACAGTATTTTCAGTATAGGTTTTCAGTGTATAAACTGAATAACCACTTGTACTCCTGCTAACATGATTTAGAGTAATTAGTCAAAGGAAAGAGAACAGTCCCCAAACAAATTTCTCTAGGCCTGAGGATGGAAGAAAAGCTTTATAAGAATCAGAAAAAAGTTACTTTGAAATGTCTGGCTCTTTATTTTAAGCAGCCAATGGTGAATATTAATTTATTTTCAGCTAAAACTTCCTTTTGATGTTTTTCTGTGAGTACACTTCTTTTGTTAACAATGTACTTCATAAACATGACAATCGTTGCCCATGATTTTTCCCAGCATACAGCCAAGCAATGCATCCAATTTTAATGGGAAGAGCATGCAAAGGCCTTCTGAATGTTAGTCCTTGCAGAAGGAAGAGATTTATCTTCAAACAAAGATCTACTTAAATATGTTTGTGACAGCTGAGGAATTTATCTGCAATTCTTTTTGCCTGTGGTGTGCCACATTGCTATTTTCCCCATAGCAGCATGCAAGAAGCAAACTAAGATGTCATATACATAATACAGAGATAAAAAATGACCCTATTTCCATGTCCATGTGATAAATGGAATGAAAGTTCAGTGAACACATATTTGCACATTAATTGAACTGCATGATTCTGTCCTGTTCAATCAAGTCACTACTCTATGTACCACAGGAAATTTTTCCCCAAGAACCATTAAACCAACTTTATCGCTTAAACACATACACATTTTCACCTATTTATCTTCCTGCCTTGCCAAGATAGAAGAAAAAAGTTACCTCTGTGTATTCACATGATTGAAAACACATACACAGGAATTTATATATTACTACATCACATAGCTATAATGAGAATCTGAACTAAGTGTTGCTGTTCACTGTAATAATCAGAGAACAAAGGTACTTGATCAACTTTCGTAACCTATAAATATTTAGGAGACATTTGGGCTTTGAGAATATTAAGTTTTCCCTCAGAAATCAAGTTTCCTTTGGCTGATTTAATCATCAAGATCAATATGGCACATCTAGAGCTGTGACAGTGTGATACTCTTGAAATCCACAACCGAGCAGTGAGAAAAGTGTGATTAATGCAGTACCTTTAAAACCTTCATCAAAACACGTCCAGATTCTCCTATAGGCAGTGCAAACTTACAGCATTCAGAAAGAGGACATGGAAGGAAAGTAAGAAACAGAATCAACAAACAAACTGCACTTTCAAATCAATACCAACCCTTTAGTGAGACAATCTTATATTCACTGTGGCCATCAAATTACTGCTGTGCTTTACTGAAACACATTCTGGAGGCACGTGTCCATAAAAATGTGTGTTTGTATACACACATGCAAAAAAGGCATGCAGGATGCATCACTGTTAAATCTAATTTTCTTCAGAAGCCTCTTAGGAGTCCTGTCTGAATAGATTTGGGTGGGGCAGGGGGGTTGCTGTTGGTAATGCAATTTTTAGATCCCTGGGGGAAAATTCCAGCTTCAGGCTCAGTGGTCAATATGAATCCAAACAGCCACATCAGAGCTGTGGAGGTCTGGGTCCAACATTTCCCCTCCAGGAGCTCACTCTCCAAAGTGCAGTGACATCCAACAGATGCCAACCTTGGGTCCCACCCTGTCCCATAAACAGCCTTGGAGCCCTGACCAAAGGGACTGGGCAGAATTTGGGTGAGAGAAGGACAAAAGAGAAGCCTATGAAAACTTCACAAAGGAGACCTCAAAAGAAAGACAGAGGCTCAAAAAAACCAACAAAAAACCAAAAAAAACAAAACCAAAAAAAAAAAAAAAGGCAAAAAAACCCCAAAACCAAAAAACCCCAAACAACCCCCATCAAAAATAAAACCAAGCAAACAGAACCCCAAAACCCCAAACCCAGTTACAAGACTGTTTGGAGAGACAGAGACTTTACTGGGGAAGGTTGTGCAACTTTGAATGAAGCAAATTGAGGTAACTGAATTAGTCCATGGACCATTTTTCATACGTATATTAAAAAAAAACTCCAAGTCCAAAGCCTGTGTAGGCAACAGAGGCTCAGTTACCAGAGCCACACAGAAGGACCTGCATGGTATCACAGCCATAAAGATTTCAGTCAACAAATAATCTGACCTTGTTTTGTAATCCCTCTCCTTGGAGCACCATGACACACCTGGGCACTCTTCAGACTGTGCTGGGACAGCTGAAAAAGCACCTTTCTAAGAGCCTACATGACCCAAGCTTTTGTCACTTGAACTGAGCAAAAGTAATTTATGTGTCCAAGTCCTTGCAAAACTGGATGACAATTAAAGCCTAGTACTTTATTTAAAGAAATACAAAATGAAGGCTCAAGTTCCAATCATATAGGTTTTATAAATGCTCTATTTAATAATATATAATCAGTAAATTAGACAACTGGTTGTGCCTAAACTGATGCATTGCACAATTCAATCTATCTGGGGGGTTTATGGAAGTTTGTAATTTCCATTCATTATCTTTTGTTGAACTACTTGCTTTTCAGTGGTAGAAGCTTCTGCTTCCATGAGTAAAGTAGTCCCCAAACCATAAATTATATCCTACAGTTTTGACATCATTTATTTTCATACCATTATACATGCCAACCTTTTGACTACTCAAGATCAAAAGAGTTGCTCTCCAGGCTCGTATTTCACTATAGCTCTCATATTTTATGCAGCAAATTAGGTTTTACAGTAGCAGCTACAGCAAGACTGTCTCTCACACTGCACAGCTTAAAATTACTGCACAGGATTTCAGACGGAAGGAGCACAATCCTAGAAATTCATGCTCAAGTTAAAAATGGATGAAAACTTTGTTTAATTCTTCTCCATCCATTTTGTACAGTCTTTATACATATATATGTAGCTAATGTGGTTAAACCTCAGAACTATAAAAGGAATTCTGCCTTTGGTAATAAAAGTTGGAGGGAAATCCATCAAATCCTGATGAAGGCAGGTATTTGATAGGTTCAGTCACATCCGAGGGTCACCTACCAGGTACACACTGCCATGAATTTCCTTCCTGCCACGTTTGGAATGTCCATATTAACTTGTCAGGATAATTGCTACAGCTGGGAGCTCCCATCACTGACAATCAAAGGTTTATCGGGTATCTGAAGACACAGTAGGTGCTCAGCAGGATTTATATGTGACACTGAGTTACCCAGAGACACCTTTCACTGGGAGTTCAGACCCTTACTCAGCTTACGTGATTGAAAAATACTTTTTAGTGGAAATTACTTAAGGCATGACATCAAAATCCCAACTTCTGCACAGTTACAACTGTTCAGTTCTAAAAGCTTGAAAATTAAAAATAATTTTAATTTATAATTCTTGATTTTACACTTGAAATTATAAATAGTCTTAATTATATTATACAGAATTATAGCATTATTGAAATTATCTTTTTAAGAAAAAATACTGGTACCTATTTATACACAATTTGTGACAGTTTGATTTAGCCAAATCTAAAGTGATTTCAACAGATCAAGTAAAAATTACAATCTTACTGCAATAATTATCCTCTTGATAAATTCTAAAGTCCTACTACAAACTACAGAGATTTAAAACCCTTTAAAATAATCAAGATTATGACTATAAGGAAAGCTTTATGCTATACTCCTATTATCTATAGTTTTCTTAAAATGCAAATATTTTCTTGCTGTAAATACATTAAAGACAGGAACATTAAAAAAATATTAATAGCAAATTCTTTATTAGTCATCGTGATTGATCACTCCATGCCTCATTCTACTTGTAGGAAAGAGGGAATATAGAGCTGGATAAGATTAACAATGCACAGTTTCAACCAAACGCTGTGGCTGATGCAAAGTATTGATGCATCAGAACAGGGAGAAGCTGTAATCCACTCACTCATCCTGAAAAACAACCCGAAAATAGAAATGGAAATGTCTCCTGTCCTGAGCACGCACGTCCCCTGCAGTGATGGCACACGAGGTCCTTGCATGTTAAGTGTGCTTGGGAGAATAAAGTAGGGCAGGGAGTGGAGGAAGACTGAATGACATGTTTTTATCTGCCGTGGGGTTTTAATACAGCACCTGCAATTTACCCTGACAGTGTCCAACCAAGCATTCATCTTTCCCCAGATAAAGTTTCCATTGATATCATAGTTTTCCCATAGAAATCAATCAGACAGCCAACAGGATTTAAAAATTCCTCACGCACTAGCAGAAAGAATTATAAGTGTACCAGGAACAGAGCACACTGTGAACCACCAAACCAGTCACAGTATAACAATATTGGTAGAGGCATATTTTCTGAGCAAGCTCTGCTATCTGTTTACACACACATTTTACTGATTTCCAAAATGAGTTAGTTCACCTTGGCATTAGAAGCAGGAAAGAGAAGCAGGTATGGTCCTGCTGGCAGTGAGCCCCCCAGCTCTGCTGCTGCCTCACCGCAAGGCTTCCTTCATTTCTCTGGAGCCACGTTCTGTATCACCTCCAGAGCGTGTCAGACACTGGGCAGAGTGTGCAACACACTCCTGTGCACAGCCTGGCAGGCTGGGATTGCACCTGGGGCCCCCAGGATAAGTGCAAGGTGAGCAGAAAATAATATCAGCCAGCACAAACCCTTCCCATCAGCCTCCATGGTGGCTTTCAGGCCATGTCTGCTATGGACACCTTGCATGTGCATGGCTCACATCGCTCATGCAGATTTCCTGCAAGCAGACATGATTCTTCATAAACATTTTATAAATAAAAAAAACAGTGAAAATTGTCTGTCCTGTCAGAGGATTCTTCTCCTCTCTCCACCCCCCAAAGGGAGCAGCAAAGGGTGGAGGAAGGGAATACATGTGCTGGCCTTTTCTGAACAACACTGCTCCCCAGGCCTGACCTGTTCCTTCCATGTCAGGGAAGTGGGGGGCTTAACAGTGACATTTCCTGATAATCAAGGGCCAGATGGATCATTGTATAAATCAGTCACACTTTTGTTATCATTAGAGCCCTATTCTCCTTACTATTCTGACGTTTCCTGTAAACTCTGATTTAATAACCTCCTTGGGCTTTGAGCTGATTTTGATTCTGTTTTATTGAGACATATTGGCACCCTTTTCTTTATGAGAGTAAAAAATAGGCTGCCTTGACATTCCTCCCATAAAAGCAGGCAGAGAGCTAACATACAGTTATGCTGAACTTGTATTTCAATCAGGCATGACCTCTCACTTCTCACAAGAAGGCCTTGAACTTCACTGTATCATTTATTCAAATTTTGCAGAGGAAAGGAGGAATCAAAACAAGCTTTCCGTGTTCTATTTTGGTAACACCATTTGTTTCAGAAAGAGGAAAAGAAATTATGCTTTTCCTAACATAAAGATCATTTATACTCACTGCTAATTAGAAAGAAGAACACTCTGGAAAGTCAAATAGTTTGCTGAATGAGACATCTTTTCACAGGGAAAAATGCACATACAAAAAACAATAAAAGGACTAGATGCCATATACCTGTAATAGATAAAGTTAGCAGAACTGAAAAAAAGGCATTCCTCAAAGTGTTGTTCCAGCAAATGACATGAAAACTTATTTTATTGTGGGTGGTATGGCAATTACCACAGTATATAGCTGTATTTGAGACTGATCTCAGGCCCATTTTGTAATGGCATTAACAGTCTGTTATGGCTTTGAACAAGAAACCAGGGTAAGCTGTGATAAAAATCTTTTTGTTTGACTACCTATGCATAAGTTATTCCTTTTTAAGATGCCTCTAACTTGCATATTTGCAAGACTATGACCCTAACAGACATGGTGTGGGCAGATTTGGCAATTATTTTTGGAAGGCTTTGCTGCCAACAGCTTTGACTCTGTCACTGTTTGCTGGCCCTTTGTGTTAAAAGATGGAAGGAAGGTCCTGGGATCACTTGACGGCTTCCTCTAGATGTTCTTGTCTCTACAGTGCTGTGTGGCAACCAGCACTTAGAAAAAACCCAGCTGGTTTGTTTCTTCCTAAAACATTCAGTAGCAGTACAAACATGCTAAGTTTCCATCCAGACTTCATACAAAATTTAGTAGGGATACACAGCAGTGTCACCAAAGAACAAAGAAAGAGGAATAAACAAATTTCAAGACTACTCGGATCAACAGTTCAAGAGCAACCAAGTAGAGGTTCTAATAAAAGATTTTAGAAAACAAATGTAAGTGCTTTTTTATTCAAAAGCAGGCCAGAGATCTTCCACACAAGCACCGCCTCAGCAAACAGTGGAGGAGCTCTAATGGGACAAGACATGACACAAAGGTAAGCCAGAACAAGGGGATTTGGGGTTGTATCTTTCTCAGAACTGTTCGTGAAGACCCAAAGTTAAAGCAAAATCACATCAAATCAGGCAAAACACAGGGCCACTATTCTCAAAGCTGAGGAAATGTCCTGTATGTCTTGCCATCCCCACAGTTATGTAAGGCCTCAAAAATACACCCGAACTGTAGTGCTATGCTCGTAGAGGTTTCAGGAAGAAATTCTGGGAAGTTTTCCATTATGTCAAAGGAGTTGTTTCCCTCAAGCTGAAAATTCATCAACCAGTTCTGCATGCCTATTATCATTTTATTTGCTATTTTATGTGAGTTACTCCACTGAATTCAGTCAGACTATTTCCAAACAACATTAATGCCCTGATTCAGGAAAATATTTCATTATCCTTTGCCTTCAGTTAGGATTTGCCCTGTGTTAGGGAACTTTGGCAATCCTTCTGAGTATTTTCATGAATGGGAGAAACAGAACCCAACCATAACCTCTCACACACAGATCTGTGCCTACAAAGTCAGCAGGCCCAGAGGCTGGAGCACAAAGGTCAGCTGGTGAGCTCTTAGAGAACAACTAAATGTGTTAACTCAAGGTTTTCAAATTAACAGAGTACCAACAAACAAAGTAACTCTACTGACCAACTCAGAAACTTGCAATATTCCTAGAATTTTACACACACAAGAGAAAAAAAGTACATGAGAACATTTTACAAATAAATAAGAAAACAGACTGTATAGAAGGCAGCAGAGTCAATAGTAATACCTGCACAGCGACAAATCTCAGCCCCCAAAATCCCATTAAAAAAAACAAGAAACTGAAAATGGCTATTAGTGGGCTCTTGATATAACAGCACCAAATATTTGAACAGTGCAACAGTGAAAAAACAGACACAAATCCTACTCCTGAAACTCCCTGAGACAAGCCAAGTATGCAATTGAATCAGACCAGCTAAATTGAACACTGATATTACAGTCTTAATCTAAATAAAAATGAATGATCTCATTCTTTTGCAGGATGCAAGGGACCTCGTTTTCTCGTTCTTTAAAGTAACTAGCACAGTTTATCTATTCTCTTTATAATGCAATTTAATTTACCAAAGGTTCGTGTTAAAAATTTATCGGACTCCAGCAGTTAGAGTCACCTACACATTTTGCCACAACACGCTAAACATTAGCTTTGGAGCACATCACAAATTCCCTACTGTGAGACCGAGAAGGGTTTAACAGAGGAACACTCTGAGCTTCCAATTGACATCACAAATAAATGAGTCAGGAACTGTGCACCACATTAAAATATCTGCCAGTTATTAAAAGTGCAGTGACGTGTTCAGCAATGTTCAGAAGAGGCAAATGCAGTTGAACACGTTTGTGCTCTCAAGGACCACCACTTTTGCTTTAGCAATCAGTTATTCAAAACATACTCCAATAATCGGAATAATTTCACCTCTAAGAACACCTTCAGACCATTCACAACTACTCACACATCAAGAGAAAAGATGACAAAATAAGTGTGAGTCCAAAAGGATCAAGCTAACGTGCAGCAATGTCAAGCACCCAAGGCAGGCAACGTACAACACTGCCAATGGCACTCCAGAATTCAACGAGAACTCAGCTCATCACAAAATTCATCTGCTCTTTCATGTCCCAGTCTGTTCAAGCAGCTCACGGCACATGGTACAAGAAGAGTGAGGCAAAACAGGTATGGAGGTAACAGAACCTGTGCCAACCCCCAGAACCGCCTCTGGAGCAGATACAAACCTGCTTGGCTGAGGAGCAAAGGAGAAAAATGGCAGAGCATAGGGAAAGGTCAGCTTGCACCTTCTGGGGGTGGGAAATAAAGCACACACTGAACAAACCTCTGAACTGAGTGGTTTTGATGCCATGGAAATCTTCAGAAAGACTGCACAATGGCAAAACTTTCCTAGAAGGACTTTATGAGCTTTAATATTGTTATACCATGACCAGATTTCCAAAGATTGGCTCATTAAGCACTAGAAGCAGCACAAATGCCATCCTGAAGTAACTTAAACTTTCACCCCAAAAATTGGAAGCAAGCTGGGCCCTCTATCAGAAGCACAGACAGCTACTTAACATTCCACCAGTATAAGACAGAATTTCCTACCTCAGCTTTGCTGGCATCCAGCGATGTCAAAACCTGAAAATTACAGGAAAAATGCATTAGTATTGATCCAACAAAACAGGAATGGGATTAATTGGCTTTTGAGGTAACTGACATCAATTGGTTGTTATGGCTTGAGGGATCAGGATTGAAGAGAACTGTCTTTCACACTGAGACTATTCACCCCTCATGCACATCAGCAGGCAAAACCAGGGATATATTAAAACTGCAGTAAAATTCAGGAATATTGGGTAAAAATTGAGGAAATATACCAAAAGAGAACTGGAAAAAGTATGTTTCTATTTTTACTAATTTTTAATTTGTTTCTGAGCAGAGATGATGAGCAATGCAATGATAAGCTAACACAGAAAATTCCCAGGATACACTCTGAAAAGAGTTCGGTTCCACAGGGGTAGAAGCAGCAGAGTTTGAAGACCACATTCCATATGGAGTATGTCAAAGGAAGTTTTGCCAGACCCTTCTCTCTAGGGACAGTCTGCTGGGCACAGGTGTCCAGGGTTTGGCCACCTGGGAGCTCCAGTGCTGACTTCCAGCAACCAAAGCTGCACTGAGCACAAACACCAACGAATTCTCCGCCACTCCAGAGTTACCGTGAGCTCAGTTAGGGTCAGTGCCTAACACTAGGGAGATACAAAGTCAACTGCTATGAAAACTGCACAAAACCCACTTCTGGCAACACAGATAAAGTCATCATTTATATTAAAGCAACTTAAACATCTTAAGACACATATACATTGTTATAGGTCAAACAGCAGACATGAAGTTAATAAGCTTTTATTGGACTCTGAAGGCTGTTAAACTGTGTTTGTAAAACAAAAATCTTTGTTAGAACTTTATGGCACAATATTGTCACTACTTTACTAGGTTGAAAAGCCCTTAATAGTCCTCTCACAAATTCCAGACTGACACCTAGCTATAATTCTGTCTCCAGGAGAATAGATCTTCCTTTATCTTGGTGTTCATCATCATTTCTAAAGGACATCACCAATTCTCCCCAGCTCCAAGGAGCAGGAGGAGTGCCCAACCATGACCCTGTCTGAGGGAAGGGGGAGAAGAGCACAGTGTTTATTGAACAGAGCTCAGCCTGCAGAGCAAAAGAGACAATTTGTGTGCAGAGCTGCTGTTCAATGGAAGGCATCTGTGGATTCGTCAAAAACTCATTCCAAAGGAATTTAGGAATGGAAATGAACTCCTGTCACATCACAACACAGTACCTGCAATCACAAACAGTTATTTAATTTAACCTGATTCAGACCCAGGTTCAGCTCTATTTGAAATGTGTATCTCTGTCACTAATGAGATTTTGGAAGCTGTTCAAGAATTTCTCTCACACAAGCAGAACTGAACTTATTTAAATTCTATTTATTTACAAACAGCCTACCACTTTTTCTTTTTTTTTTTGTTATTCCTCTTCATCAATATTTTTTAGTCTTAGCAGTTATTTTTCCTTTCCAAAATGAACCATACATAAAGCCATCCCATCCATTCCCTGCTGGCATTCCCTTAGGTCACTCTGCTAGTGTCCCCTCACAAGAAGGTATTTCTACTAACAGACTCAGTAGAGTTACACTCCACTTACATCAATTGAATTACATCTTTCTTGGAGGCAAATGACTAAAATCACGTATCATAGAGGATATACCAAAAACCTGTCTTAAAACACCAGAATTTGGAGTGGAGCTTACTGAAGCTGCCATAAATCCTGGTCTAAACCCTCTGTCAAAGGTGCCCATCTTCCCTCTCTATCAGCTATGCAAGAAATGTGAATAGAACTGAACAATGTGACTGTTCCAGCCAGGAGTCACTAATGCCTTGCAAGGCAATTACTCTTCTATTTTAATAATTCACCTTACATGTCCAAAGACTGTATTTCTCTTTTATATTTTCGTACCTTCCTGGTGCTTTATAGTCACCCAGTGGCCAGCTGGGCCACTGGACATATTATGCCCCTATCTTTCTTCTCCAAGTTATTGTCTGATAAATCCCTGCTCAGCAGTTGAATTCCAGTTAGATCCTAGAAGCATGACCTTTTACGTGGTATTACTAACATTAATTCACTTTTATTTCAATCTGCAAGCCCATCCATCTCTTCCTGGATAACACACCCGGCTCCTCTGTGTTAGCAGTTCCTCCCAGCTGTACATTTTTATCAAATTCCATTAGCACATTCTTAGGCCAAGCATACTAATGAAAAATTATCAGATGAAATGACAAATAACTCAATACAGCGACACTGCTCAGAGGAGCTTTATGTTGAGCAGTGCAGCACCAGCTGCCCCTGGTACAGCAGGTCAGGGTGCCAGGCTGTCACACCAGAGTTATCCTGGTGAGATAATTCAGCAGCCTGAGCTACACAGCCAAGAGAACATCTGCATCCAGGCTGGACACCGGGACATGAACATACCCTGAGTTATTTCTGGGAACTCTGCAAAATGATCCTCACACCAGAGGGATTAGGATCTTTAATAGTATACTCACTGCTGTACCAATGGAGACAAAGATGGAGTGTTTCTACTTAAAATAATGACATTCCTCAAGCTAATGTTTAATTAATAAACAGTAAAACACATTAATTTAATATTATGGGTCAAATAAGACTCATGAAATTAATGAGCTGACTATTGTTAGTCTGTGAAGACCTGACAATTATCTAAAAGTTTTAACAGTTATTTTTATTTAAGTTTGTGTGTCTCAGCGCAATGAATTATCATTCTATTTGTAGGACTGATTTCTTCCTCCCCGTCGCTCCTACCCCCCTGTTCCTGAAACCTGTGATTTCTAGACCAGCAGCTGTATCTCCTGTCATGTTTGAGAAGGCAGTGAATGAAGACACGGGAGCAGTATAACGGGTATGACAGAGAATTGCAGTGCCAAGCCATTCTTTGCTGAGGCTTTTGAGGAAGTGTCTGTGTGTCACAGTGTGATCACTCAATTAAATCCTCTGAGAAGGCACTGCTAGGTCTCAAGCTCCTTAAGCAGAGCTAAGATCTGCAGCCAAGCCACCCGAGACACAAAACCAATTTATTCACCCCCATCCCAGGCAATCCTGGCTGAGGAAGTACCTGGAGTGATGTCTCCATGATAAGCTAATTGTTCCAGAAGGTGGGAGGGGGAGGAGCCAAGGGAGGAGCAGAGAGGAGAACTGGGGTGCAGACAAGGTCCTGTCATAATTAGTTCATCTCGTTTCCCTTTGCAGATCCCCCTTCTGCAATAATCTATTGCTCTGCCCCGCGAGTTGTGTGAGGGATCATGTTCATTTACTGGCTCCTGCTGTTCCCCCATGACATTTTATGCCCCAGCTAAAACCACAGCAATTTCACCAAGAGGAATTAGGGCTCAGGTGAGGGATCCTTGTCTCTCTTGCCATAATCCCTCTGTGACATAACAAAACCATAGGTTTATGTCACTTTCTCAAGGAAGATGCAATTTATTCTTCTTGTGCAACAAGCTAGACGTGACTGACAGAAAACATCTTTAAAAATGGCTTTTTTGCTATTCCTGGAAGTTGTGCTCAATGCAGAACTTCCCATTTTACAGGAGGAATCCTGCGAATACTGACAAAAACACAGACATGGTGATAGCACTGCAAGAAAGTGAAGTCTTTTAAACTGTGTTTACTGCTTTTAGCATTTAGAAAGGTCTTATCTTGAGGTGCATGCATCTGCAGTTCCTCCCTCCACAACGAACAGAGGACAATATTTGCCATTCTAAACCAGGAAGCAAAGAGCTGCTTTTTGTTACATATCTCAAGCCAACACCTTAGCAGAAAGAAATAAAGGAAGCTTTCTTGAACGAAGAAAGCTCCTCAAACATGAAACTGGAAAGCTCATTTAATGTCAATTTTGTATTAAAAGTACACGAAATTCCCTGTGTCAAAGTTCAAAGACCAAAAAAGAAAACACTGAAAGGTACATGTTTTGAGCCAGGATTCTCATCTGTGATGTGCCTGAGGGTGAGTGACCATTTCACTGAACTGTCCCACCTCATCCATGTGTGAAGCCATTTTCCTGTCACTGATTTTTCTAAAAAAAAAAATTTTCTTTATTTTTTTTTCACCTTCTCATATCAATCTGAAACCTGTACATTAAAAAAAAAAAAAAATCAGTTTTTTTTCTTTAATATCTCTCCCCCTTCCTTGGTTCCTATGGAATGAGAGAAGGGACTTTAAAAAAATGAGGCCAGGACTAGAAAAAATATGCTGCAAACAAACACTCAAAATAAGCTAAAGAAAACCACCTTTGGCAGTCTGGACTTTGGAAATTTGTTTGGAATATTAGGCAAAGAGGATTTTAAGCATGAAGAAAAGATATAAACCTAGAAATAGTATTAATGGGACTGGAATTGTTAATGGCAAGACGGAATTGATTTTATTTCCTTTTAGACACAGAATATCTGACAGACAGACAATCCTGGAGACCAACATCTCCACTGCTGAACCAGTCTTGAAAAAGCAAGATTTTCACTGATGAGATCAAGGGCAGAGACTTGACAAGATCCCGTGGATGCCCTGGCATTTATCTGAACAAATGTGAAATTCTGCATTTAAAGGTCTGCCTCACTGAGCTCAGGCAGTATTAAAAATTACAATTTGATAATCACTGTGCTGCAACCTTTTATTAAATTGGGAATCCACCTGTGGGTTGGGAGGGATGAGAGATTTATTGCCCACTGGCTTTTCCCATGTTTTGTCTGCCTGGAGCAGTCGTCAGCCTGGCTCCTCAGGATTCAGAACAGATTTCTGATTGTGGTTCACAGTCCAGGCCACTGAGCAGAATCTGAGCTGTTGGAGCTATTTTATGGCAGGGTGCAAAGAAACCAGCCCTGTGCTGAGTGTTCCTCACTCCCTCTGATGCCATGATGTGAACAATTACCTGTAATATCACTGCTTCACTGTGATAAACAACAGCAGGGGAACAGGAGAAAAAAAAAAGATACAAACAAACAAACAAACAAGCCTTCAGGAATATTGCAATGTACTGTCTGGCACTTTTAGTGTTGACAAAATTAGAAAAATAAGCCAAACCATATTGTAATACTTCACTTCCTAAAGCACTGTGCCTTTGAAACATGGAAATCTAATGCACCTTGCCAAATTTAGTGAAGAAATCATGATAAATATAGCTATAAATCTAAATCATTCTTTAAACATATTTAAATCTCTCCATCAAAAGCATAGAAAAATATGCATGCAAGAGAGATCACCTTCTTGCAAAAGCAGTTCCCCTTGCTAGTTCATGAGTTTTCATTCACCTCCTTCTTGATTTCCAAAAGCCGTTCTGGAAAGTGAAGCAAAATTAACTTTTACATCCCCAGTCCATAGACTACCAAGAAACCCCACATGACCCTTTATAAACCTAATCCTTAATGGTCACCAAAGCTCCTGAGTATCAGGAAGGTGGAACTTGACCCAAAAATGTTCGCTCATGGAGGCTGGGTTTTTTCATTTGTGGTCTTACCCTTGTTCTGACTAATGCTCAGATAAAGTTCTAAACTAAAACTATTTTTCTTGATTAACATCCTGGATTTTTTTTTTTTTAACTGGCCGTGAAGGCTTTAAGAGGTTTATTTATAGCAACTCCTCTCTTCACAACATAAACAAGATGGCCAAACTGAGACCCTCTAGAAAAGAGAACTCAGATGGATTTTTGCCTGGGACATGAAAATGAACACCTGTATTTTTAAAAGCCAAGGTTTAATTTTTTAAAGCAAAGCCCTGGGCCCCACAGAAGCTGTGAGGGTAAAATGTTGCTCTTCAGTACTTGCTCCTGAAAGCACAAGTGAGAAATTCCTGGGATATCCTGCAGGGTCAGCTCTCTGGGGCTTCCACAAGGCTAAACATAACAACCTATGACTGTTACACATGAATGCCCATTAAAAAAATCCAATCTATTAAAGACATACATGAATGGAATATGCTGAGGGGAGAACAGGGGGAATCAAGACTCATATTTCATAGATATGTATCTTTAATTAAATTTTGCTCAGTTTATTTACTGCTATGGATAACAGCATTAGGTTACTCCAAATTTCTGTTAACTCAGTAAGTATGCAGGCAATGACTTTAGCAGTTGGTGAAAAATATATCTGCTCTTAACTACTTCCTAATAATATTTGTGATGCTCAGTTAATATTGGCTGGTTAAGATTTTTAAGCTAAATTTGCTCTATAAATCAGTCTGCAAAATGTGGAGTAGTTATCATGGATAGTTCACTTAGTAGAAGAAGTCTCAGCCATAACGTCATCTTTTTAAAAATTTCTGAGTGTAACCTGAGTAAACTCTGAAAAATAAATAAATAAAAGGAAAACAATCCCTGAAACACTTGTTCTACCTAACTTATACAATGGTTTTCACGTAAGATTCTGTATATTTGTGTGTCTAGTACAAAGCAGTTGGAAAATAGCATGACTTTCTCTTTGAAATTGGAACTCACTTTTACAAAGCAACCTGAGCTGCACAGAACTTGCCAAATGGCTCCTCTTTAATACTAGGAATAAATTCCATTACTCTTATAATGATATAATGAGAGAAAACATCAAGATATAATAAGTTAACCACAAAAAATACCCAGGTTTTGTATGCAATAAAATGTATGGTCTTTGTTTGCTGTCCTTTGAAAAGTAACCTACACCTACTTTATCCATACCTTTAGCAAAATATCCACATGCACTGCTGCACTGCCACCTAGGATAATCTTGGCAATTTCTATAAGTCAACAAAAGTAGGATTTCACACTTATTAGATGGTAGAAGTTCATGATCCAGAGTGCAACAACAATAAACTAAATCTGAAATTCAAGGTAAACAAAGCATTTTTGGGTAAACTATTGAGTCACTACAGCTTTTCCATGGATTCTGGTAAAAATGACATTAATGCTCCCTGCTTAATTTAGCAAGAAAAAAGAACAAAAATGGAATATAAATATAAACAGAAAGATCTCTGGTGATTTTTTTTCATGTGTCAATAATTTTGTAAGGCTCCAGAGCACCGAGGCAAGAGGACAGAGTGAAAAGGCAGCAATGAAACAATTCCCTGGCCATGCCTGCCTCACAACACCCAGCAGCACTATTAGCACTATCCATTTCACCCAGGAGCAATAAACTCACATTTTTTGGAATGCCCACATTATGCTGGAATAATATAAAAATAGATGATGAAGCAAAAATGAGATAGATTTAGCCCCGGTGTCCTGCAGTAACTGCCATAATTGCACAGCCAGCTCATTATAGAAAGTCAGTCCCTTGAGCCTCCCCTGTCCCAGTTAAGTGACAGTAATAGAAAGCAGCTGTATGAGGACATCAGGTCAGCAGAATCATTAGCCCCGAAAATTGCATCCCCATCCCTCCTGTGCGGCAGCCAGGCGTTCACACACCATCAGCCTCCCAAACACGAGGTCAAACATGATGATGAACTTAACCCGGTAACTCCATTAACAGTGACCCGTGGCTCACAGCTCCCAGGCTGCCCACACATCTGGAAACTTCCATCAGTTTAATCAATTTTGGCTGCTGCCCTGTGCCCCCCAGCCCTGTGGCAGTGCTGACCACAGAAGGGCCAGTGCCCATGGCAGGGGACACCCCTGGACCCTTGGCTTCCTCGGGGTCTCATCGCCTCTGCTGGGGGACAGGAGCTGGGTGATGGCACTGCCAGAACTGAGACATCTCCCAGCTCTGCCCAGGTCCCAGGAAGGTGATGCTGCCAGCAGCCACCACCATAAACAGGAGTAGCAGGACATCTTACCCCCCATAAAATCTCATCTGCTGTTTGTTAGCCACTCAGAAAACTCAAACAGGACAAGCTGTCTTTGTAGGGAGTTATTTTGGTGCCATGGGGTTAACGCTGGGCTGGCACCTCCCAGGTGCCAATAAACATCTTGGTTTGAAGGGAGATCTGACAAGGTAAGCTGGATTTCTGACTGACAGCCATCCACTTTACAGCCATAAAAGCCACACCAAACTTTCACAAAGTAGAAATGTTCCATGCGTTTTCCTGGAAATGTGTGGAATTTCTCCCATGAGTAGGGTGCCTACTCCATGGTTACTACCCTGGGTTAAGTGAAGGAATCTGTACGTTTTTGTTATTTTGGTGGTAAGTTACATTCAGCTCCTAATCAACACCATTTCTTTTGCCAGCTTTACTATAGGTACCTTGATATCATGCACTGTTTTATGATGCCATAATCTACTATATTTTTTTAGTTTTATGCAGTGTAGTAAGTAATTCTGATTAAGATCTTCCATCTGTTATCTTTTGTCTGTTCATTTGTCTTAATAAATAATTCATTTTTATACAAATATATCTGATTTGCCATCATTAGAGCTTGTGGGAAAAACACTTCAATTATACCTCAATAACTTCCTTAAATTTAAACTGTTGCCAAACCTAAGGCTAAGGAAGGATTTCCCCTCATTTAAACCCCTTTCTAGGAAGGAGTCTAAATGCACAAAGGAGTTCCTTCTGCCCCTCGTACTCAGGGCACCTCAGAGTCCCACACGTGTGTGAGGAGCAGCTGGGGGAGCTCTTGCAGGAGCTGGGCAGGGAGACTGAGCAGTGGGGTGGCCCAGGGTGCTTCAGTCCCCAACAGCCACCCCCAGGGGCCACTGGCCATGGGCAGCAGTGGCCTCTCAGCCCTCCTCCCCCCACCCCAGCTGCTCTGACCAGCAGAGGTCTCCTCCCAAAAAAATCCTTCTACGAACACAACATCCCCCTGAGAGCAGCAGCTGCACCATTGCACGCTCCCAGTTTTCAGGGCGTTGTTTGGAGCTGGCTGTGGGTTTGAGGGACAGCAATGGGAAGCAGCACAGAGTGTGGGCCAGGTCCTGAAGTGACAGCCCTAGGCACGGCTGTGCTGTCCTCAGCTGCCAGGGGCTGAAGGTCTGGCCTGGTACAAACACAAATTCCCATATCCCAGGGGGAGACATGTTGCCTCCTCCATCATTTATCCACCCGTGCTCCGAGGCCGTGAGGCGCAGAAATGAAGACGGAGCTCTTTGCCAGTGTTCCCATGCATTCTGATTAAAATGCAGCCTGTGAAGTCAGCCAAGGTCCTCTCAGGTCCGGATGCTCATTCCCACCTTTCCCAGGGATGAGTCTCCTGGCAGAACAAGCGTGTCCACAGCCCTTGGGCAAAGCAAGGCCCCACCTTCGTGGTCCTGATGAGTTTTGGTCACAAAAGCAACAACCCCTCTATCAATGTCAAAGACTAAACAAGTTTGACTATATGCTGATGTTCTTCAAATTGTTTCTACCAGCACTAGTTCTGGCTGGTTTGTTTTGGGGAAATTAATGATGATACGCCAAGGTCGTTGTACCTCTGCTGTAGCGAACAGCTGTTGACACATTAATGCCACCGGCCTGTGCTGCACTAGGACAGAGCTGCTCCTGCTTGTCACTGCATGAGCTGAGGCAAAACCAGCCACACCGAACAGCCCAGTCTAAGAAATTCAGTCTAAAATGCAAACATTTGAAGAAAAGAGCTCCTGCACTTTCCAAAGCCATTACTCTGTATAATCATCATCAAAACACGCCACTTTTCTTTTTTAAAAAAATCAACCTGAAGCCAGCAGAACAATGAGAAACCAAATCTTTTTTTCCTCCCAGCAGCACAGACCGCTTGCAATGCCATTTGTAAGCTGCCTATTTATCCCTGACATTCACAGCTTGAGTATATCTCAAGTTCAGGTCGCTCTCTTACACAGAGGTAGAAATAATCAAGTATTTTTCCATCTCTTTGTTGGGACAAGTCAGAGCTGATGGTGCATATCCATAGCTCTGTTAACCTGGTGTGAGATTCTCGTGGTAAACTGCACAGGAGGAAGACATCACCATTCCCAAAGATTCCAGTCAGTAGGGAAAGCAGCAGCCTCACAACTGGGAGGGAGGAGGACTGGGGTAGTTTGATGTCTAAACTGAAAGAAATACTTGCTTCTTAATAACCTCATAGCAGCAACACATTTAAAACATTAAAAAAGGGGCTGGGAACAGGTAGGTAGGATGAGAGCAGTGAGGTACGTCACCAGGATAAAGCAATGCACAGCCCTTTCACCTGTGGGAAATTTAAGATTTGTGGTCAGTATTTTTCAGTTTTAACTACCTGTAGTACTTCCTTTAAATGAACTTTACTATATTTGGGGGCTATTAGTGCAAAATGAATTACACAAAAGGCATCAGTGCCCTAAGAGTTAGTTACATAAGTGCCAGGTGTCAGAAAATTCAGAATTTTGAGTCGTATTTTAAAATATGTAACTTCTGACAACAATACAGTCCCTGTAGCTGGAAATGCATAGCAATTCTTCCATCACCTCGGCCCCAAACGGGGGACTTAACATCAGCACAGCTTGAAAGTCCATTTAAACTGTGACAGGGCTGTAAAAAGCCCTTAACAGAAGCATTTCCTAAGAGAAAGACTCATCTGTTTCTAAGCTACAGCTGTTGTTCATTCAATACTGATAGGCATACAAAATAAGAGATGTATCACTTGGTCTCAAACCCAGATGCAGAGTTATTCAAATCCTTTACCCCTGATTTCTCAGCATTAGTAGGGTTATACCTGTCTCTTGGCTGTGTTTAATGCTGCAAACCTTCCTCCCTGGAACTGGGACAAACAGATTTGAAATTTCCCCCACAAATACTCCCTCAGCACAGTGGCACTTTCAGCAGGGCTGCAGGAGCCACGCTCACAGCCTCCCCTTCCCCTTCTGACCATCACCCAGAGCTCACTGACACACCAGTTATTAGAATTCCTAACATTTATGAATATGAAAAGAGTCTTAATCCTTGGAGTGAAAGATCACAGCAAGAGATGCTTATAATTTCCTAGGGCAGGAAGAAAATGGTGCAATGAATTATGTAAAATACTTTAAATATGGGCACTACTGAAAGCCTTAAATTAGGAAGAAGAAACTGTCAATAAGCAATACCTATTCTCTTCAGGAGAGGCTCCTCTGACTTTAAAGGTGTGGTTAAAAAGCAGGATAATTTACAGATACTTCCGCACATCTCAAAATTTAAACTTAAGCAATGTAATAAAATGCAGTAACAAGTGGTGTCCCTCAAGGGTCCTGCAGAAATAGCTTTGTCTTTTGGAATCTTCCCTGTGCAAAAAAATATTCAAAAATAAATCAGCTTTTCTTTAAGCTCTCTGCTCCAGGATTTACGTACAGTGAATGATTAAAAATAATTAAGAAGTCCATGCAAATGCTTTCCAATTACAATGTACCCCTTAAAAACTCTTGAGCAGAAGGCTCTCATACTAAACGAGGTCTTGTTGAAAACCCCTTTCAAAGCAGATAAAAGCCTCCTGCCAATGAACCTTGAGCCAGATCCTTCTGTTTAGACCAAGGGAACATTACAGGGCTCCATCAGTTCAAGATGATAAACCAGAAAAAAACCACCAACATCCACATTCTGGAGAGAGAAACCATGTCAATATAAAATAAAAGTAAATTCAGTTTCATTTAAAGGAGACTTTAGTGGAAGTTGCTGTTTTGAAATAAAAAGAACACAAAACCATCACTGAAGCACCACACAATGCACCAAGTTACAGCCAGAGTGGATCAGGAACACACAGCTGTGCACTGCTGTGGAAAGTACAGCACTGATTGTAACTCGTGTGTACAGGCTGCCTCCCTTTTATATCCTGAAATTCATTTAGTTCTGAGGGAGGTGGCTGCTTTAAATGAGAGAGAAGTTGACAGGTGATGTTTCGGGAGCTGGCAAAAAACCAACCCAAACCCCGTATCAGAGCAGCCAAGGCTGAGGCCCCCAGTCCAACACAAATAGTTCCTAAAACTGGTGATGTTTAGCACAAGCCTTGGCATCACAGGCAATTCCTTCTCCAGCTGTTACTAAGAAACAAACCATGCGAGAGTTCTGCTCGTCACTTTTGTACTTCTGAATAATCATCACCGTTATTCCACAGGCTACCAAGGTGAGGCTGTCACCTGCCATTTGATTTCCCTGACCCCAGGCTCTTTGTCACCTCAGCAGGGCCCGCTTCTGCTGATTTCCTCAGGTGCCCCATTCCCACCGTCAGGCTCAGGGAAAGAACCCTTGCCTAAAAGGGGAAGGGGCACGGGGAGAAGCAGCTCCTGGGGCTGCTGAAAGATAATCTGACATTACCTGACAGAGGGAAACCGTGGCTCAAACACTGCTCTGAATCTTGTTTCCACGGCTGAGGGAAGTTTGGACAGCCCAGCAAATCTAGAAATCCAAGCAAAAAAGCAAACTCCTCTCCAGTCACAGCTCTGTGGGTCGGTGTGAAGGGCAGGGCTGGCATGGAATTAATCCTGTGTGGAAGCTCTACAGCACTAAATGCTGCTCTGAGATGCTGGCTCTGTGTTTGTGTTACCAGCCTGCCTACACTAAAACCACTTGTCTCTATCCACCGGTGTTACCATCAGTCCATATTGTTAATTTTTTATTTCTCAATCAAGAATTCATGGAGGTTAGTGTGACATTGCTGCAAATACCCTCACAGCCTAGTAAATGTAAATAATGGATACGACTCCAGAAATACCAACCAGCCTCTCATTGTTTTGGGATACTTAAATTGTGCCTGCCCCAACTCACCTGCCAGTAAACAAAAGGGCTTCTCTCTGCACTGCAGTAAATCCCTCATCTTTCAGGAAAATTAAATGTGTCATTGAAATGGCTGCAGTTTTGGTAAGTGCACACAGACATTTAACTGTGACAGTGCTCACAAAGATGCACTGAGTGCAACTATCTCTTTTCCCTTCAGAAAACATATTGCAAAATGCTAACAAATTTTCAGAAGCTCTGGTGAATTTTAACACAGTTATTGCATTTCATACCACATTGCAGTAAACTACATCTCCCTTTTCACATTTCTGCTAATTTCTGTCATTTATTTAAAAATTCTGTAATGAACAGCTGCTATTGAGGGCCCATTTGCTCCTCCTGTTTTCCATTTAACCTCAGTGATTGCAGCCTCCCTTATTTCCTTTGGTGTTGAAAAGTACTTTTACAGCATTACCGATGCAACACATTTGTTAGATTTCTACTAATTAATTTTCCATGAACCATTCAGCATGAAAAAGAAAAAATCTCACATTTCTGCATGAAAAATGAATTATATTTTCTCCATTTCCTTAGAAATTTACATTCTGGGCTCATCTGTGCCACATATTCTTTATGGATAATGAGCAAGGCATCCTCACTTAGCTGTCACTGAGGCAGTGAAATGTTTACAGTGTGCACTTTGGAGATTCTGGCAGCTTAGATTCCAAGAATATTTCTTATTCATGACAATAAGCCCTGTCCTAAATTTCCCTTGCACATGAACAGAAAAAGATTGATCTGAAGAATCCTTGAACTTTGCTGACCTGCAGTAATGCTGTTTTAAGAAAGGTTAGTTCAGATACTTCACGCTCATGATCTGTTTCATATGATGTGCCAAAGACTCTTTTATGCCCTCAACATCCTGCAGAACTTCTTGGGAAACTGAAAAGACCAACTAATGAAGAGACAAATATCTTCATTATGAAGCTTACAAACAGAATACACAATGTATAACTGCTGAGCATATTCTCCTACCATATTTATTCCATAACATTTTGGGGACAGACTACTGACAGGCAAAACAAACCTCATGCATGAATCTCCTGCTGGTTTTGTGAAGGAGATTTCACTTAACTCATGAAAAATATCTCTCTTTAATTACCTCTCTGAAGTCATTCTTTAGCAAAGTCATAAGAATATGCCCATTGTAAAGATTATGTTAAGATTTCATTTCTGTGCACAGGTCCGGTCACAGGCTCACAATGACATGCTTAAGCCTCTGGGCTTTATTGAACCAGGGCCTGGAAAAAAATGATCTTTTATGCTTCGTTCTTAGAAAACCTCATATAGTTTGAATAAATCTTTGAAATGTAACCAAAAGAATCTCACACGAGATTGTCTTTCATTGAAGTCATAACATCCAATTCATGTAGATACAGTTGGAAGGTTATTGCTGTCAAGTTTTGAACTTGGGCTGTGAAAGACATAAAAAGTGACAGATTTCCTCCCCAGAAAGGAGAACGGTGCCTGCAGAGAGCCCTCTGCAAACCTCTCCTTCCTCAGCCCAGCTCCTGCACCAGCCTGAGCCTACTCAGACCTCCTGGGGTTGTTTTCTGTAATCAATCAAATTTCCAAGTGTAATTATTAATATAGGCTTTAATTAAATGAATCAGTTCCTTTGGACATATTCTAAAGAAAAGTCAGTTATTGAATGTTAACAATTCAAACACTTCAAGTGCCTCTTTGAGTTCTGACTTGGAAAATCTGGATTGATTCTCAAAGTTCTTTCATATAGTTACTAATTCTAAAGGAATTTTTAAAATATATTTAAACCTATGTTTTCCATATATTACTCCAAAATGTTCATCAGTTCATCAGGAGTAATTGCATTTTGCAGAGTGAGGCAATTTTTGCCATTCCAGGAGGGTTGGTACCACGACTTTTCTGACATTTCAGCAGTTCTACTGCTTATATTATTTCCCCTAGAAAACTGTATTTAAAAAAAAGATATTTTTGTTGCATAAAATTCTGGTACAGTGTGTAGAATAGGAACCTTAAGCCTCCTCAGACATATAGAAAAATTCCAATCTAAAGCAACGCTGTTTTCAGACAAGTTGATGTTTTCACACCACTTATCCTGTGACTCAGTAATATCTTGATAATAAATGAAACAATGTAAAAGTATTTCTTGCCAATGATGGAGGCCCCCCGGCCTTTTTAAATTTTTATATTAACTTGTCAGAGGTGAATCTCTCAGATCTGAACTGGCAGCTGTGAATACACAAGCAGTATTTCAGTATTCTCTGCAACATCACTGGGTTTGTTCTTTGACACACTGGATAGTGACTGGAAAAGTACTTTCAGCGTTACACCATGAGAGGGGCAGAGAAAAAAGGGAGTTCTGCACTCTGTGCCAGCCTCTAGATTTCTGAAGGTTCAATGCAACTCAACCAATCAGCTGCAGAAGAAAAAACCCAAGGTTTTTGTGTAAGTAAGGGGAAATTGTACCTGGTATTCCTTTTTGTAAACCTAATGGCCCCCAGCCTACTGTGGCTTATTTATAACTATTTTTAAATTATAACTTAGATAATTATACCAACAGTCAGGAGATAAATTATTATCATAGATCTTCATACAATACCATTAGATCTTCAGAAGGTCTGCTACGGACCCTGACAGAGATGCTAAAATCAAAGCAAGCAAGAAACTAGCAGGAGATCCAGTCAGGCTAAAAAGGTTACACAAGGCAATCAGTTATGATCTCCAGTCTTAGTTTTTGAGATCTGTGTTCTCTATTTGCAAAAAAAATGAGATGCAAATATCTTGAGCCCATGTGAAGAAACCAAGGAGCCCATTTTTCCACGAAAGTCCAAAATCAAAAGGAAAAAGTGTATGTTGCAACTCCAAGTTCAATTTGGAGTGACTGATCCAGAGTTCAACCTGTGCAGCAAAGTTTGGAGCCTCCTACACAGCCTTTCAATGAATACTCAGATATGTTAGCCCTGAATTTGTCTTTACGCTCGGAGTCTTTGAGACTCCAGACTTTCCCATTCCACTCGAAAGGGAAACTCACTGCTGATGATGTGCAGAAGACAACAAGTCACAGGTAAAAGAGGTACAACCAAGCACCAGAGACACACTTAAAGCAAAAATTAGGCTTTAATTCGTATTAAAAACTTGAGGCAAAATTAGTGGCCACCCCTAGACATGACAAGGGATAGTACAAGAGGGGAGGCATCCTCTGCCTTCTGGTGACCGAGAATTTTCTGTAGAGAAATGTGGGATAAAACTTCTGCAAGAAACTGATTCAATTGGAATTCTGTCTGCATTTAGAGCCTAATACAAATTCCAGCTTTTTAGTTAAAAAAAAAAAATCACATCCCTCTCTACCTAGGAGATTTGAAAGATGTATTTCCTAGAAAGTATTACACAATTAAGCTATTTTTACTGCTGTGTACACTACAGAAAACCAATTGTCAGAGAAACACTTCACATTTTTCTCCACAGTTGTTTTTCTGTGCAAAGAGAATTGAAAATAATTAAAACATTATCCTTAATTTCCCCACTGGAAAGGATACTAAGAAAGTCTGACTAGCAGAAAACGTGTATTATTGATTTTTTTAATGTTCTTACTTGTGAAGAGATATATTCCATTTCTCCTTTCAAGGAGAGGATCCCTGATAGCCATTATCCTGTTGCTGGAAAGGGAGGAAGCTGCATCTTCTCCTATTATTCCCCGGTTCTCACACTTCACATGTTACTTGCCAGTGGAAACCTTGTGAGAAGGCTCATAATAAAGGAATGAAAAAATCAGAAAACTTTCATCATTACTGAAATAATGTCTGTCTAAATGATGCTAACAGACTCAATTCCAAATGCAAATGGAGAAAAAAAATGTTAATTTAGAAGAATGAAGTGACATAAACAAAATTATCTTAATTGTGCTTACCAGAAAAGTTCCCTATTGTAATTGTGATTTAAATATTGTGGGCATAAGCTTTGATTGCTTGAACAATTCCATTGATTACACATAGATTTGTCTTGAAATGCAAACCTGCTTTACTTCAACCTCTCACTTTTTTAATACCATCCAAAGCAGAACTATCGAATATTCAAGGTCCCACCTTGCCCCATCCCCAAAAGGACTCAGGTACCTCCCCTACACAGAAGTTATTTGTTTTCCCCTCTCAAACCCAGCTTATTTCACATCACTAATTTAGAGAGCAATCAGGTAGAAGAGTGTCCCAGAGCATCACAACTGCAGAGCAAGAGGAGACCCAGCTGGTGGCTGAGCTGGAGGCAGAAATTATTTTACCCACATGGGTCACCATGAGCATCAGTCCCGAAGCCACAGTCACCTCATGGCATTGCTCAGCAGCTCTGGCCTGAGATGACTGTGTTTGTGTGAGGAGGGAAACCAGCTACAGCAACTCAGCAAAGCACCTGAACCGGGCAGGAAAGCTACACACTGCTCTGAACGACTCAGAGAACTGAAGAATCAAATAAAGTGCTTTTCTCTGCCATCAGCCCTGTATTAGCTTTCTGCTTAATGCCGCCAAATTATCTTCTTTTTGTCTGTGGAGTTCACACCATTTTCAGCAGTTGCACTTGCATATCAATGAGTTGTCACACAGCTCTTATAATTACTGCACAGAGGTGCCTGTGCTATCTCCTCCACGCTTTCTGTTTCTCTCCATTAATCTCTCCTGACTTTGCAAGAAGAGGCTGCCCAGAGCTCAGGATGAAAGAGCAAGTGCAGCAGCAGCAGCAGCAAATCTGCAAACAGAGACTGTATAACCCATTTTACACTGGTCTTTTCAAAAAACAGGATCTGTCCATCTGCCCCCTGGTGTATTCTGCAGTTTCCCATTGTCTGCCTGTCCTGTGCAGCATGTCTGCAGCCCCTGCCCTGCTCTGCTGATGGACAGGCTCCCGACACAGCCTCCTGGCCTGGCCCTTCCCCGAGTGAGCAGTGCAGAGGATTTCAGCAGCACACACAGCCTGGGAGCTGTGGCTCAGCACTGCCTTTAGCATGGGTGGCAGCAGAGTCTGTTCAGATGGAAGCTGAAGTTGCAAGCAGCTCCAGCAGCCCAATTTTGGTTTCCTTCCATGCCTGTCTGAGATGTCATTTGGGGAAATTCATATATTTTCATGCATTTGCTTTCCACAAACTGGCTACGAAATAAAGAGATTATATGCTCTAGGAGCTGCTGGTGGCCTGTCACATTGTTTTGGTCAGGGTTGCTCTGTTTGTATCGCTCTGAATTTTCAATCATCTACCTCTGACTTAGTGGTGACCCCAGAAAGAAGTTTTGGGGCATGGACATGGAAAATGAGCTATACCCTCCCCATCTTACATTGTGTATCCCTGGGAACAACACACAGCACAGCACACGTGGATTTGTAACTCAAGAAGAATAAGCAACAGCATAGCATCAAAATGGAACTCTTATGTGGAACAGATTAATAGAAAGGGCACTTTCCACCAGAGGTAAATAACATTCAGTTCAGGGGAATCACTGTAGGTGAAGGGGAAAGAAATGCACTATTTGATTTGGGGGGAAATTGGTTAGACAGAAGGTGTTTCAAAATATAATCAAGAAATAATTAGAAAAAGGAACAAGCCAAAGGACAAACATCTGTGACAGAAGGATGTGAAGAGATAAACAAATCCTATGTATGACAGTTAATTTCAGTTGAGACCAGAATCCTGCTGGGCTACATTTGGATTAGTTTGTAAACACCCTGGGAAAAAAGAAAACTTACATTAATTTCAGTGTGAATGGTGGCAGCATCAACAACCAAAACACAGGAAAACCAAACCGAAGACACTGAAAACATCAGAAAACAACACCACATAGAGATAACAGATAACAGTAAAGGGAAACTACAGGAATTAACAGACAAAGTTCTTCACAAGTCATGAGGCAAGAAGACTAAGAAACCAATACACACTAAAATCCTGCGCTTTGGTTTCCTAAATACCACAGATGAGAGAGGGAAAGGCCCAGCTGGCATAACTCTAGCAGGACAAATCACTCTTCACAAGGCAGATAACCACTGCAGTCTTCTTATTTTTCTCACTTGCTAACTGAGACCTGCGGTTTGTGAGAACTGAGACAGCACTGCACGGAGCTGAAAAGGGAACTGCAGTGACAGCGAGGAGTGATGTTAATCGCACTCCTTGCTGGGGGTTGTGCTGATCTGCCCCAGGGAATGTTCCTGCAGCTTCCCAAAGGGAGCGTGGGTACAATTCCTAAAGAGTCTGCAGCAAGAAACCTCCTCTGTGGGCCAGAAGGGTCAGGGAGGTGTGGTGGGACCTTCCCAGGGCTGCAGCTGAGCACTGCACAGAGCACCCAGACCAGGGGAACACTCCTGGGGGCTTCCAGTCTCCTTCTCTCCCGCCCAAGAGTGAAGTCTAAGAGCAGTTGGTAAATGCAAAATTCACTGTGGAGGAAAAGAGAGAGAAGAATTCACAAGCCCAAACTCTCGTGATTTGCTCATCACCCTGTTCTGTTTACATTTTGTTTAGCAGAAGATGGTCACCTCTACAGAGCACAGCCTATGTGGGCAAATACACAAATTACAAATAATAATCAACGCAAACCTGTGTTGTCACTTCAGCTCTTGGGTTGATGTGCTTTCTCCATGAAGGTGATGAAATAAGTCCAAACCCAGATTTTGTTTGATGGGTGCTGCAGAGAGAAGCAGCAGCAAGATGTTCAGAAGCATTGCAAGCTCCCTAATTGAGTTGCTGAAACAAATCTCTCAATGTGTTTTGTGATTAATTCTTTAGCTGAGTTGAAGTTTGTTTGTGAGCAGTCGTGGGTAAATATACAGTTACACAGCTCTGCCTCACCATAAAATAAGTGTTATTAACAGCCCTCTATGGATAATCAAAGTTAAAATTTCTTTTTCTGCAAATATTCTGAAGTATTTGTTGAAAACTTGGTGCCAGGATGCTTACTGAATATCAATAAACTCATCTGCCAGAGTATTTGGGAAAAGCAAACACAAAGCAGGTGCAAATGAACTCTGATTAAATTTGTTCAAAACTTCAAGCAAATACCAAAGTTAGAAGATGAGTGGAAATGTGTTTTTCATATTTGGCTAACTGTAATTGCAATTTCTATCCAGTCAAACCAGGATAATTAAGCAAAAGACAAAAAAGAATCTGGCAGCAGGGTGAACAAAGTAACCATTGCTAAAGGAAGAGAAAAAATAAGGGTATAGTGGTAATGTAAACAGAGTCAATAAGGGAATGTTACTACAACACCAAAACTCCAAACAAAGAAATATAAAGCAAGTTGTTATTAGGAAAACTTACTTAGTCAGCACTGCTAATTAGTTAGTAATAAAATTATGTTAACAATTGGCATCAACCACAATTTCAGGCTAAATTTAGTAACTGAGCACCAGCTCTCAGAACCTGAATTTGTTTTGAGCAGAAACAAAACAGGATTCCTGGTAAAGCAGGAAATATTTTGGCTTGGATTTCCAGCACCATGCAGCAGCTGATAGCAGCTAAACTGCCATCATCTGCTCCAGACATTTCTGGGGGCTTCACAGGATGTGCAAAAATATCCACAGCTTTAGGTTAAAGTCAGCTGTCACCTCAATTGCATCCCACTTTGACAAATATGGGGTTACTTGCTAACATCATCACTACAGCTAAAATGAATTAGGTTAAACGTAAAGGAATAAAAATGAGACTACAGCTGAGCAGGAATGTTGGGTTTGGAGCAGGCAGAGAGGACATGGAGAAGAAAAGCCACTGTGTATTTAATGAAGTGGCTACTTTACATTGGAACACTTCCAGGATGATGAGCAACCCTATTTAAGGAACACAGTTGCCTCCTGATTGTCAGCTTATGCAAATGACAGAAGCACAGCAGAATTAAGTGTAGAAGAGTGAAAATTATTTCCAGGAGAGATGAGTGCCTGTTCTTGAGAAGGAAAACATGAAGAATAAAACACTTTGATCCATGAACAAATGATCTGCATATTCCTTCTGGACCCTATGGATTTGATTTGATTTGATCAAGAAGTGATTTGATTTAAACTCTATAAAGGTTGTTTAAATGTTGTCTGGTACTCAGGTATCTTTTACTGACCTGGGACTTGCTTGTTGACTGTCTTATTTGACTGAAAATATGTTTCACCTAGACTTTCATAAGATTCTGAACAACCCAATGGCTACTTCCAAGGAACTCACAGATGGGCAGAGAGGAACTTGTTGGTGACAATAAAATCATCATCCCTTCATCTGAGCAGCAGTAGTCTGAACACTCTGGGCAGACAGAAAGTTACTCAACACACAGGACAAAACCACTGCTCCTTCCCAGTAAGTTATTAGAATTAGTAGTGCTTTCATGGGATTTTGGGATGGGGTTTCCAAGAGCTTCCAGTCAGGTGAGTAGAGAACATGCTTTTGCTACAGAAAAAACCACCCTGCCTGGGGGGAAACAAAGAGGTGGGGGAGTCCCTCCTGAACACCATTAATATCTTTGCTCTGTAGCAAACATCCACCACTATCAGATTAATAAAGATATGGAAAAAAACCTGCTGGTGCTGCCAAATTTTCAGATTAAGTGAATTCATTCTCTAGTAAATTGTTGGACTTTCCCAATGGTGACTTTCAGAAAACATCTGCTGAACTTTTGCAGAGCACTTTGTTTTCCTTTTAGCCACCAGTTAAAGCTTAAGGGATTTTGAGAGCAGAGTACTAAAATTTAGCTAGACCTTCCTTATTAAAAGGAAAATTTTCAGTAATTAGCTCTTCCCCTAACTGCTTTTTGGCTCTCATTACAAACAAAGTGCTATGCTAATATACCTTGTGTTGCAAATGTTTCACAATTCCTGCTAATCAAATTAAACTCAATTTTCAGCAAATAAACTCTCAATGCAGTTAATGGAAAACAAGGAACAGCGCTACTTTGCCTGAGAATGGGTCATTACCACAAGCTCCTAATTACAAGTACCTTAATGCATAATGTAAAGCACAGTCTTATATACGCTCTTAAGAATTAAAGCTGTAGCAGGATCAAAGACTTGATGTGTCCTTGAATTTTTTATATGTACATTTGAATACAGATGGAGGAAAGCAACAAAGAGAAACAGAGCAAAGCTGCAAAACACAGAGATTTATTCACTTACACACCCTTCAAAATGTATAATAACAATAATTTATGCAGTTTATGAGTCTCCAGAAAAAGACTGATTTTGACTCAGGACACATTCTGAAACCAATTTTCATTTGCCTCCACCTCTACCCTCTTGATAGAGAATGTTTCACACCTACCAGTTAATGAAGGATTATTACTTTCCTCTAGAGTAAGCTGCAAATACAACCAAGGTTAAAGTGAAGGACGTTCATCCTGAATTAGGTTATATGATGCCATCAAACATGAGCCCAGGTGATTGATGACATATTGCTATTACTGCACCAGGCATTTATCAATACTACACTGTGAATTATTTTCCAGTTTAGTTCTCTTATTGTCACATGATGGTATATTTTATCAAATTTACTTAACTGAAAAAAAAAACCCAAACCCCAGAGAGAAAAGCACTGGAAACAACAGAAAGCATAATAAATCGCAGTAACCAACATACAAAATGCAGGCTCTGGCATCACTTGCCAGTCAGAATTCTGCTGTTCTGAATGAATTCACACGGGTTGTATTTTTTACTCTGAGATTTCAGAAATGATCTGCAGGAATGGGCATGGCAGCCACTGCAGCCCAGCCCAGGAATCCCACCTTAACCAAGTCCTACAGAGCAATTCAGCTAGAGTGCTACTATCACTAAAAAAGACTGCTTCACCAAACTAATTTTTTTTCATTTTACTGAAAAATAATTATCCTCTATTTATTTTCCTGGAGAATTATTACACAGAGATTTAAAAATTTCAGCAAGATGAACACTTTATGCTCTAACTCACTCTGGATGTAAAGAATTCATATTGAATTATATCTGGTGCAATTGTAAATCTTCACAATGTTACATTTGCAAAATTTCTGCACGTTGTTGGATTCACGCTGCCTCTCCTCATCCTCATTATTATTAATACAACATGAACTGCCTGTGCCTATCCTCCTGACACCACAGAGTCTGTAAAAGCTGAGCTCTTTCTTTAGCTTTGTAGCTGTCCTCTCCCTGAAGGGCACGCAAGGACAGAATGGGAATTATGGCTGTTTGAAAGAAAATTAGTTCCTATTTGGATATCCATGGAACTGTAGAGAAGGCAGGCTCTGGAAAATCCCACCTCTCCTCCTGATCTCATCCTGGGCCTTGGGAAACAAAAAATGTTATTGTGAGTTTATGAACAGCAGTCAATAAACAGCAGATCCTTCTCCACCTCCCACTCACACTCACCCACTTTTGCCCACCTTTACAACCCAGAGGCAGAAGTAAACATTTTAACCAGTCATGGAGGGGGTTTGTGCTAGTGAATAATACATTGAAATATTCAAAATCCAGTCAGCTTGAGAAGTGTTTACTTGTAGCTCCTGCAGAAGCAGCAATTGAGACAGACACTCATCCTCCCATGAAGACAGAGGGGTGGGATGGTTCTCTAGACGAAAAGCTCTTAGAATTAGGGGTTGAATGGACAAATATTAGGAGTAACCGTGCTTAGCAACAGACCATGCAAATCTGAGCCCTGCCCCATCAGTTCTGCTTTAAGATCTTCCTTACGTGCCTCTGAAGTGTTTGACTACAAAATATGTTATTATGAACAGCATTAAAAGTAATCAGTTTCTGACAAGGTGTTGGATAAAATGTTCTAATAGGTTTAGAAAGTTTGTGAATACTGACTGTTTCTGAAGAACTTATTTCTATGTCTGAAGATGAATTGTCCTCAGATCTAGAACCTTAAGCTTCGATTACTTAAAGGGATCACCTATTTTAAAATTTCTGAACAACTTTTAGTTTTACCCAGATTTTACAGCTTTACTTTGTTCCAAAGTAACAATTGGCATTTCTGGAATTTTCATCCCTTGTCTCTTGCCTTCCCCCTTCTTTGCGCTAAACATTGATAGTATGGAGAGAAAAAACCTGCTCTGGGATCAAACCCAGATAGTTCCACTAAGGATCAGAATTCCTGTCCTTTGCACTGGCTATTTTTCCACAGACAGCACTTGCTGTCTCACATTCCTCAGACTAGTTTATTCATAACAAACAAAGTGCCTTATCTCACCAAACTGCATTTAAAAATATTACGCAAATAGTTTTCAGACTACGTGTAAAATGCCCCATATCCATTCTCTAAACAGCTGTAATTTTCACCTTCTTTACTTAGATCTGTAGTGGTTTACAGATAATTTTGGTTTAAGAGGCTGAACTGAAATTCCATCTTATAAAGAAATAAAGACCGTGTTTTTTTCTGAATCACCTTCAAAACCAAAGGCAAAGCTTATTAGACAAGTCAAGGGAATTTACTGGATCCAAAACATCTGTGCAAAACAAAACAAAAGAGCATTCTAAAGTGCAGTTTTATGGAAAAATTTGAGGTTCAGCTATGCAGCTTTGTGGGTACTGAATATGTTCATGTCCAAGAAGGGAAACCAAGAAATTATGCTCAGTAAGAACTTGAACATTTGGTTGTGTTTCCTCCAAGAGCAGGGTAGCAAAAGTTTACAGCAGATCAGCCAAAATACAACACTATTATCTACCTTTACAAGGAAGTAGGTGTGTAAAGTCTCTGATACCTGCAGAACCCTTCCAAAAATAGGTTTGTTTTCAGTGTACCCTCAGTCCATAGCCTTAATTTTCTTTTGGGTAACTTCCAATAGTTTCAGCTGCACTATCTCCTGTTCCCACTAGCATTAATAAATAGGATCTGTATAGTTTTAATTACGTCCCTTAAAACAGATTGAAACTAATGTGAGAAAGAGAATTTCAATGAATTCTGTGCAAACAAAAAGATTTTCAAGATAGCACCTGTCCCTCTTTCCAGACTTTTGCACAATGACTCTCCAACTCCTGCACTGCCTCATTTCTCCAGGGAAGATTCCTGGCCTACAAATTGTTTGACTTAAATACTTCACTGTTACCTGATGGTATTCCAGAAATGGTCCCAAACTCTGCAGTTCATTCTCAAGCAAGATATCATTGAATTCAGACTTTTAAACCCTCAGGAGAAAGCCTATCTTGTTTCTCAGACATCTGAGAAAGAAGTGAAGTGAGAATTAGAGGCTGATTTCTGGAAATACCTTCAGAGTGAGCACCAAGCAGTCCTGGAACACAATTTGAGTGCCATTCATTTTCTAATACAAACAAATAGAGATATAATTGCCAGAAACACGTTGTTAAGGCATTGCTAATTACAGACAGTAAACCAGAGATACAATCTTACTCACATATTAGTCGAAGGAGACATTGCAGATACTGGGCTGATGTAAAACTGACAGTGGAAAGGAGATATAATAATTTTGTGCGCACAAGATTGATTTTCACAGTCACTTTTCTTTTTGATGACAGCAGACAATTATGAACAGAGAAGTTTGCTTGCAGGTAACTCCAAACCAAAACCAGATCAAACTATTAAATTAACAGAAGCACCTGCAAGTGGTGTTTTCAGAGAAGAAGCACAAATGTGCACACACAAAGGCTGTATCTGTAGAAATTGCCATGAAAGAACATTTCCCCCTTTAAATCTCATCCGAATAAGAGTGTCCCTGTTCTTCATCACTATTTCTAAAATATGAAGAAACTTTAAATCTGAATAAACAACACTGAGATCTGTAAACTCATCAAGGAAAACCTCTGAAGAAAATAATATCCCTTTTTCATATCTTTGCAGCTTAAACAAACCTTGAGTTGTTTGTTAGACAATTCCACATGGACTTTCATCTTTGCTGTCACTGCTTCACCATTAAAGTGTGTTGTTGTAAAACACTGGAGACTTCAGAGGCTTAAGCCAATATAAAAATCTCTGCAGTACGAAGTAATTTTATGTCACTACTCTGGTTATTTCAGAATTGGCTGCAAATAAGAGCCTGAGGATGATTTAATGTGTCCTCGACCCATCATGGCCATGGTTAAACAAAGTAAACACATCAGTCTTTAGCAGTTATTTATAACTGGAGGAAAAGCACAAACCAGCCATGATAAACAGAGCACTAGAAAACATTCTGAAGGGGAACTGTATCTGAAAAGTATCTGAAAATACCTTTCTTCACGTATTTCTATATTCCATTTCTCAGTAAAATAACATCCCAGTGACCATCCACAGGAGGATTTATTAGAACTAAAATCACCACTTCCAAATAAGATCCCATGATGCCACTGCTGAAGTGGAAATCTAGGCATTCAGATGTGATTACACACCAGCAACTGGTATACCTAGTGCAGGTTTAAAATAGAACAACCAGCCTTCAGAGCTCATAGAAAAGACCCAGCTGCTTCAAAGTGGAAAAGCCCAAATCCTAGAAATCTCTCTGTGATAATTTGGCCCCTGCAGTGGCAACTGCACCAGTGACCCAACTCCAGGGCACCGATGACATTCTCCTTTCAATCTGCTCAGAGAAAGGATATTTACCTTGCTGTCTAAACCCTGAATTCCTCCAGCAGCCTCTGCTTCCTGACCTCTGCACTGGGGACTTTCTGAGGGGTCTGGGCTGAGGGTTTGCTGCCAACGAGATGCGCAACCCCGGCACGCGGAGCTGCAGGCAGGTCGCCCTCTGCCCAGCATCAATAAAGGGTTTGTTTGCAACCAGGCCAAACCCAGAGACCTGATTGCATAACTGTGAGGAGGAATTGATCCCGGAGAAACCATCCCAGAACAGCCCTGAGTGGCAGCTTGATAAACTGGATTGATGTCGAGGTCTTTCACGTGCTCTGTGTTTGCAGCGAGAGGAGGAAAAGAGTGGGATGACTGGGAATGGTGTGTGCATGCTCCCAGCACACTGGAAACTGCTTGGAAAATGGGACAATCTCACCACAAAGGACTGTGAAGCGCCACTATAACCTACAGGACACAACTCCAATGAAGCCTTCCTGTTGGAATGCAGAACTGGAAATTGCAGTGCAGAGGCTTGTGGCTGCTGCATAACGTTACAGAGGCCCTTCTGAGGCAGGCATGAGCTGTAGGGTCCCTGGGGGCACGTCTGGACTCATCTTCTGAGGAAGAATCACCCTTTCACGAAATCTTAGTCTCAGGATTTAAGAGATTAGCGCTGGTCCATGTCTGGCCAACCTGAAAACTCACTTTCTTACATAGTAGGTACTCATATAATTGAAAATGTGTCCAAATGGAGTCATGCATCATAATATTTGTCATCTAAGAAACCTAAAAGATGCCCAAAGCCAAAAACCAACAACAAAAGTTTTGGGAAGTGGGTTTTGATTGGTTTTTTGGTTTTGGGGGTTTTTTTTGCTTTTTACCACAAACCTCTATTGAGCTGGAAAGAGACAATTTGGCCAATATCATGGAGTTCCATTTTTCTCCTGAATATCACTGCTACCTGTAATTTAGAGATCAGGATAACTCTATTCTTATCCATGCAGTCCCTGCATACTATGCCCTAGTGCTAGAAACAGTAGGAATTATTTGTGGAAGCAGTAGACAAAACTGTCTCCTGAGTGGTGCTGCTGCATGCTTAGAATTGCCAAGTATTAAGATGAGAGAGTCATGATTAGCTCAAAAAAACGATTATTCCCTAGCATGAAAAATAAACTACTGGGAACAGTTTTCCAGAATTCTGTCTGTAGTTCTGTTGCAATTTTCTTGCTGTGAGAGATGTTTGGAAAGCAGTACTGCTTGTCCTGTGTTAGCTTTGAGGTTGCTGTATTCTACCTGAGGGCAGGGGTTCTTATTTTAGCATTAATGAAGCAGACTGGAATACTGGAAATCACACCCATGGCAGCACGATATTTATTTAAAGTTTAGCCTCCATCTCTTTTGTTATCTGCACTGGGCAGCCTCAAATCATAAATAAAAACTTCAACAATTTTCCCCCACAAACTCATTCCCTCCACAGCTTTGCCAGGTCCTCTCTGGTCCCCTTCCTTAATTATAGAATTCTTCTGAGGCACAGGATGCATGTTATTTTCATCAGTGAGAGATAAGAGATGTCAGCATAGAACTGAGCTTTTGCTATACTTAGTCATAATCCTCCTATCACTTAAAAAGGCAACTGGAGATCTTTTTCAATAAAGCCATCAACAGGGATTCAAACATAAACACTGGATTTAGGCACATAAGCTTAATTGACTTTCAAAAAGAGATGAGCATCTCTTCCACTTAGGCTTTTCTGATAACGCCACCCTGAGTAGCTCAGGTTTATGGATTCAATGATTAACTTGGGGGGGAGGAGCCAAAAATAAGAACATACAAAGATCACTATCTTGCTCTGTTCTTCATAGGGAAGTTTAAAAAAAAAAAAGAATAGTTAATGCATTCTTCCTGTAAAATTATTTTCAACCTAAGAATTCTCAGAAGCACCTGCACACGCTGCACTGTTATCTTTGTATTGATTTTCTGCAGTATCACACTGAACTGAAAAGTGTGCTGGTGATTTAATTGCAATTACATTTCCCTGGAACTTCTAACATGAGTTATACAACAACCTTTATAATATTTTCTCTCCCTTTTTTTTATTGCTTATAGTTTTATTTGTTCCCTCTTCTCACAGTCCCGTTTCATCTGCCCTCCCTTTCCTGTAGTCCAAGGCTTACAAGGTCATGACACCGACTCCCACATTGAACAAGCCACTGAAACCAGGTAACCCAGCGTGCCATTGATCCTTGATGAGCAGGGGGATATTTCCATCTAAATGAGGAGGATGAGATTGTGGCTCCCATTAAGGTTAATGGGGGTTATATAGCTGGGTCTTGGTGTACCATAACAAATGCTTGTCCCCTCAGCTAATTCATTCCAATCTTTGAGTACTGATAGAGAAAAAAATATTTTCAGGGGACAAAAAAAAAAAAAGGATTGTGATTTAGAAGCAAATCTCATTGCTTTGTGTTTCTTCACTAACTTTCAAAAGTGTTAAAGCAGCACATTTCACCACTTTCCACTTCATCTGCAAGAGTGTTCAAGTTAGTGAGGGTTCTGTGAGAGCCATTAGAAATCTGTCAGAGAAGTGCTGGTCATGGCAAAAACATTTTTCAGGAGCTGTCAATTTCCCCAAATATCCATCAGTGCTACCAGGCACAACAAGGGATTCCTCATTTAGAACGTGTCAATTCTTATTATTAATGTCATGATGAAAACACCTGCTAAGTGTCTGTGTCTGGCAAAGTGAGGCTGTCACAGAAATGAGAGGGTGAATTCCGCTTGGATTAGTGAGCAAGGAAGAGCTGGAGATTTTTTTTACTGTGTTTTCCTAAAGACAAACACCTTATCTTTATCCTGAGCTGGGCTTGTAAAGGCAGGAGACAGGGAATGCAGCAAGGTATAACTGATGAAAGATAATGTGAAAATAATGTGCAAGAGTAACTCTTTGTAAAATTCCACATTTGGAGAGGTGAGTTCTCGGTTGTTTGTTTTGTTTGCAAGCTCCAGGTGGAAGGTGCACCAGCCCCACCCTCACCATACCCTGCAGATGTTGGGTTTTGTCACAAGGTTTTTGGCTGCAGTCCCTAAGGACACACCAAACAAGTTGGTTTGGCTTCTCCCAGCAGGACCACTACAGGTAAATGGGGTTCAGGGGAGCCAAGTCCATCCTCACAGGAACATGGATTTCTGCAAGTCTTGGGATATGCCTTGGTTGTGACTGCCCAGCACACAGAGCACTGCAAGCTGGGGTCTGCTTTTAAAAGCACACAGAGAGAGGAAAAATATATCCTGGCACTCACCGCACCATATATTCCTATATATAGTGGCAAAATTAACATGTTAGCTCTGTCTTTCTTAAAAAAATATCCATAAACATTGCACCCGTGGGATTACATGAGCTAAAAGATGATATCACCTGTGAAAGGTCTTACTGAGACTCCAAGGCACGGTTTGGAAGAGAATTTCAGACTTCTGCTTTGGATTAGAACAAATCGTATTCAGCAAGAAAGGTTGTCATTAAGGAAACTGTTCAATGCTTCTCTCCTTATTCTTACGCACATGAAACAAGTTCGAGGCAGAAGAAAATACTGTAAACAACAGTCAATCCAGCTGGCCACACGCTGACCAAGAGGAAAGTGCTCTCAAGAAATGAAGATGCCTTTCCCAGCCCGTGCTGTCAGGACACCTCAGTGGGCACCAGGCAGCTCTGCCTTCTGCTGCTGATCCCACCAGGCACCTAAATACCTGCTTAACTTTAAGCTCATGGCTTTAAGCACAAGGCATTAACTGTAATGAGCGTTCTTATATTCTTAATCACATACTTGGATTCATTGCCAGAGCAGGCAGGAAGATATAATGGGCCATGTCCTCAGTTTGTGTAAATTGGTGGGACTTAATTGAAATGAATCGAGTTGTGTCAATTTGCGGCGGCTGCTGCCGGATCCCCGGGGTTCAAAACCTCCCCGCGTGTCAGTCAGGCCCTGCTGCAGCTCTCACTGCAGAGCTGTCACGCTCACACCATCAAACTCCCCCCAGCCACCCAGCAAGCAGGAGTTAATGATCACACATCTCTTTTTTGAGCCACCCAGAAGGATAAGCTCAGTGTCCTAGCCAGCACACTCGTTCTCTTGGTGAAAGACTCTATTATCAAGGCTGGGTGAGTTATTACCCAGAGCACTTTGCCTGTCATATTTCACTGCAGAGCCTGCAAAGTCCAGCTCGCTGGTAGGTGCCTTACAAGTTTTTGCACATGACATTTCAAGTAGAAAACAGGTAATTGGCTTTTAAATACTTCAGGTAAGTTATTTAAGTCTCAACTTTTTTTCTTCTCAGCACTTTGTTAGCACAATTTGGCACATATGGCTCCTGTCCGTCCTACTCGCACAGTGACCCATATTTCCAGAAGAAAAGTAGGCTTTCAAAGGCTTACAAACTTACATCTTACAAATACCCTTTTGCAAACATCCTCATGGGTCGAAAAAACCCCAAACCATTTTTTGAACAAGGCCCTATGATAAAGTTTAACAAAAATGCCTAAGAAGAACAAGAATGATTACATCTAAGCAAAACATAAGCGAAAGAGGGCAATTTTAAATATTCTATTCTTACTCTATTTTTTCAGCCACACACTCAAATAAATAGTTTAAACTTTGCTTCCCCTAATATTAAAATGTGATTAATCTCTTTCCCCATGAAGAATTTCACAGTTAAAGAGATTTCTGTTCAGCAGAGGACCGAACCCAATGCCTAAATCCATCTCATGCCACCAGAGCACACCAATAGTCAAACACAGCACTTTGGCAGGATTTAATTTCCTAATCAGAAGTGCTGGCAGACACCACCACAGCTTGGCCATGGAGGGCAGCTGGGGGCTCCCACCAAGGCTGTGCCAGTCTGGAGTTCTACCCTATATTCAGTCTTGATGGAACAATTAAATCTCACCCTTGTCAAACGTCACATTTAAAATAACCATGCTCTGAATTATGCACAATCAAATGTTAAAATAAACTTTAAAAAATAAATTAAGAACCACGCAAACTTCATTGATAATTCATTGCTGGATTGCTTGTACCAAACAATCACATCTGACAGCAGACCCCAGCATGGTTAAAATATGAGAAAAGCTTTCACTTTAATTTGGATTGTACAACAATATGTATTTTTTATGGGAATATATAAATTTCCAAAGTTTTTGGTTTTTAACTGTGATGTGTCACTACATGTGTTTGGGGTTGGGGAAGGAGAAAGCTCAGAACAAAACATTTCAAATATTCCTGGTCCTTGGCTGAACTTTTCCTAAAGATTGAATTTGCAAAAACCCCCATCAATTCCTGCTTCCATTTATAAACCTGTGCCAAAAGGACTCCAAAACTCTGTCCTGTGCTAACGTGTCAAACAGAAAAGTGATCCCAGGGAATATTTCTGTAGGTAATCACTGGCTTACAGTAGCCATGGGGTGAGGATGGCCTGAGCGTTGGTTCTCCTGACCATGGTATGATATTTTTACCTGAGAATGGGGTGCTGCTGAGAGAAGTGGCTGATTCCAAATTAAGAGGCACTTCCAGCCTAAAGGTCGATCTGAACTAAGCAGGATTTGGGATCTGCTGGCACTTTCTTTCAAGGGAGCCCTTGCTGTCACACAGAGCAACATTTTCTGGTTCCTGGTGAGTGGTTACTCTCAGCAGCCAGAGCAAGGATGTTCTGTCAAGGTCTTGCAGTGGCCCTGCTCCCAAATAGGGGCAGCTGCTTTCCCCAGAATAAGATTCTTTCTGAGAGAGGCAAGAGCTCTGACCCCACATGCTCACTGTCCCAGTGTACAGGACACATCTTTCAGAGGGTGATTTAAAGTTGGAGCCATTCCTTCCTCCACTCACCCATGCAGAAACCTTGATTTATAATGTTATAAGTTAACACTCTACATATGTTGCTATAACAAGGGGAGAAGCTCAGAATTTTAGGGACCAAAATTCCACTTGGAAATCAGCACATTCCTCTCATGGAAAGAGACAAGAAGGTGCCCTCTGCTCGAAGGCAAAGGCCACAAGAACTCATCGCTGGTTTCTGCAGCACAGTGCTAGCTGCTGCCAGAAAAGTGGGAGGAAACTGTCCAGCAGTAAGATCTTTTGGGTAGGGGGGATGAATTCTTACATTTCTAATTTTATCAGCAAACCAGTTCACATGCCTTCCTCTTCCTTTAAATTCTTAGTCTCTCGTAGGTCTAAGAGATAATCACTGAGGAAGCACCATCCCAGTGCTCCCTGGGTACTTACAACCTTACAGATGTTTAAAAACGAGCACTGATAATGAGCAAAGCTTTATTCTTGATTTTCTACTTTCAGTGCAGGGTGGGAGAGACTCAGAACTCAACAAACACACAGAAAAAAAAATAGCAGGAAAGTAGCGTGGTCCTAATGCATGACATTTGGTATTAGATGAACACTGAATTTGTTCATTTACCCTAATCTCTTCACATTTTGGTTTTTCTTCCTCTGCTCTCCACTATTTTTTTCCATTACCTTTTTAGGGAAGGGACAAAACAGTACAAAAAAAATGGGGCACTTACTTTTGCTTCCTTTTTTAAGTGAAAAACTAGAAAATTTTCATCAAAAACCACACACATATAAGAAAATAATCTTTCATTATGGGAAGGGTTTAAGAATAAATAATATGAACTAAAATGCCTGGGTAGCTCTACAAATTTCCCTCCTTTAAGCTTGATTCTATCTATGTTCAGTACTTAGAGCTGCCTCTGTTTCTGCAGCCCATCTAAAATTAGATCAGAAGCTCTCCAGGGTAAGGATTGTGCTCTGTTTGCTGCTCAGCGCCTGCTGCCATTTAGATACTTGACAAAAATAATAATGAAATGTTGTTATTTTTCTACTTTCATGTCTAAAACTCTAAAATTCTGTGAGAGTACTACCAAAATATGTAGGCAGCAGAGATAACAGTCAGCCTGGCTTAATGACTGAACACACCAGATGTTTCGCCTGTGTTATTCACACACGGGTTTTGTTGTTTCTTTGTTGTTTATAAATCTCTATTTTTGACCATGATATCTATATTTTTTCCTAGTTAGCCTCTGAACCTGATTCCCAAGAGAAAAAACCGGAGAATCACCCACCCACTTCAGGAGCCAGCACTGCACCCAGTGCACATATGGGTTCTATTGTGTGAGTCACTGCCCTAACGACAGCTAGGCATATTACTGCCTGCAAAATTAACTCACACACTGTGAATAATCACAGAAAAGAAATTTGTTTTGCTACAAGGTTGTTTTCCAGCTGTTTTAATGCAGACAATTTTTTCCTGAAACACAAATTGTAAAGGGAAAAAAAAAAAAAAGAAAGAAAGAAAAAGACTTTGAAAATCTGCATAATTTGAAAGTGCTTAATGTAAATTAGATAGATCCGCCTAATTTTATTTCAGTACTTTTTAATTGCATTTATAATTAGTAAAATACATTAATGTGCTACACAGAAGGTCAGGAGTTCTGGTGAAAGAATCTAATTAAAATGCCCTGCTGCATTTATGTCACACACACATGCGCTCAGTAACCTTGAGGCCTTCCTGCAGCAGCAGAGGAGGGGTTTGTACTTATGTTATAAATAACTTTTGTCTTCAACAGTGCACGAGTAGCATGTGATATGTGAGTATTCTCATCTCTCACCCCATCGGCACTAATTGAGGTGGTTTTGTCCATTCCATATTGCACTTTTGAGGAGAGACTAATGAACAAAAGCAGGCTGGTTCCCTTTCTAAGGAGCACTCCGGGATTCCCACCCCTGCCCAGCCTTTCCCTCTCAGGGACCCCGTGCCATGCATCACTGACAGAGAAAGAGCTGAAGTTGGTGACAGCCAGAAAGTTGAGTACATGTGGTGTCAGGTATTTATCCTGATGTCTGGATCCAATAACAGCATGGATTTAAAAAAAAAATTTAAAAAAAAAAAAAGATTGAGGAACAGCTTACAGCAATAATCAGCAAGCAATAATTAGCGATGCTAATTTTTCTACTTAGAACTCATATTGTGATTTTATTACATTTAAATTATACATGCTCAGGTGTTCAAATGCTCTCCTTTCATCACCCTCTTAGGTGGTAAAACATCATTAACATCCTTCTAGCACCAGCATGATTGCTCAGTAAGATTAGAGATCTCTGCCTCAGCAAGTTCCACATGTTCTCCTGTGAGCAAAACCCAAGGGGAACAAAATAGGAAGGGCACATTTCCATATTATACATTCACTGTTAGCCCAGCTTTTGTTTCTCTACAAGCAGCAGAACTTAAAAGTTTTGGAATAATCACTGGAATCATAAATTCCTGAGCTGTCAGCTCTGTCTGAAACAGAAGAAGAGTTACCTCAGTCTTCAATAGGAAGGAAAAACAGAACGATTGCTCCTGCTCAGGATGAAAAGCTGAAGCTTTCAAAGACTTGTTGCTCTGTAGCAGCTGTAAAGATTGGTCAGTGTCTGGGATCACTGTTTATTGGCCTGAACATCATAGGAAAGAAAATGAGGTATATAGAATAAGTAGGTCAAACTTACATAAAAACAAATAACATTCACTCCTTTCCTTTATAATCTCTCCCAGCAGTTGCAAAGCAGCCATCAACACCTGTGGGAATATCTCTAATAGTTCTGAAATAGAAGGAAAATGATTCAGTTCACTCAATATCTGCTTTTACCTACTGGGACTGAAGGGATTGAAGTCCTTTCTGGAATAAAAGGATGGCAAACACTGGCAGGGCTTGCAGGCTGGCTTAGCCTGGTGGGACTGAACTGTTAGAAAAACTCCTGCCTGAGGGGCAGAGCTGGCTCTGCTGAGTAGCGAGTTGGGCACACAACTGGCAGCCAGGAGTGCAGAACATGTGAATTGGCAGGAGAGTGTGAAGGGAATAGAGTATAAGGGCTGTGTTCTCAGAGCAGCAAGAGAGGAAGATAAGAAACCTTGAAAGCTGCAGACCAGGGAGAAGAGTGACATTCACTCATCTAAGTTTTGCTCTGCCACTCTGATAGAACTCTAAATACTGTATCAGAGCTGGCAGATAAACACTGGCTTGCTTTGAAATGTGTGTCCTGAGCTGTTGGCAGCACGGTCAACTGTATCGCTTCCTGTTGGCCTCCAGCTCCTGCCAGGGGACCAAACTCATTTGGATTCCACAAAGAAAAGAAGGGATATTGAAGCCAGATGGCCCAAGCCCAAAATAGTTCAGCTGCATGGCTTGTACTTTGAGCCATGGAGAGCTGAGCACTAGTGCAGGATCTCAGGAGATTCCCCAGGAAGGCAAAGCTGCCACCCCAAACCATGAAAGCCGTCCGCTCCGTCAGCTGAGGAGCCACCTCCTTCCACGTGAGAGCAGTGGCAGGAGTTACCCACTGCTGCCACCAGCACTGCTTGGTGCAAGAACCATCTCAAATCCACACACTTGATGAAATTCTCCCCCAATCCCAATTCCCCAGGGAATCAGCCAGCCACTGACCAGAGCCAGCAGCACGAGGGGCCGTGGCGAGAAGGCAGCAGAGAGAGGGTTGGTGCTCAAACGGCTCATGTTCCCTAAGCCAAAGGGTTTTGGTTGCTGCCTGCATCACAACATTGTCAATGCGTGAATGGGGCTGAAGCTGGTGCAGATGTGCTGGAAATTAGGTGTATTTGGACAACGGGCACAGAAACTTCTCAGAACTGTACAGCTTACTTGCAATACCTCTTAGATGCAACATCATCTAAAAGGGCACAGGAATATTTTTTTAAATGCATGCTTATTTGGCCATGTGCTGCTAAAAGCACAAGCAGTACTGAGAACATGATCAACCCTCATTCTTGTCCCTAGACCACAGAACAAATCACCAATGCAATTCCTAAAGTTATTTATAAAGCACAATTCATAAATTCAGCATTACCTGCACATGTGAATGACTCAATCAAATTTTCAAATCCAGTCCACCTTGTTAGTGTTCAGAATTTTTATACACAGAATTCACTGCTGATCATGGTTGCAATTTCAAGACAGAAAAAAAATAGTTTAAAAATAATTGGGCTTCAACTTTATAATCTTTTTTAAAGTGCTGAACAGTCCTCTTGGGGGAACTGATTCCCACTGCACACACTTATTCTGACTAAAGCTTGCTGAGGCAGCTTCTTGGAAAGTGATGACTCACCTCATGGAAGTATCCTACCCAACCAGAAGCTTTATGGAGGTTTGAAAAAGTCACCTAATAAAGAAAAAGGGGGTAATTTTCATAAGACTTAAAAATATCAACATAAGGCAGAGAGAGATTATCATGAAGGCTTGAGCGTGCTAAAACCCAATTTATGTGTGCTGAAACTTTGCAAGGATCTGTTTTCATGGCAATCTAACCCAGAAAGACTGATACACTCAGGTAAATGCACAATTAGGGTCTCAACACTCAGCAAATTGATCGCTTTCCAAAAATACTATGTAAATAAATTAATATATAAAACTACCCCTCATAGCCAGAGTGTACAGAGATATACAGAACAGAGAGCAAGCAAAACTCCTGGATCAGGCCAAAAAAGCCTTGAAACCTTTACTTGGCAGTCCATAATAGTCCATCACAGTGAAATTAATATGAAAAGTAAAATCTGACACATGTATAAAATTAATCCTTTTTTTCCCCCCTAATGATTCAAACTCGTATTAACAGCACCATTGTCCCCAAATCTAGATGTCAATTCCCCATTACACACCAGGCCCCAGGTCAATGGCACAGCTAATGAGGATCTGCTGGTGCAAATGCTTATTGTATCTTAGCCTAATTCTAGTAAAATTTAAATGGTCTATTAATTTTCTTAATAAATTTAGACATGGCTCCTGCCTGCAATCTGTCTTTGATTAGCTAACAAAAGTGTATGAAGATCCTGCCAAGCTGACAGTTCAGAATATTTCAAGCAAATCATCATCTACATTAAAAAAACATCAATCTATTCATTTCTCTCTACTACAGGCAACCAAAAATGGTTCAGATCCTCAGGTTTAGCCTGCCCAGGCCTTCCAGTCCTGCTTCATCTGGACTTGGTACAAATAAATTATTTTACTACTGGTAGAACGTCTCAAATGTACAGGTACTTCCTGACCAAGACTGCAGCTCAAGAGTTCACTTGGGCACATGAATAACTTTAAAGACTTTTTTCATTTTTAGACCCAATATGGAAAAAGGCAAGTCCATCAGGTAGAGAAGTGTACAAGAGAAGTTACCCTCACAGATGAATTTTTCTCCAGATTTATGTAGCATAGGGCTGAAGTAACAGGGTCCTCATCAGGGGATTGCAAATACATGTTGTTACAGAGGGGGTTGTGCTATTTCTAAATGAAAACATTAAAAAAAGAGGGGCTGGGAATAATATCATTATTATCAATAACCATCAGGAGTTCTTCCTTGTGAGATCACAAATGACTTTAGCAACAAAATCACAGAGCAACCCTGTCTATTGAGCTAAACCTGAAAAATACTGAAAAAAAGTGCAGACCAGAGAAGAGGCAGAGCTATTTAAACTAAGTAAGATTTTGCAAAACCATATAAACAGCCCAAGAATAAGCTCATGATTCTTAAGAAAAGGTTTCTATTCACTGAAAGACCAAGCCTCTGACACAGCCTTCCAGGGGAGTTTTGTACATTTATAAATGTCCGACCTTTACCCAAGACACAGGGTCAGACCCTTATCTTTTCATTGCAGATCAGCTTCTAAAGATGATAAAGCCCAAACACAAGGTACCAGGAGCCAGGGAGGTAAATCTACTTGTTGTACAAGACAGTGCCATTATCTTTTTGCTCCCAATGTGAGAGAAAAGTCCAGTGGCACCTGGAAAGAGGCCACTGCAAAACTTTTACCTTTGCTTGCAACAGAATCAGAATAAAGAACTCCTGTGTTACACTGCAACCCTGAAAAATCCCAGAAGTACTAATACAAATTAATCAAGAGTTAGCTGCATTAGTCATTGACAAAGTTCTGCACTAAGATGGAAATGATGATCTAACCCCTGAGCCAAACAACCCAAGGAAGGGGATGCTTGAAGACAGATAATATTCAGCTTTCCTCAGCACAGCAGTACAAAAGTTCACAGGAAAATAAATGTTTCTCAGCTTTAATTATCTCTGAACTGTTTTCTGTTCCTGTTCTTTGGTTTGGTTTTGGGGGTTTTTTACATTTTAATTACAGTTGGCAAGTCTGAGTCTCCTGCTGGTAGCTGTAATCAAAACTGAAAACTGATTAAATGATGCAATCTATGCCACTGGACAGCATTATTCAATCCATGTACGAACAACAATCAACCAACACAATATTTTAATACACAAACAACATTTCAGCTCTCTTTACAGCAACCAGATCAGAACATTCAAACCAGGTCTCAGTACTTTCCCAGTCAAGAACGAACCACACCATGCCACACATCAGTCACCTCTGGCTGGAGTGTTTCTGTCCCTCTGAAGCCACAAAAGCCCTGGAGTGAGGAAGGGGCAGCTCCCAGCACTGCAAACTCGGAGCTGCCTCGGTCACAGAAAGCCCCATAGGTAACAACATTACAGATTCCTGAGTGCCATCTGCTGGCACCTGCACTGGGAGCCAAACCTAACAGCAAATTTGGAGCTCCCTAGGAAAATTTCTGACAGGTTCGTCTGCATTCCACTTCATCCCATGTGAAGTTTAGAAAAATTTCAGTGCATACTTTTTGTTTTTTCCCCACTGTGGTGTATTCAGTGGCAGAGAACTGCTGTGACAACACATCCAGACACACGGCTCGGAGTTAAAATGATGGAATGTTTTAGTCTCAGCTCAAGGCTGACACGTGTCTGGCTGGGCTGATTTGGAGCCTCAGGGAGTGCAGCCCATGCCCATCTCTCACGGACAGAGCTGTTCTCTGCTGGGCCAGTGTCTCCCATGAGGTGTCAGCACATTTTCAGTTTCCCACCCTTTGTAACACACAGCCCAGATGAGGAGCCTGGGCAGCCAAATGGAGACAAGAATGGTGGAGATTACAAGCCACATCTAAGAAAAAACATTTGCTTTAAGAAGATTTCCAAAGGGTGAAGGATCTCAAAGCAGCTGGCAGCTCTTTGAGGACAAAGCCCTCCAAGGCCATGCTGGCAGCCAGGACCAGGCAGAGCTGCAGCAGGACCCTGACTTGGCCAAGAGGGGAGGTTGTGACTGATCTCCAATGAAACAGGATGGAGGTGGGAGACGGGCTAAGAGGGAGGAAGATGGATGAGCTCATTGCTCAGGCATGCAGGGAGGGTGGCAGCAAAGCCAAAACCACCACCACTTGTCATGGGCTTACAAGGATAAATCACACCTGACCACTCTGGCTGCCTGCTGAGCTGAAATGACTGGGAAGTTGGACTAGGAACTTCCCACAGCTCCTTCCAACCTGAATAATTCTGTGATTCCGTGACAAGCATTTCTCAGGATTGTGACAAGTGATTTTTCAGCCCACCAGAATGATGAAAGTGTCTCATTTGGTGAAAGTCATTCTTGTGTAGCTGATCCAAGATCAGCAGTCTTTTCCACCATTCCTTACATCAAAATGGCCAGCAGATGGATTAGGGAAAATAGCAGAACTCTTGAGGAGAGAAATCAGTTTACTTAAAAGCTACTCAGTGGTTCTTCTCCATCCAAGCTTGCCACTGAATGGGCTCCTTTCTCAGTAACAGTGGACTTCTTACAACTAGAATCCAATAAATCTGTAGGTTTTCTCAAAGTCTTCTTAATAGTGAGACATATTTGGCATTTTCCCCCTCTCTTGTTCCACACAGAGTTTATCTATTAACTAGGTCAAAAAGGACCCAACACCTGAATTGCAGGAATTGGAGTTTTAGTCTGGCTTCTTCGTAACAGTAACCAGGTGCCAGTTCATGAATGGTGCCAGTTAACAACTGTGAAAAATAAATAGCCATTTTAGTGGCTTGAAGCACAGCAACTTCAAAAGAGAGCTATAACATGATTCCAAAGAAGTGTTCTTGACTCAGGAGTATGTGAACTCGGGAATTTCAGGCCAAGTTTGCCTGAAATTAATCATGTCCTCACATCCCAGTCGTGATACTGACACCTGACCATCTGCTGAGCAAAATGAGGAAGAACCCTCACACAGAAAGAAGTCACTGTACGTGGATTTTGGAGACATCCAAAAACCCAAGTAGGTTTTCAATGTAATTTCATGGCTTCTGAAAAACCAGTAAAACCAGTGAATAAACAGGCAGGAAGAGGCCTATGTAAGATATATCATACAGGTCTGATTTTGTTCAAAATATACAGGAACAGAAATATGATGATATACGTTTCAAGTTTTGTAGGATAGATTTTAATGAGAAAAATTTTAATGAGAAAAATTTAAGTTAGAAAACCCTAGGGGGGAAAAAACCCTTAAGTCTTGACAGCAAAAAAAATCAAACAGAAGCTGAATCCAAACCACCAGGGCTGTTGAAAGGTTTTTCCTTAGAAATATCTGTTTCAGATCTGGATTATGGATGGAGCAATTTTAAAGTGAATGTTTCAGTGGAACATTTAATTGCCGGCTATCAATGCTAAAAAATTACATGCCCCAAACCTGGAGTATTTCAGTTTAAGAGTATTCTAAAGTGCATGAAAATTCCTACTTTAGTTCTGCTCCTTTTCCCCTGAAGTAACACCAAGCAACCAAAACCTCTTCACGAGTAAACCTAAACAAACCTACAACATGTGAGCACCTGAACAGATTTGTCCCTAAACTTCTGGTTTTTGAAGACAGCAGGACTAATCTGAAACGGTGACTTTAGGGGTTTTTATCATGTTTATCTTTGCAAGGCTGAGGACTGTGCCAGCTGTTAGGAACTGGTATTTAACACCTGGCTTTTTGTGCTGGTTTTGGCTGAGAGAGCATGGGTTTGCTCCCAGTAGCTGGTGAGGGGCTTGGTTTGGGTTTGTGCTGAAAATAGAGGTGATAACACAGGGATGTTTTGGTCACTGCTGAGCAGGACTGACATATTTTGGTCTTCCCAAGTCACTGTGATGCAGCTTGGCTGCCTTGGGGTGGCTGAACCTGCCTGCACGTGGGAATGGGGAAGGAATTTATTGCTTTGCTTTCCAGCTTTTGCTTTACCTATTGAACTATTTTTATCCAAATCCATTGATTTTCTCTTTTTTTATTACTTTTATCCTTCTGATTCTCTCCCCCATCCCACTGGGGATAGAGTGGGTGAGCAGCCATGTGGTACTTTAGCTGTTGGCTGGGGTCAAACCACAACACTTCTAAAAGTGCTTTTTTAACACATTATTTTAAAAACAAGCAGTTTCTTTAACCAAATAGTCTTGTAATACAAGCATATTCTCTAGCAAAGCCTCTCCAAAGACTGGTAACCTGGGAATGATTTGGTCATAGTCACTCATGATTAGCAGCACTGCCTACATTCTCAGAGACCTTTTAGGGTGGCTTTTGATTATTTTTCCCCTTTAGTTGGTTATCAGGATACTTATAAGCATAATTAATTCATACTTTGGACTCTCAGGATTATGAAGTATTATAGGATGGCAACGCTAAGACAGAATGCTCTAATTCACCAGCTGTCATGTATTTAATTAGAGATTTTGATGAATCTTTCCTACTTAGATGAGCCTTCATACTTTGTGTTCTATTAAAAAAAAAAAAAAAAAAGGCAGAAAGAAAGAAAAAAAAATACTTCTTTTGTACCAGGAGTGTAGGACTCTGATCAAGCCTTTGTTAGCATGGCAGCCTTGTCTATCACACTGATGTCAGAGCTGGAGTCAAACATCTCGTCAGCTGCCAGCACTGACACTTGCAGAAGAGCAGGAGTGAGGGTGCAGGCTCAAAAATGAGGCTCTTTTTATGCAGAGACAGAAAGAGCACAGACACAATTCCCTTCCAAAAGCAGACAAACTTGAGGTATTTCAACCATCTCTGTGTTTTGTGTCATCCATGTGCTCACAAAGGTTAAACCAACGTTCTTTCCCTCAAAAGTCTGAACCGACTCCCCTTTGAGATTTGAAGAATAGTTTATATTTCACATATTCTATATGGAGTAACACTATTCAACGTGACAAAAAGCTGGGAATATATTTAAATTGATCTGAAAGTCATATTAGCTGGAGCATAGAAAAAAAAAGCATGTGAAAGAGAGTTATAGAACTCACTTACTTAAGCTATTGTGAAATGTGCTTTAAACATTTTTTTTCCATAAAAATTTCTCTTATAATGGTCACATATAACACACAGGATACATAGTATTTTCAATATCAGTGTCTACGTTAATAAATGAAGAACTCTGACACTGGAATGCAGCTAGTATTGCATAAATACTTTCATTTTTAGATTTTTAAAACAGGTTATGTGGTATCTAAAGTACAAAAAAAATTGTTGCAGTAGAAAAAAACATCCTGCTATAGTTCTACCTTCAATCTTTTTCATCCTCTCAGCATGCATGTTAATGATCTGATCCAAGGATCTGCCTTTCCAAAAATCTTCAGTTTTATTTAGGTTTGGCAAGCCTGACTCCCCCGTGAAAATATAAGTAAATTTCTTGATACCTGTTTCAGTTAGGTGGTCTAATGACAAATCACTGATGGAAGGATAATATTTAGAGAGGGCAGAAAGATGACAGGGGTAGTTTTTAGAGAGGAACTTAAATATTGTGCTCATTTCAGTTTTCCTCTGTTAAACAGCTCTGCTCACTCAGTGTGAGTGGATTTTTGATGCATTGCATATCCATAACTTAGGTTAGACTAGAAATTATTTAGTATTAATAATTGATTAATTAGCATTATCCAACTCTGCTCCTATTAGAGTCAATGTATGAATCAATATTTAAAAGGAGAAGAACTTCAAACCTGGAGTACTTCCTCATTAAAGAACTGTGAGGGGAGAAAACAAACAACAAAAGGTGCAAGAATAGCTCTCCAGAGCATCCCTCTGCCATAAAAACCTGGTGGTGGGGGAGCTGCCAGCACAGATGGGTGCTATTTTTCTGGTTGCTGCCTAAACTAAGATGAGTAAAAGGAGCTTAAAGGAGATCTTCAGTTTCCAATCCTCATGGAACAGACTCCCGAGGAAAGAGACTCAGCAAATGGCCAGGGCTTTGTGGGTGGGACTGGCTGCACACTACAGACTGTGCAGGAATGAGATTTTTAGTTCTGAGGGTTTGATTAGGGGCTGGGGTCATCCCACCCCATTCTCTCTTGTTTCCTCCTGCTGTCCCCTCGGGGCTGGTGGCACAGAGGGGCCGGAATGGTCCTTGCAGCAGCTGCCAGCTCCACAGGGACCTCTGCACGGCCACACAGCCAACCCATGGAACTTCCAGCACCTCCCTGCCCCTGGCTGCTGCTCACAGAGGGGCTGGACCACAGCTGTCCCTGGACTAGCCAAGGAGAAATCCCACAAAGTCCAAATTTCCAACAGTGGTGGCTCACTGAGCTATGCAAATTCACCAGACACGGAGGAGAACAGGAGTTTCCCTAGGGAGGCAGGACACCTGGAGCCCTTCACGTGGGATGCAGCACCACCAAACCCCAGGAATCCTCAAATTATCTTTATTTCAACTGGCTAAAGCAGGAGGGGGATGGGACTGGACGGGACAAGGGAGAAGACAAAGCAGCAAACTCTTTGCCTGCCTGGTTTCTCTCAAACGTTTCAGTGGAAACATGTCCAGATTTTAGCTGAGAGACACAGGAAGTGTGTCCCTGACTATTACAGATTAGTCCATCTCAAATATTAACACATGAATTCATCTGCTTTGTAGAAACTTAAATTGCCCTTTTGTTCCCACAGATCCAACAGATGATTCAATCAGCGGGAAAACGTAGCCCGAGTAATCCCAGGTCCTGAATTTCCAGTGTCCCTGAGAGAATCAGCTGCAGGATTAGGCTTCAGAGAGAGTAATTACAGACAGAGCAATGTTACTAAACAAAACTCCGCAGAGTTTCCAGGAGACATCTGATATTCTTGTACCTTTTAATAGTCTGATTGTGACTGCTACTGTATTTCCTGCAATAAAATGTTCTTTCACAGATCACAGTATCACGTCACATAGTTAATTACTGTCCTAAAGTTCTTATTCTCAAAATACTATTCACTTCCCTTTCTCTTCATCCCCTGCCCTTGTTCCTGTGTACGATATGCAAACCAGCAGTGCTGGAACAGGACAATTTACTACATTTCAAAATGAACAACTGTGTAGTTTGTTTCCACGATGCAGTTGATAATTTGCATCACAAAAGTAGCAGATTTCCCAAAAATTCTTCTACAAATCTGACATTAGACGTGCTCTTTGCAATGTATTTGACAACCTCTTTGAAGCAAACTCTGGCCTTCTCTTAGTTTTCACATATCAGAAATTACCAATATATTATTGTCTTTAACAACCCCTTCCATGGGATATGTGAAATGCATATTTTGATAGAATTATGCCTAATAACTAAAAAATAATACAGTAGGACTGATTTGCAATTCCATCATTATTTAGGTGAACTACGGGCACATCTCAAAATACAGAAGTTCTGCAGTAACATTTAGAGTCTCTCCATTGCACAAAACACAGTTAAGCATTTCTGTGAATTGAGGCCATGACCCTGCAAGAGCTGAGGAACAGAATTGCTACTGAAGTGTTTTTCTGATGGATCCCCCCTTTCTTTAGAAATAGATATGTAAGAAGATTTATGAACAAGACACAGTCCGTACTAGACCTAAAAAGTTCATTTTATCATTTTCATTTTATGCTTGAACAAGGGTGCTACAGGGGAATAGCACACATGGACTAAAGACAACTATTCTGGTGAATAAATACAGGTAAAAGTTGCCTCTTTACATTTCTTTCTGATTTTATTGAAGAGCAGTTTTCATTGATTAACACTTTTCTCTGAAGTGTAGTAAACCACCCCTTATGAAGACAAACTTTGCTATCCCCAAAATAATAATACTCCATGAGAATGCTTGTGTGCCTCTTCATGTGTTTAAAGAATAACCGATGACTAGAGACTCCAGGAAAAAAAAAAAACAGACAGGAATATTTATTTGAAGTAATACATACATTCTATGTATGATCACAAAAAGATTTTAAAAATGCACATAACGAGTTTTGCAGTTTGGAAGGTCCTGACTCTGTGAATGATAATTAGTTTATGCATAAATCATATTCAGAAATATTTATGATGAAACTTCCATTCAAAATAAAATAGACAAATGTCTTTAACCTAATGAAATTGCATAGTAAATTATTTCCAAGAACATTCCAATGTCAAGGTAACTCACTTAATTATCCATTATCATAGAAATGTAGACATAATGTTAATTAAAATGAAGGGGCAAAACCATTTCCATTTTTTATTAAGATCCATTGGGCTCCTGAAGAGCCATTAGCTAGCTGGCAGGGTGAGGTGGAGGACGAGCCCTGCCCTGCCAGGTGGAGCATTGCGAGCTGAGTTCCTCAGCTCAGGAGCTGCAGTGTCCTGCTGAGAGAGCCTGGAGTGACTCCGTGCCAGCCCCTGGCACTCCCAGCTCCCGGGAAGCCTTGGAGCAGGAGATTTATTTTAGGGCTGGATTATCACAGGCTGGAAGAAATTTCCCCTTCAGGGCTGAGCAGTGCAGCTGAAGGGGAGTGAAAGGCATTGGGATGTGCATTTGCGGTTCAAGTCAACCACCTGGACTAAAGGAGCTGTAGAAATAAAATGGGGAATGGGGGAAACTTTTGTTTCCCCTTGGGTCTGTACATTTAACAGCAATTGTGGAGGAGATGGGCTCCACCCTTGTCTAATGCGCTGTGATGAATCAGCAGATCAGCTGCACGCTCACAGAGCACCATCGCTGCTCTTGTCCTGCACCAGCAGCTGCAGCAAAGAGCTGCTTTGGCTCTGCTGGCAGTCTGCTCAACTTGATTTTTAAAATAAATATATATTTATCTAAAGAAGGTAGTGAAATTATTTCACAAAACATGTGTGTTTGGGACACAAATGCCTGTATAACCCTGGTTTACCTTTCCTTCCTCTGCGCCATTCTAAGTCTTTTAAAAAGCTACAAATAACACCACATGGTTTTTGACTAAAGTGTTTGCTTAAGTGGTTTGAATTATTAGGGAAACAGCACTTAGTCTTGTGCAAAAATATGTATTGGAAAGAATGAAATGCAGTAATTTTTGTTACCATTTTATTCCTGAATCCCTGTATTAGTTCACAATCAACTTCAGATTGCCACTGTTACTTTTTCAGTTTCTGTTTTTCAAGGAATACAGTAGAAGGAAATAAAAAGGAGACTGAGGTGAGTAACAGGATCTATCTAGTCTTGGGGAAACTATTGTCAATGCCCACCCTTCTATAGGGAAGCAGTTTACTCCAATTCAGAAGTTTTATATATTTATGTTTCATTTTGGTTTTCACTCCAACAGTTAATTGGAAATATGTCGATGAATCCCATGGGTAACTGCTACAGACCATATTATTTTACAGCAAATACTATGTTCTGTCCAAAAGTGGTTTAGACATGTACTGATCTGAAATTTAATCATAAAGAGCTCTTCCAGTCTATCACATTTTATTGTCAGACCAGCTAAAACCCTGCTCACCTTCTGCACATTAATACCACTCTTAACATCACTGGGGATTTTCATTAGTAAAGTGTTTCATGAAATTTAAAGCATATATTACTTCCTTCAGACCTTTGAATGGTGAATTATAATTGCTTTAATAATTCAGACTGACATAAAAATGAATCTAAGGTAATAACCAGCTTGCATATTACCTACCACGTATTGCACTCTAAAAGTAATCAGGGATACATTAATTAACCAAATCTTTTTTTCTGACAAAAAAAGCCATGGTCGCTGACAATACAAAGTTTCTCTGTCGTGCACTAATATTTCCAACTTGTTTGAATAATCCTTTCCCATAGCCTTCATAACCTGAAACGCTCTAAGAAATTCAGTGTATCGTGGTAAGTTTCTAAATGCCTAAACCTCTTAACTTTTAATACAGAATTACTCTTCACTATTATCTTACAAAAGTTGTGGCTTTGGGGCTTTTCTTTAACCAATACAATTAGTTTCCAGCTTCCCCCAGCATAAGCTTGTGGTTTGTTTGGTTTTCTCCCCCCACCCTGGCTTTGTAGTTAACAAATTGCCTGGATTCAATTTAGAATGCTACTAAAATAAGGGGAGGATGGAAATATTTTTGTAGCAGAGCACTAACTACAGTTAGTTCTGTGCTACAAGCCAGCACACGAAATAGAGTCTTCCAAGGATTTGGATTCTACTACGCTGCTAAATATAATTTTAGCGAGTGTAAAAAATGTTCCAAATTTCACTATGCAAGAACACACAGCTTTAGCTCATGAACCACCTTGGAACACGCAGGAAAACACACCAGTGAGCCTGGAAATCTGAGCCAGAAAAGCAGAAAAAAGAATTGAACACTAAGTAGATTCTTCTCAACTCTCCTCATGCCTGTTCAGGACCTTCTTTAAGCTAACAATGTGCCTGGCTTTTGTAGGAGGGGGATGTCCTGTTCTCTCCTCTTCACAAAAATCCCACGAGGCCTGAGGAGGTAAAGCCACGTTTATCTCCCAAATACCAGTGCCTGCTTGGCAGTGCACAGGACGAATTCCACAGCACCTCAAGGAGTCCCTCACCTGAGCCCCACAGTCCAACCAGATTTCACATCTGGGCAGCTGCAAGGCAGCCTTGTGCACTCAGGACAGTCCAGGGTTTGGAGATCAGAGCAGAACAATAGTTTTCCCCCTCCCTGTGTGAGATCTGTGCAGCTTTACATAATAATCTAATAATCAAGTTCAGCACATCTGAAGGACTCTCACAACACCATGTTTAAGTCCTCAATTTGTAGAGTCTCTGTTTCCATGGTTACCCCCACAGCCCACACTGCAAAACTGCCATGGTAAAACAATTATAACAATGAGCCAACTTCGTGCAGTGCAAGTCACTGCACATCCAGCACTCTTCCCTCTGCTTGCCTCTCCACACCTCGCAAAGCTCTCGGATCCTCTGCTGTACTCAGGCTCTCAAGGCAGGCAAACACCTGTTTTATTGAAACAACCAATTATTGGACAAATTTCTTCTCTCCCCCAAAGTAACTTCACAACTCCCGTGCACAGCTAACAATGAGGTACAATAGTTACTATAGTAACGTTATTCTAGGAGTAAATAACACTATTGCTTCTGATTCCTTTCAACAAATGAAAAAAAAACCCTGAGCACATTCTGGATTAATGGCATTATTTATTTAGAAGCCTTCATAGATTGTTATTTATATTCCAAACCACGAGCTGGTTTTGGTGCTGCATTCTGTCTTCTCCAAGTAATGAGGGCTACATCGAATAAACAACACCCTCTGATTGCACTGGAGCTATGATCTCATTTGTCAGGAGGTCATTTGAGACTGACAGTGCTAAACTGATGGAAAAACATATCACACACCTGGAGGGCATCCACAGGTTTTAAAGGCTCTGAGCCCACCCAGGACTGACACCCAAGGCCCAAGAGCTCCAGTCATCTCAAGCCCTGGGCTCTGCCTCTTGCTAGTGCAGGTGAGGCTGACAACAAAGTGCCAAAAGCCTCAGTACGCTTCTGGTGTCAACAAAAATGATTTTTTTAGCTGGGAAAGAATATCCTGCGGGGAGGTTCTGCTTTAAATGCAATTGCAGAATATTATTTATGGCTCAGACACTCATGGACTGTTTAAAACCAAATCAAAATAACAAAACAAACAAAAAAACCCTAACCCTGACTGCCAGGAGTTGTGTATAGGGCAGTGCTTGCCTGGGGACTCAAACCTCTTGACCCACATCACCTGTGTCTGCCCAGATGGTGAGAGGAGCCTCCAAGGGGGCTGCAGTCCCATTTACAGGCAGACTCCCCCCAAAACTGTTCTGCTGAATCCTTACATGCTCCTGTGAGACCACCCCAGTTCAGGCATGACCTTAAACCATTGACAGAGCATCCAGCTATGCTAAATGTGTACAGACTGTCCTGTGTCAGCAGTCCTGCCTGTGCAGAGCGGGTTTCTGCTGCCTGGTCCTTGTGCACCCAGGCTCGGGGCGCCCGTGCAGCAGGAGGCTCTGCGCTGTCACATTCCCCCTCCGACGCTCCGAGCTAGAGTGTGAACTGCAGGAGCTGCCGGGGGGAGCCAGGACTGTCTGAAAGCCCCAGCAGGAGAAGTCTCAGAGCAGTCAGGCCCTGCCTTCGCTGGGGAGAGCCCAGGGTGCTCAGTGAACCCCGCCCGCCCAGCCTCTCCTCCATCCGCGTGTTCCCTCCCACGGGTGGCTGAGCCGGGGGCTCCCGGACCGCACAAGGGTCAGGAGAGCACAACACAGGAACAGCCCTGATCCCGAGCCACGCCACAGCTGTCACTGGAGAACAGCTGGAGTTTTCTGTTTAACTCGGTGGAGTTTTGTATTTAACTCAGTGTAAATGCCATGACTTTTGCCGAACTTCCCACGCTAATAAAATTTAACAGAACTGGCAGGCTGGAGAAAAATTATACCATTATTGCAGTGTTTAACTGAGGTTTAGTTTAGATGGGGATCTCAAAGAAATAAAAATCAGAGCATGTATCAGAAATCACAGTAAACTGTGGTAAGGAATTCACCATGGATGAATCATCAGTTATTATGCAATCAAAACACTTCTCAGCATACCAGCGGTACAAGATGGCCCCTGGTACAGCATTTTTGATTTTTGTGTTTTGTTGCATTTTATCTGCTTTTGTCTAGTCTGCTTTTATCACTCTTAATCCTGTCCGAAGAGGAGAGGCTCACCCTCAGGAAAGCTCCAGCCTCATAAAAACCACATTTTTTCCACGTGAGAGAATACACTGACAGACAGACATCAGCTCGACCCCTGTCAAACAGCTACTGCTCTTTCAGTATCTGTTTCACACAAATATGCAGAGGGCAATTAAGCAGCTTCAGATAAAACTTTTCAGAAGAGCAGGTAAATGCAGCAAGATGTGTTTGCACAGCTTTCTGCAACAAATCCTCTCTGCCCACAGGTACAAGGAACAGAGTGAAAAATCACATTCAGGTAATGAATAAATGTTTCAAAGAGCCACATTAAAATCACTGAGGATTTTGCACTGGGTGATCACCAAGTGATCATTGTCCAAATGTGACCCACTGGACTCAACCAACCAGCACCAGAGTCAGAATCCCCCTGATTATTGAGTCAAGTCTCCTGGCTCATAATAGCAATGCAAAGGACATCAGAAAAGACCACTAAGGCATGTAAAACAATTTTTCTAGATATTGCTGCTCAACATAGGTCAAAATTTCTTCCCTGAAAGGCTGGAAACCAGTGTAAGCTGGCCTGAAAAATGAAAATCAATTGTAAGATGTTCTAGGAAAAAAGCAAGTTGCAAACCTGAACAAGTACAGTTAAAGTCATGGGGAAGCAGCTCTCCCTGAAACACATCAAATCAGGTCATTGTGACCTCCCAGATATTTTGCTTCTTTCTTAAAAACAAAGTTATTAAAATTTTAAAATTTCACAAAATATTCCAATGGGGAATGAAAACTCATCTAAACATTTGATGTTTCCTCAGAACTGGTGATGTGCTGTAAAATGTAAGTTCAATATAAGGAAGAAGACAGCTCTTGGAAGGATGATATACTGGGGGTTCTTTCAGTGAAAGAAGAGTCTGACCAAAATCACTACGAAGAAAAATCCAATTGATTTTGCACAGTTTCAGTCCTTTTAAAATAACTCCAAAAAACAAGCTATTAAAAAAAAATTAAAACTGTGAACTGTTAAGTAAATTAAATGATCGTGTCAGGTTTCATGTCCAGTTCCAAAAATCCCTCTGCACCTGAAGAAGGTAAACAGGCATCTGTGTCCAGGAAAGAGCAGGGCAGCTTTGGTACCACAGCAGATCAAAGGCACCAGGGGTCCCTCCCACAGGCAGAGCTGGGTAAAGGCAAAGCAAACACAACCCCAAACACACACCCCAAACAACACTTCCTCCTCTCCCTTTTATTCAAGCCACATCTCCAGTTTCTCCAGCTCTGAGATGTTTCTAAAACGACCAGGCTATTTTCTGCAAATCAGACCCATTTTCACAGAAAGGGTCAAAGACTTGATGCAATAATTACCACTGAAAAATACCTTTACATTCAAATTTTTCCCACTAAGAGTAATAAATTCACAAATAAGAGGCATGATGAACATTTCTAAGACATGGATTTTTCCATCTTGAATGAAATGAACAGTTTGTAACTCAAGCAAGGTGATGGCACTAATAAATTATAAAGGCCTCTCCTCATGAGTGGGATTAATCTTACATGTCATAAATACTGATTAGATACCCTATATGCAATATGGAAATAAAATGATAGGTTTATTCATCTTAATATGGTGAGTTATGTTCAAACTGAGGTAAAATCACGTGACATGAAAACAAGAGGCCATGAGAAAGCTTTTCTAAACACCACACACGTCCTGGCCACAGCAGGAAGCGAGAGAGGCCACTGGCAAATCCCAGTGTTCCTCACCTGCTGCCAAGGAGAAAAAGATCCGTGCACTCCCCACCTGAAAGGTCACATCCCCTGGCCCAACACCACACCAGGATTTAAGATGAAAAGGCACAGGAATGTTATCATTAATACAGGAGTAATGCTGTTGCACAAACTTTATCTCCTGTACAGCAAGTTCTGACTGAAATCACTTAGAATTACCCTGCAAAAAGAATCCAAACTTGGCTTTAAAGATATCCAAATCTGATTTTAACTTTCCTATCAATAAAGAACTTTCCCCAAGCTTTCTTGGAAGATTCACCCGAACAAATAATCACATTTACAACTAGAAAATTTACGTCTTTCTGTTTCCCCCCCAAAATGAACTCCTCGTGTTTCAACTACTTCCAGCAGCCTTTGTGAAACGTTTTTGTCTGCTAGACTGGAAAACCTCCATTAGCGAAGTTCTGTTCCTGATGTAGTTATTTATAATTTGTGATCCTATAACCTCCTCCTGGTTAACTTCATCAGATTTTGCTGCCGGAATCTCTCACTACAGTTGAAACTGAAGGGTAATTTAAGTTGGCTGAAAGTAATTACATCAGCTAGTCAGAACCACAGCACTAACAAGCCACTTTGTGTGGAAGGTCCTGTGGCACCACTAATGACTACAAGCCCTCCAGGTCCCTTAATTTTGACTCTAAAGAGAGCTTTGAGGAGAGCAGCACCCCTGTGAACTGTGCTGGGACACAGGTGCATTACACACCAACTTTGTGTCAAAAACCCTCTTTCCTGAAATCCAGCTTTGCTTTTGACTTTGCCAGGAGCACTCAACTGATCTTCCTTTCTCATTACCTTGTGAAGCTTCCAGTTTTCTGAGTGTGTAGTAAAACACCCCACAGTCCAACTACAGGATGACAAACTCCAGATTCCTGACATTGAGATATTAAAGGAGTTTTCGAGCACATTTGTTGGTTTGTGGTATGCTTTATCACCACGTCGCAATCTCTGTTTTCAGAGCAGCTCATCTCATATACCACGGTAGGAAATAAAGATGATAAAATCTGCTTATGACTGTATTAGTGACAACTTCAATTTTTTCTGTCTTTCCCTTTGCTTTGCTTGTGAAGCACTCTCACCTTCCTCTCACTGACTATCAAATCTGTCCCCAGGTTTATGGAAATATTACTCCTGGTAAACATAATGCAGGTTTATTGCTAATTCAGGGTGATTACTTGATGCTACACCAGAACTCCTGTTTCTCATTCAGTTTTTCTTAGATGCTACCAGGGCAGCTCTTAAAAATGCATATATAAGCTACTTGAATATTTCTCACACACAACATATAACTAAATTTGTGCTTTTTCTATACATAAAAATAAATGTTGGTAATGCCTGCTATTTAATTAGTAATAGGCTGAAAATAAGAACACCTCTAGATCTCATGAAAGAAAATCATTCCTTGATAACTCTCCTGACTAACAGCTGCAGTCCCCATAGGATTGCTGTTCTCAGATCCCTCTCTGTTTGGACCACCTGAAGTCTGTGCTGGATTCTGGTGGATCTCAGAAGGAAAATGCTTCCACAGAGAACTGATACATCCCCCTATGTGGAATCAAGGGGGATGCAAGGCAAAGGTTACTGGTAATTTTGACCGCTAACATACTCTGAACCACGAAAACATATTTTCCCTTTTGAATTTCCATAAAAAAAACATTAGCAACAGGAAAATCAACTTGCCATTCACTTGCACATTACATTCAACTCCATGCTGATACTTACTCAGCAGTCTATTTTTTTTCTATGAATAAAGAAACTAGAGAGAGAGGGAGAGAGAGAAATTTGAAGGAAGGTCTGCAATGATCTTTAAATAATCTTAAACATTCCAGATTCGGAATTGTCATTTTTTAACTTTTCTAGTTGAAGAATCAAGATACTCATTCATACTCATGGAGCTCATCATATACTATCTATGTTTTGTGCGTCAGCCAGTAAATAATAGCTTTATAATATTGTTTTCCCTATTCTGTTTTACCTGGAACTTGCTTGAGGTGTCTTGAGCAAATGAAATACAAAAGTGGGGCCTAACACAGTCTCAGCCAAGCTACTGAATTTATTAAGAGCAGATAAAAGACATCTCTTTCCTTGACTACATCTTAAATTTAAGAAAAGTTTCTACTTCAAGTTTCACTTTCAGTATAAAATATGCCCTTGTGGAAGCTGTTACAAATGTCAAACTTTAAGGAGCATAAATTTATGGTGGCATTGAATTTTAATGGCACTATAAATGTCTATAGTAATGGTGATATATCTATTGCAATAAATTGCTATGGAGAAATATAAAAATAAATGTAAGATAAAAGATTGTGTATCAAATATGTTTTTACATACTCTTTAATGATTAAAAATCATAGAAAACTAGAGGCAATAAATCACGGAAAAGTGCAGTTAGATTTTACATGCTGTTTTACTCATAGAACATATAGAGACAATCCTTTGGCCAGAAATTGCACCAACTTTAATGAGGCTAATCCAGATGATCTTTTTTGTTGACTTGAAAAAAATCTGCTTTACATTAAGGATCACAGAAACACTGATACCAATGACCCACGTTACTGAAGCCATGCGTGCCGTAAAAGGGAAATTTATGGAATTCTAACATCATTGTTTGGCAATGCTTCCTGCCTGCTCTCTTCCTCTTCACAGCTCCCTGGTATTTGCCACTTGTCTCGTTTGCGTCGAGCTCTGTTCCTAGGACAAAGGAATGTTCACATTATGGTAAAAGGAAAACTCCAACCCAGGGAATCCACAGATGTGCAGAGGAACAGACAGCATTGTCTCTGTGTAGGTCAGAAGTAGTGCTTGATATAATAAATGATCAGTCTACACTTCCATTAATTCACTGTCTTAAAAACCTTTACGTCCTTGATTTATTTTCTTAAAACAGGGGCATCTGAAAATTATGACATTGTTCCTTGACAGTCATGGAAGCTGACATCAATAAAACCTACCAGTCTAGGAATATCAATGGAAGAGAAAAGAGAAAAAAGCAAAAGCAAATGGAGCTTGGTCAGGAATGAATCCTGGAATCTCAGTAAACACTCCAGGCTGGGGCAGTGGGGTAGGTAGGGGGAAGTCATTGTGGGGGGTTTTTTGTCTGTTTTTAAATACATTACAGTGATTTTAAATGTGGAAAATCAGGGTCTCTCTAAATTGCAGTAGTAATACATTCTAAGTATTCATTGAAGCCCCTAAGACATAGAAGCTGCCTTGGAATACGGGGCAGTGCTGCTGTAATTTGTGTGAATGGAGATCTGTGGAGTCTGGATGAATCCCAGTCCACGTGTTCCCCACAAGGAGCTCTGGGGCAGAAACACCCACAGATATTGGGGAATCAGAACACTTGCAGCAGGACAAACTGCAAACCTGATCCCTGCCTTTCATTGGGCTTCGGACATAACTGGGGACTAATGAGATTAAACTGCCCATGACTTGATTACCAGTGACACTTCTGTTGAACATACAGAAGCAAGACCTCGGTGAACAATAAATGGAAGCTGCCAGCTCTATAAATATCTGCAGATGAAAGCTCTAGGACCTGTCATGGCACTGCCAGCTGCTGCCAGGTGCAGGGTTCCAAACATCTTGGCAAAGGGTGCCCCTGCAGTGCAGAAATGAGAGCAGGGGAGGAGTTTTGGAGTAGGGACCGGACTCACTTCACTGACAGAAGCACTTGCTGTGCAAGTGGATTCTGCGGATACCAATGGATGCGAATGGAGAAGGAGTTGCCAGAAAACAGCACTGGAAAAGTATCTGGGAACATGTCCCAGGAGGAGGCAAACTCCAGAGAGCAGTAATGTTGCTGACTCTGCAAGAGCTGACAGATCCAGTGCCATCTGCCAAAGCTGTCCAAGGCCACCAGCACACACCAGCATCTCCCACAGGACCATGCCCAGCCTGCACCATGCCCACGAGGACAGGGGCTGCTCTGGGCACACAGAGACCACAAGGTTTTATACACACACCTGATGGCAGCAAGGAAACCACGAGGGACTTTCACTGTAAAACCAGCCCTCTGTGTCATGGAAGTTATTGAAAAAATCTCTAAGCCAGAAACATCACTGTGGTTCTCCAGAACATTTCTTACAGGAATTACAGAGATGAATTTGAACAGTCCCTGGAACTGAATGCATGATAATATCTTAATGTCAGATCTTTAGGATTCTGGACTGATTTAACTTCAATCTTGAGAAAATTAGGAAAGTAGAATTTAACCAGTGCAAAGTGCCTTTTAAAACTGTGCTTTGGTTGTTTCTAACACTAAAAATGGCAATTATTGCCATCAGCTTCTCACAGGGACAGTTTCACAGTGAAGATCACTGAGTAAATGTACCTGTTAAAAATACATAAAGACAACAGAGATTCAAAGGAAAAGTGAAGGAAGGAGCAAGCTTAAACTACCAGCAAAATACTCCCTAGTTAAAGCAAAAGCATTGAAAAACTTTGCAGACATAGAGTTCAAATCACTGTTATTTACACTGTTAATGGCACCCGGTGCTTTCTGCAACCTCAGAGTAAGGAGGATGGAACATGTAAAACACTACTGCTCATTTTCCACATCAGCCAGAACCTCTTCTCCTCATTTCTTTCCACCCCTTGAAGGAAAAGGAAGGCAATCCCACCAGCTCTTCAAGACTCTTATGCAACAGAAGACTTTTTACCTTGTGTATTTCCTTGTCTCGCATACCATGATTGACACTCAGTATTAACATTATTATGACCCAATATTAGCATTGCACACTTTCTCTGGGGATGTGGCTGGGTGGAAAACCTGACAAAGATCCATTCGTCTGCTGCTTGTCCCTTGGTGTGGCCTCACCAAACATTTCCCACCTTTCTGCTTTTCAGAGTAATTTATTTTTGTCATTAAAAGGATACAACATAAGTTATTAATAGCTTCAACTTTGTTTTATCAGTATTAGATACAGACATATTCTTACTAAGGAAAAAGAGAAACAGATTCTCCTGGCATATGGAATGTTTTATTAGCACCCCATGGATGGCATGGATCATCTTTCCCTGCTAAAAAGGCATCATTTCCATGCTGAGAGATTAACTCCTCTCACAAAGTTATCACATGAATATTTCAGTTCCTCCTTCATGCATAAGAATTCTGAACCAATACTGCAAGATCTCTGGAAAAACCTCTCCTTGTACTTGAAGAAAGCTCATGCAACTATAAAATAAAATTACAGCACAATCATGGCCTCACTATTCTTTTACAAGCTGCAGATAAATGAGGGGACAAGGTGATAATATGGGATTATTTTCCTATTTCAGTAACCTAATTAATTTCATTTTGTTCACACTTTCATCTGATTTTTTTTCTTGGAATTATTAATATTTCCACATACATGCACTTCACATAAAGGATTAGAAGTTTCCTAGTTCAGCAAGAGAGGGAGAGGGAAATGGTCTCTGTCAGAGAAATGAATGAGGTATAAGCCACAATCCTTCTATGCACAAAGCCATTCTAATACAACATGGGAACTACATTTTTTTTTTTTTTTAGAATGCATGTTATCAAACTTTCTACCAGATACAGCCACTTGGGAGTGATTACAAGATCTTTCATTCCATGACAATAGTGAAAAAAAAAACCCAAACCACCACAAATAAAGCAGAGAGAACTGAAAAAGAAGATCTGTTCAAACTACTGTTAAGTTTTGCCATAAATAAGAACAGATGGGAACGATGGCAAAGGAGATCACGGACAAAGAATGTCAGCACCACTGTCGAATGAGTAAACAGGGACTTTTTCCTGCAATTCCAAGCCAATAAATTGCTGCCATCTCTGTTTATGTGTGGCACAACGAAGCAGTCGGTGTGGACAGGCCAGTGATTACAGTGATGGATCTGAACCCCCTGCTGCCACCACCCGAGTGATGCATCTTACCTGGGGGGAAAGCTGAAGACAAAGGTTCTGCTGGAGCTTTTAAACAAATTGCTGGTGTGGCTGAGACCCCTCAGCTCAGCTTAGCACCACACAGCTCAGTTCAGCACCACACAGAGCCCTCAGCTCAACTTTGGCATCACACAGCTCAGCAGTAAAGGCAAGATCCCTGTGTTATCAACAGTGTTTTGGTAACAATCCCAAAACTCCTATGAAGAAAAATAACCCTGTCCCAGCCTAAACCATCACAACTGGACAGTCAAACAACAGGACATGCCAGCGTGAAACCTGTGGTGCTTTAAAAACTACTCTTAAACAAAGGTGGAAAGGATTTTAGATGTGTCTTATGGTCAGGATCTCAATTGCTCCCTGATTATAGCCCATACATTCTGGAAGAAAGTTTAAAAGTGTGGTCTAGATAGAGCAAATGGAGGGGATATTTCTTATTTTCCATTCGTCTGCACTAGGATGTGATTGCATTTTTTGCGACTGTTGCCTAACTTAATAGTTGGCAAAACTAAGAACAGGTGTGTAGAATTTTATGGATGCATACATTTAATTTTTGTCAAAATCCACATTTCTTCTCATTCAGTTGCCAGGAATCTGTCTAACAACCTACCTTAAAATAGACCTTTCACATCAGCAGAGTTCATTTGTTCCCAAACACTATGAATACATGGCAAAATGATAAACAAAGAAATCTTAAGTAGAAGATAATGATTTTTGCCACTCCTATGCAACAGTAAAAGATTTAAAATGATGAAAATAAAAATCTGTGGAGGTTACAAATAAGAGTTGCTACAATACCCTTGTAGTCACTGCAGTGAAGATGTCACCAGCAAATTTATTACAAGGAGTAACTAAGGGACTGATTACACGTTTGCATGAAGAGAAGAGCAGAAACTGGCTTTTTTTTTAGAGTTTTTACATGATTCTCAGTGTCTCTCAACTTCCAGAGATGTATCCTGCATGTGCCTGCATTGGGCACCTTTTACATCCCATGCAGTGCTGAACTGAGCTTCACAAAGGAAAAGGGCCAAGCCACCAAGCTGCCCACTTCCCATAAAAAAGGGAACCAGAAATCTGCAAAAACAATTCTTCTATTCTGTTAATCATGTGAAAATCTTGGTGATAATCCCCAGGGAACAAAGAGTCCTATTCTATATGAATAGGTAAATGTCAATTTAGTCTGGCCAATTTCCTCAAACAACTGCTTGTACAAACTAAGGGACATTTATACAGCATTAAAGTTAAGGAAAACTCCCCACAGTTTTCAGTAAGTTAAATCCATAACTGACACTGATGGCTAAACTTCGAAAAAACTCTGGGACTGACACAGATAAGCACTTATTAGTTTTGTCTAGATCCCTTCATTCCACAGGAATATTTTTTCAATTGCCTCAGGCTTAAGCATTTCTTTGGTCAAAATGGCGAGAGCACAAACCAGAGCTTTGAGCTGTAACACCTCACGGCTGGACACACCATTACAGCCCTGGGGAGAGACAAAGCAGGACATGCCTGGGAAGGGCTCGCCTACCAAGTCCACAAAAATCCAGGTTTCATTTGGGGAAACATTTCCAGGTAAAACACTGAGCTAACTCATGCTTTCCCTGGCACTCTGACTCGTAAAGGGAAATGTCTTTCTCACCAGACTGTGATTATCCACGAAGTGACCCATTAGGTGGCAGTTACTATAATTTCTCTGGTACTCACAGAGCTTGAGAGTTCTTCGGATGTGTGCCCTAAGATCTGCATTTATAGAGCACCAGCTGGTGCTTCACACTGATCAAGTTCTGCTGTTACCAACATACTACAGGGCCTCGTTTCCCTAAATATAGGAGTGTTAAAATTATCCACAGTGTTATTCATCTATTACACTGAACTAAATAGTGCTTCCACTGATTTGTGATTTTTGTTATTGTTTTCTTAAAATGTCACAGTATCAGATTTTTCCATTTGAAGAGAGAGTGTGATGACAGCTATACATAGATCCTTTCGGACTGCTGCTTTCAGCAGCGTCTGAAATATAAATTCCTAACCAGCAGAAATAGAAATTCCTAAGTGGCACTTTCAGAATCAGAATTTTTGGAGGGCACGTGACCAAAGCACGTGGCCACAATGAAAGCAGTTTGCAATTCTGCCTCAAACTAGGATGCCCTCTTGGTCAGAAGTCAGAGACACCAAACAGCCAAAACACAGAGAGAAATTACAATACTCTTTTCCACGAGGCACACAAAGATCAGTGAAGCATCTTGAGCCCAGAGCTCTTGGTTCTGCACATTTCCTCAGAAAAGAATTGAGAAAAAAATATTGTGCACAACATTGTCTTCTAAATTCCTAATAACACCACTCAGGCACTTTGTGCCACACACAACAGCAGTCAGAAACGGGGACTGCTGCAAGCTGGAGAAGAAAACTAAACATCTTGTGCTAGTATGGCCATGATATATCCATCAGCCTGGTGATAGGTGATTTAGTTGTAGCAGCTCCACAAACAGAAGAAATGCATGAATAGAGACACTTCTAACAAGCTGTAAGAGGCAAGGCTAAAATAAAAATAGCATAGAAGAAAATGAGTAAGTGGTTCACCGTTGAAAGGGAATACCAACACTGCCATCCCTCCAAGTCCTGACAGGTTCCAAAAGCACCTGAGCACAACAAGCCAAGTGCTAATTCCATGAGGAGGCTGCAGGAATGGATGTAGAGTTACCACAGACCTGCAAACACACAAGGAGAAACAGGAAATATTCCTGTTGAGATAATCTACCAAATAGAAAGTTTTGAGAGGAGACAGGGCTGCAGCTGTCAAAAAGTAATCTAGGGACTCTGAAAAGGGACAGAGGACAAAGAAATAACACTGTGGTCTTAGGGAGCACAGTCACAGGGGTGCAACACCACCACAGGACATGACCTTCCCTCATAGCAAGGCTCCTTTCAATCTGTGACAGGATTAAATGCCTTTAGATCAAAAGAGTTAAACTCAGGTAGCTCAATGATTTGTTTGGATTCTATTGGGGATACAGGCCACCAATACCCTTGTCAGCCCACCTGTATTGACACGAAATCTGGGTTAGTTCATTATAAGAAGACAGATAATCTGTTCTTATGGGCAAGAGACCCTAAATTATTTCCTTTGCTAACTATGCAAACAGCACTCTGGGTTTGAAAGCAGCTAAGCTCAAACAGTTTACAACAGACAGGTTTCCCACGTTGTTTTTGTTCTTCTCTCTTTTGACTAATGATCAAACCTTGTGGGCTGGCTGACAATACACCGGTGAGGAATGTCAGTGCTTCATGACACAGTGCCATTATCATCGTGCACAAAACACCCAGGATTATCTGAGATGGTAAAGTGATGACTTTAGCCTGATTGATGATTTAATTACAGCTAAGAAATGCTTTTTGAAGTTACTCACAAATGAATAATATTATTCTCATTTTATTCTTTAAAAATCTTTTCAGTGAATTCGGTCAGAGGTACTAAAAACCACATCATTACCAAAGTGCAATGACTTGCTTCTAGATTTTTTTCCAACATTGATTTAAAAAGGTCAATTTCTGTATTCTCTTTAGGTAAGGAAGGGATTTACTAGCTCTACAACAAGATACAGCTAGACTGTAACAGCATTCCAGTGTCTTCTGGCACTCTACAGATGGGACCAGCACAGAGCTGTATCAACATCAGGATAACACCTTTTCCTGCAATTAACCTTTACTATAAGAACAGCCTGAGTGGATATTCAAGGAGAAACATATAAGGGATCCACACCTTTGGTGCATGTAGAAAAAGCAAGGTTATATTCACCCGTGACCCTATGGGGTGCCTGCATCACAGGGGGTGGGGGGGTGTGTGTATATATATATATATATACACACATACACATAAACTTTTTTTTTGCATGAAGAAGGTCACTTCACCTGTATTTTCAGAAGGTTAGAAGCCACACTTCTCAGAGTGAAAAATGAAATGAATTACAACTCCATGATTTCTAATCAGCAGTCTGTTCTAGCAGCATCACATCACCCCCTCAATGTGCCTCAGAAATAACTGTAAAGTTTTGTGCCTCATTTTTTTGGGGCTTTCATCTTGAAAAAACCCAAACATTAAAAAGTGAATAATTACAGAAAGTTCTCATTTTATACTAGTAAAAATCATGATAATTTGGTATATAACATGACAGTGATTTTAGTGACAGTCGCCTCAGTCCTGCTATGTGAAATTGTTTAGTGTTAAGACATTTTAAAAAACCTACCTCCAATGCAGAAAATACGAAGGTAGTATAACATGCAGCCACAGTACTTCAATTCATGAAAACAGATTCAGTGTACACACTTGAACACACCTAGGAAACAGTGATGTTTGTAATACAATTCAGATGTTTACTGCAGTTTAATCCCATGTATGTTTGAAAATGAGCAAGATTGCAAGAGGCTGCCTGCATGTTTAACTGTCACAAAGCCCACAAAGCCTGGAATAATTCACTTCAAAGTGTGGGTATTTAAAGTCTCTCCTTTTCTTCCATAAATATCTGGTTGGAATTCAATCCTAAGCTCTCCATGACCCCTAACAGCTCCAAAGGCCAGCTACAGATGGTGCCCCTTGACTTGCTTACACATGAGAGAGTCTGAGGTGGACTTGCATAAACTGCTGGCACATTTAGATGCCCCCTGGGACTCCAATTTGTTGTGTGCCAGTTTATCTTAATGATTTAAATTATTGCAAAGTTCTACACTTGAATACCAAGGCAGCAGCTCTCAGGTCCATCTTTACAGTCAGGGCTGTGCTGCTGTCAGCTTGCTGAGTGCTACTGCAAACTGATCTACCTGAAATTTAGTTAATTCTTCACTGAACTTCAGCCACAGTTTCTGGTTTTTAAAGTTGGAAGCTTGTTATTAAAATCTACTGGGTTAAAAAAGAATAGCAACTCTTCAAATTTTACTGGAGGGGAAAAAAAAAAAGGACTGAATTATTATTTTATATATGTGGTTTTTTCATTCCTAGTTACTCTTTAGAAAACAATGATCATGAGAAGACTAAAACAACAATCATCTTCTAGTCTGGCAATCAGGAATGGTTTTGATTCATTGCCCATTTACCTCTGTCATTGATTTTCTACTCCCTAGTGAGCAAATATCTAGCAACTCCTAGATTTAAGCAAGATAACAAACAGAACAATGAAGATTTCCATTTAAAAATGCAATAGAACCCTCTGATTTGTCAGAAAATAATCTCGCTTTTTTGGAGTAAACAAAATTCATATTCACACAGCTGCTTCTCAACACTACCCCCCATCTTTAAGTCTAAACCCTGCTGCCAGCTGAGCCTTTAGAAAAGCCCCCAAACAGCTCCCAGACAAAGCAGCACTCACAAACAAGTTTTCTGGGCAGTCCAGACTTGGGTACACCCTAAAATAACTCCATGTTTGATTGCACCAGAGAGGTGCCAGCAGAACAAACCAGCCCAGCACAGGTATCAGTCAGGGCTACGCTCACTCCAGCTCCCTCCACGCTTCCTTTCTCAGAGCAGGATTTTCAGGGTATCAAAAATGCAAGTATAAAATCAGGAACATGGGGTTAGCACACAGGAAAGCAAAGAGTAAAGTGGAGTTTAAAAAAAAAATGCAACTAGGAAGTCAAGACTCTAAAAGCAAAGAATCATTGTACAAATGCCCTCTTCTTGAGTAATGCCATTAATACTATGGCAGGATCATGTCACTGCCTACTGTGTTGGCAAGAAACAAAGTATTAAGGAGCAGCTGATTTCCAATACTACACTCCCCTTGATTCTTTGATTTCCTCTCCATACTTCCAAAGGATGACCCCCAGAATGAGGCTAAAGAATAGACGTGGCCCAACAGCCCTGAGAAACCTGGGGAGAACAGCAAGTGCACGTCTGCAAGAAAACAAGACGAGACAAGCAAGAGAAACCAGAAATATTAAACATTTGTTTCATTCCAAGTAACACAATTTCCTTCAGGAGCAATGTCCTTAATGCATTCCAAAGTGCCATTCGGATCACTACCAGTCAGACTGATTTAGAATAATGAAAATCTCTGCTGTGCCCCTGATTATTGTACCTGTTTGCAAGTGTGTGGAACTAAAACCGAGCTGCTTTTTTGTTTGTTTTGTTCAGGGCTGCAGCTTTTCACTGAAATAATTATACTATACTGCTACTTCACATAATTCCCCTCCAGGTATAAGCTGGAGAGATAATGTTATTACTTGGGAATAACACTTAGAAGAACTGTACACTCAGGAGGGAAGAGCTGCTTCACTGTGATGAAATAGATAAATTGGCACTTCTCCGGGTGCAATCAAGAGATATGAGACTAAGTCTGCATCTATTACCATGGCATCAAAATGCTGTGATATCATCCTTGTAGCAGCCCTCTGATGTAACTCTATCTCTAGATTACAGAGAGAAAGCCAAAATCAAACCTCAAAAGGCAAATACTGCAGCAGGATTTAAGAAGCTGGAATAAGACTTAAGTGGAATTCACATACTTGAATCTCAGGATGCAAAATTAAAAACCCTGTTTGAAGGAAGAAAAACCAAACCCAAACATACTCACAAATAAAAAAGAGCCCAACACTAAGTAGTCCATTAACCAAATAGTGAAGAACCCCTGTTACTGTCTAAATGTTTGCTGCAATGTTCTCTGGGCCTGGAGAACAGTTGTGCATCAAGTTTGAGGTTTTTTCTTGGTGCTGAACAGATGGTGCTCAATCCCAACCCTATGTGTTGTGATCCACAGCCTGGGTTTCCTATGCATGTTGCTGCTTTCTCTAAGAAAAAAAGCTTTGAGGGATTTTTTGGCTTGCCATGATCCAATCCCGGCAACTGTGGCACCTGTTTGAGCTCCTCAGCAACACCCCACACTACAGTGTGCCAGCCCTTCACACTACTTGGTTTCTGAGCAACAGGGTCAATTTATCTAGACATGAAGATATAAAAATCAAGTAGGACAACCCTGCTTATAAACTGCTTAAGATAGCTAGAACAAAACACAGGGAATTAATTTATTGCAGTGAAATGAAAGGTCAGCTTGCTTCACTTTCAGGGCAAAAAAAAAAGCATTAAAAAAAATTAAAATCCACATTTAGCCCTGTGAACAATCAAAATGACAAAGGAAAACAGAAAGGCACCAATAACATGTTCATGGTGACAGCTCTCACTCCAAAGACTGTGTCCTCAACCCACATCCCATTTGAAAGGGGGGACACTACAGTTTTGCTGCTCATCTACAGGGGAGAGGATGCAATCACCACAGCTTTTGGGGAGAGGAGCATGTCTCTGATGCCTGGATGTTAACCCTAGTTGGACAAAATGGCTGTGATTTGCAATAAACTGCCAGGCCCCCTCTCTCCAGTGGGAATCCTGACTTCCCTGGCTTGGAATCCAGCACTTTCCAAGAAAGCACACGTAGGACTTGAGTCTCTCCTTCAGGCACCAGCTGCATAAAAGCCCTTCTCTGCAGTGACTAATTTTTGTTGCTCCAGCTTAGCCTCTTTGAGGATTTAAGTCTCCATGACCTTGCCCAGGTCACACTCTACTTTCCCGCAGAGCAAGAAGGAAAGGCTGACACCATAGTAACCCAAATCTCAGCCTGAAACCATGGTAACAGGATCATCTTGCTTCAGGCACACTACCGGAGGTACCCAGCACAATTTCAAAATATTCAAATTGAAATAAACTGCTTTCGAGCAAATCAGTTTCCTGACCCCGATTCCTTCACATTATTCCAGTGGAGAATTTCAAAGTGGAACGGAGCTCCCATCAGGACCTTTAAGAGAACATGCCTGTGATTTATCTTGATGCATCAAAGAATGGGTGGTTAGAAAATTCTATCCTGAAATTCCCTTGAAACAGTGGTACAGAAAGACAGAAGGGTCTCCATCTGTTCACCTGTGGATCTTCTTAAAAGCCTTTCCTGTGAATTTCTCCTTTAATATAGAAAAATGCTTCAGAAAGTACCCCTGGTTGTGCAGTCTAACCGAAAGAGAGACAAAATAGGGGGAAAAAGCCTTTTTGAACTGACCAGCTCCTTTCATTTTCATCAATCTTAAGCTTATTTGCAGCCCCAATAAGTGCAAGATTGCTGGCTTTCAGTTTCATTAATCTTAAGCTTATTTGTAGAAATAACAAGTCCAAGATTTTCTGACAGAAATGTGATTTCCATGTGATGTTTTTCCTTCAAGCAACTACTAATGCAATTAAGAAGAGAGAAAATGTAGCCCTACTCTTCAAGCTTTCCTGCAGGCTATCACCAAATTTATGACCTTTTCACCTCCAGTTTGTCTGGCACGAATAAAACAAGGTGGGGATCACAGTTTGTTGTGTCTCACAGAACCCAAAAAACACCATGTCCAGGTTCTCTCACGGAAAGGTGCAATGAGATGAGCACCCACCAGAAAAGAAGCAGAAGGGATGGAGAGAACAACACTGGGCAGGCCTGAGGTGATGCCATCTATTCAGACGGAGAGATCATTTGGAAGAACTCAAGGAGATGATTAAATACAAAGGAAGAAACTTTAACACAGAAAACATTTCTACACAGCATGCAATGAGAGATCCCACTAAGTTAATGCCAGATTGTTTCATAAGGTATTTTACTGCCTGACTCCAACTGAATTCTTATGGAACAGGCTGCCTGTAGGTGATATCATGATATCTGCTATAGTTTTTTAAGCCAAAGAGTTTCTTTCAGAAAACAATTTAAAAAAACCCCCTAATTTAACTGTCAATATTTTATTATCCACATAAATGTCAAAACCTTTTGCTAACATTACTATATTGTTGGCATGAGTCTACTGACATGCTGTAACACATGTTAATTGTGCATTGCATCATAATTCACTTAATTAATTACGGCCTTTCTTCTTGATGAATGTCCTTGGTTTGTTATATTGGTAGGAAGGGTAAACAGGAGCACATCACTTAACTTTATACTATTAATTTAAAAAGTATTTCTTCCATTCTTCCTCTTCATCTTTTTTTATGCTAAATAGCTCTAATGCACACAGCCATATGCAGAATCTAAATTAAATGCACAGAATATTCATCTGTGAAAAACCAATGTGTGTGCAGAATGCCCATTATATAGAAGCAGAAAAAGATCATTTCAACTCAAGTCCATTATTGAGTCCAAGAGTGTGATTTGCCTGTGCAGTTCCTCAATAGCTAAAATACCTGAAAAGCAAGACTTACTTAAGCCTGTTATTTGGGGCAAATACACCAGGTCAGAAGTAAGTAAATGAAAGAAAAGCTAATTTTATTTTTTTCTAACCCTATTTCCTGTTTGTCTAAAAGGCACATGAAGCAGCCAGCCAGCCAGTCGATGATATTAAAAAAAATCATTAGACTGTAGCCAACAGTAATATTATCATCTGATTAACAACAGCCACCAAAACATCATTAATTCAATAAGGCAATGGAAGACCTTATTCCCCTCATAGATTTCTTCACTTCTATACAAAAAGCAAAATGAGGAAGTGCACCTTCAGCTGCACAGTTCATACTGATGAGCTGGGTAAGCCTGGACTGTGCCCTTTGGAAATACACGTGCACACACACAAATACTTCTAGTGCCTGGATACACACACCCCAAAACCATGAATAAAATACACCTTGAGCTGTCCCTACCCAGCTGCAGCTGAACCTGCAAAGTCTCACTCTGCCAAGGAACCCATTGCTATGGAGAGCATAAGGGGGCTCTCCTCAGTCCAAAGATGCTTCCCAAAAATATTTTGTCTTCTCAGCATTATACATTTATTCTATTCTAAGGCCTGCTGCAATTCAACTGTTTTTAACAGACCTGCCAGCAGTTCTCCAGTCAACAGCAGGAAATTATTAGGGCTATTTTATTCATCTTGTGCTGCACACTCCAGCCCACGCCGCCTGCTCCCTGATGGTGTCCTGGGGAGTGCAGCCCATTAACTCACCCTGCTCCTGCTTTCTCTGGCACCAAGGTGCCTCAATAGTGTATGGATACATTGTGCCCCATATTTACACACCTATTAGTGGCTAAAAACCTCCCCTCTCTCCAGCTGGAATGACATTACACCCATTTGAGCTCTTTTCATATCAAATTTATTTGCAGGTAAACACAAAACAAACGGGATGATTCTCTGGCAAACAAGGTGTTTGGAGCAGCAATGAATAGAAATTGCATTCTGACAGGTTAGCTCTTCTGCTTAAGTTCTGAAGCTGCTATTATGGTTGGGAAAACATTTATGCAAACTGCTCAGAAATTTGCCTTGGTCTACTGCCCATCCAATATCTTATTTCTCTGATGGAGTCTCATTTCAATGTAATCATATTCCCAGTAAAAATTGAATAGTGCAGGAATGGGAGATTCAACACAAGTTATTCAGTTTAAAATACATGAAAGACTATTAAACCTGGCCATAGGGTTTTCAGGAGGGGGGAAGGGAATGTTTACTTGACTATATTTTAAATATTTTTTACGTGAAATTTTGATTTTATAGTAAATATCCCTGCTGATCCCTTTGCCACTTCCTTCTGTAGTAAACATGATCTGGTGCAAACATAAGGCTTATTTCAAATCCTAAAAGGTAATTAAAGCTGAGACAGTCCAGGCAAAAAAAAAAAAAATATCACCGATGGTTCTTCTGTGCCTAAGGGAAGTTTTAATTAAAAGTCACAGGAGAATAATCTGTAAGAAACAAAAATGAGATGGCTGCTGTTAATTTGCCTGCGTCTCAGGCAGATAAACAGTAAATATGCACCAACTAAAGTTGCCGTGGTTTTGTTGTTCACTTTAACACTTGATGGCAAAGCTCTTCCCTCGTCTCCTGTGTCCTGAGCACTCCTTGGCACTGCCAAACCTCTGCTCTCCTGATGCCAGGGCGGCAAATTCCACCACGGACACCACAGCACATGCTGAGCCTGGGCTCCAGAGTTAGGCACTATCACCGGACACCAATTCCTCTGGCAAGAGGAAGGATCCCAGCTCAGCAATTCCTCTGGGATGAGGCAGGATCCCAGCTCACTAATTCCTCTGGCAAGAGGAAGGATCCCAGCTCAGCAATTCCTCTGGGATGAGGCAGGATCCCAGCTCACCAATTCCTCGGGCAAGAGGAAGGATCCCAGCTCACCAATTCCTCTGGCAAGAGGAAGGATCCCAGCTCACCAATTCCTCTGGCAAGAGGAAGGATCCCAGCTCACCAATTCCTCTGGCATGAGGAAGGATCCCAGCTAACGAATTCCTCTGGCATGAGGAAGGATCCCAGCTCACCAGCCACAAGCACCTGAAGCAGTCCAGGTAAGGAAATCCCTTTTCCTCAGGATAAACTGCCTGCAGAGGCTCTGCTCCAGCTATTGGACACAGTCCTGGGCTCTCAAATTGCCTCACAGAAAACCAGCAGAACACAGCCTTTCTTTGCTCTTTTCCCAAAGAGCAAAAGGAAGTGAAAGGATTCCCCCTCACTGCTGTCTCCAGCTTTGGTAAGGAATTCATCAGGCAACCACAGTTTGGGATCCAGCAGGTCCCCACGGAGGATGACAACGCTGTGGGCTGGAGAAAGGGGACAGCCCCCCTGCCCCTGCTCCAAGCCCTGAGCACAGGAGGATAACCAGGATCCAGTTTTAACACCGGGCATCTACTGCCCACCACAGACCTCAACCCCCAGAACAGCACTAAATACCTGCTATCCTTTTCTGCTCCTGGCCTTCAAGAGCCCTGCCAAGCCTTACATCAAGAAACTTGGGATGTCCCCTTGTTTTGGGAAGAAGAAAGTGCGGTGCACTGTGTGCATACAGAATTACCAAAGTGACATTCATCTGCTAATTAGATGAGTAACTGCCACAGATTTCATTTCTTTCTTTCAAGGGGCAAATTTCATCACAGGTCAAAAGTGACTATTTGTATTTGCTCACAAATCTTTCCCCAGCTTCACTGTAACCAATGGACATCACAGAAAAAATCCAGTAAAACAATCCCTTTTTCTTTGTCAAAATAATTTTTGGTACTTTTCTGCATCCATAACAAAGAAAATCACATGGATTTGGGGTTTTCTTCTTGTTACTCAAGTAAAAATCTCTACTCCCACTTACCTATATCGCCAGTAATTGTGAGTTTCAACAGGGTAATTCCACTCATAATTCAGACATTTCCAGGAAAAATGAGCAGCAAATCAGTTCTTCCTACTGTGCACACTGAATTGTGCTATTATCCTGCACACAGCAGGTGCCAATTTTTACAAAATCATGAAGTGTCATAATTATAAGCAGAATTACTTGTTAAAATTTAAGAAGCAGATAAACAGCAAACAGGAACATTGATTACCCAACAAATGTTGAAAAAAGGAAAAATGTCTGTGTCTGATGAGGCCAGTATAATATTTTTTGTTCTATGGGCAAGATGTATCTCTTCAAAAAGGTAATGTTTGGTTCAGAACATTTTTGAAGACTATTATTTTAAGTGTTTCCTAAGTTACCAATGTAAGTATTTTTCCTCTGAAACATTTGCAGATACTATAATTAACCACTGTGGCATTGAAACAGAGAGGTGCTGCATGCATTTACAGTTCTTGGTAGCCGTGTTTAGAGAAACCTGACAGGGCAGTGAGGAGGCGGTGTCTGAACAGTGACTGCCCTGTTTTTCTGTCTGCTTGGCCGTGGTTCTTGCCCACCAGCCATAAGGGTCTTCCCCATGGAAAGCTCTGATCTGTTGGGTACAGAACTGACAGAGCCTTTGGAAAACGTTGAGAATAAGGCAGATGTGCCTGAATTAAAAGCCTTCTTCCTGCTTCTTGTCTGCTGTAATCACTGTCCAGCTCATGAAACTACAAACTGCATGCCAAGACCCAGGGAAATGAATGGGAACAGTCAGAATGGAAAGTTTTTTCCTGTCCTTCTCAGCAACATTAACAAATCATGCCTCCAGTATTGTTATCCAACAGCACCCACTAGAAATAAGTGAACACAAGTTGATGTAATATCAGTGGAATCACCCCACTTTGTACCTGCCCTACAACGATGGCCACAAACCTCATCCCCTACCCTGCCTCTTCCTCTTGCAGAGCTCCCACTTTGTCCTCCAGCTTGAAAGGGAGGGCCCAGCCTGGCAATAAAATCTCAGTCCCTGTGCAAACACAGGTGAATTTCCTGAAGTCTCCTATATCCCTCTCAGGCACATGATTACGTGCAGGCACATTAATATTGCCACTGCAGCCTCCAGCAGTGCTGTAATGCCCAAGTTATTACTGTATCTTGCGCCCCAGTCTCGCTGCTTTTGCCAGCAGCCCCCTCCTATAACCAGGTCCATCCTCTTGTTTTCTTTGCCCCACTCCTCCTCCTAGAAAGACAACATTGCTTCTCCATAGATTTCCAGTCTCAGCTCACTTCTGTCCAGAACAGACTGCTGCGATGAAGTCAAGACCCTCCCCTTCCATCATTTTAATTTTATGAGATCCTGGTTTCTACTAGAAAATTTTGTTATCTCAAATTCCACTGCATTTTGTGGAATTTTGTGCCACTAAGCTTTGTTCCCTTTATATTGTTTAGAGGTGGTGTCCATGCAGTCTACATCCATGTTTCCAAAACAGTGCATTTTCCTCATATTAACTATAACATCAGGAGCTAGAGAACAACGCTGCTGCAAAAATTGTACTGCATTTGACACTCTGAAAGTCATACTCACCCACTGCTCTGCTTTATGAAGCCACTGTACATACCAGAAACTGCTACTGTAACACTTGGACAATTACCAGAGCTAAGTGATGTAAAGGTAATTTTGGCACAATTTATCTCCATCAGTTTAATGCAGGAGGTGGCAGAGTGTCACACATCCAAGTCTCACATGTGAAATGACACATGACTCAATGACATTTTTTCTCCTACAGAGGAAACATCTAAATATCTGTATAAGGGCCCCAGATGGTGAAATGGGCAAAAGAAGGAAAAGAGTACAAATCCTCTATGGAATGTTAAACATCCTCTCTGAAAAGAAACATGATATTTACTGGAATAGATTTGAAGATAAATTGGAGCCAAACACAAGGTTTACAGACACAGAGAACCAAATGTATAGGGGAGCAGACTGGCAGGTCCCTGCCCTGCCTTTGCCACTGGCTGTTGGGGCTTCCAGGGAACTCTGGAAGAACTTCCTTTGGGATACACACCTCCCACATGCTTCATTACGGACTGAAGAAGTCTTCCCAGTATCTGCAAGGAAACTGTTTTAATTCTCTAGCACAGTGTAAGAGAATTCCAAAGGACAAACACCACCTGAGCTAAGACAGCTCAGCTTAAAACAGTTTTTCAAATATTGGTTTGGATCATTTTTGTGCAGTCAAGTTTAAACAATTCTTCAAAAACCGCAAAGAACAGGAGGAACTATGTAAATATAATAATCATATCAACATTTTAAATGGCTGACCATACATTTAACACACTCAGGAACTCTAAAGCTGCACTGCCCTGTACAGGTGCAAGTCAGCCAGTTCCCTGTTGGCCAGGGAGATGGATCCCTGGTGTTGGATAAGGAACACACATCCCCAGAGTGCGCCACTCAGCTGTCTGTGAGTGGGTGCCCGGGAGCTGCAGCTCCCCACAGGAACGGCAGGGGAAGCAGGGCAGGGTCCCTCGAGTGTTCCCAGCACGGGCACTCTCAGTCCCCTCCCGTTTAAGGCTGAGCTCAAGGATTGGGGTGGGCTGGCCAAGCACCCACCCAGCTGTTGGTCAGTGCTCTGTCCTGCCGTGGGACAGGGGAAGGAGTGGGAAGAACTGGAGAGAGAAAATTCCCAGGCTGGAGCAAAGACAGAGCAATCACTCACCAGTGACTGTCACAGGCAAAACACCCTCACCTGGCAGGATTCGACTTCATTTTTTGCCAATTAGCTTTAATTATCTTTACCCCTTCTTATCACCACAGGTTACTCTCAGTCCCCAAGTGTACCCTTTTCTCTCTCATGCACACACACCGTTATTACACAGTGTATATTTTTCCTGAAAAGCAAAGACAAAGACAGCTTTCCACTGTTTCACAGTAATATCAATTTTCCTGTGTAACTGTGGGGTTTTTTTGTTCACCTACTTGTAACCTGACAGGAATGGGAGAAGCATCTTCAAGCAAAGCAGTTTTAAAAATAAAGAGACAGATTACTCATATCTTTATAGACAGTTCATAATGAACACACAGAGGAGGAGAATCTGACAGAAGTGATGAACACACTCCTGAAAACTGGAAAGACAGAGGAGGAAGAAGGCTTCTGGTCTACTAGAGCTGATACCTTAATTAGGCAATTATAACTATTAAACATTGTCAAAGCTCCAGGCCTAGTTGAATTACAACTGAGAAATCAGTAGGAAAATGGTAAGGGGAAAAGGAAAGCCTTCGGCAGGATTTGTGATAACTCACGAAGGAAGGAAGGGAGTATTTGAGAACTAGAGTAGCAGTTAATATAATTCTTTTCACTTTAAAAGGCTCCGAGACCATAGAAAGCCCAAGCTTCTTATCCTGCACTCAGTTATGCAGAAGACAGAAAATTATTAAGCCAGATTTAGAAATACCTGACTTAGAAGACCACGACAGAAGGCTGAATACAAAGAAAAAGAAGGTCATGGCAGACAACTCGACTTGAATTCCTTTCATATGTTACTTACCTGGAGACAATCCCAATGTAATGGGCAATTTATCTGGAACTCAGAAAAGCATCTGGTAGCGCAGCACAGAGCAGATTGATTTGAAAAGGTGGTGAACATGTTTGCAAGGAACTGACAAAACAAATTCCAGTGGATTCAAAGACACATAGCAGCAGCAAGGAGCAGGCCAGCTGTGGAGTGTACAGAGAGAATTTGAGCTCCTGGGAGTTTACAAGTTTAGATTATTTTCTAGAGTCCTGACCTTGGCATGTAATGTTCAAAATTGTTGCATTTGCTGATGGCACACAATTTCTGAGGCAGCAGAAACAGGAGAGAAGGAGAAAACAATTTCAGAGTGACCTGGAAAATTTAGGTTTATACCCTTATTCATGGCACACATGCCATGAGCAGGCACCTCAAGTAATTCCACAGTACTGGAAAGTGACCACAAAGAAAACATGGAAGTGGGAAAAACTGGGATGCATTGTGCATGACACAAAGCATCCTACTCTAACTCATTACAGAGAAAAAATTAACAAATTGTGAGGTATTTATAGTGAAAAGTATATAGCAGAGGAAATTATTCTAGAAATGCACAATGGGATATCTTTTAAGAGGGTTATAGCCAATAAAGTTTTTGAGCAATTTCACTGTTTCAATATTGAGTGATAAATCTCTAAAAATAAAATACAACTTAGATTAAATGTTGAATTCTTCAGACATCAAAGATTTATGAATTCTGTCCAGAAGAGAGACAATCTCTGGATTCAACACTGAAACCATTCACTACTTTAACTTCTATACTGTGGACAAATATCAAAACTATTAAATTACATTCCATTGAATTCTTATTTTCTTAAAAAGTCTCATTTTGGGTTTGATTCTACACTTAGGAATAATTTTAGGAAAAGAGTTTTAGTTCTGTCCACTTTATCCAGGGATGAGATGAGAGAGAAATGAGAGAAAATAGTAGATTCAAATCTTTGGCACCATAACTTAGGGAAAATTAAAGAGTTACGGAGTAGGTAATTTCTTAGGATTACTGAAGAGAAAGCAAAAAATTGGTGTTAAAAAACTGTCTATGACTGGAACTAATACAAGGAAAAAATAGCAGCTTTTCTATTGTAGTATAATACATAGAATACCCATCTTTTAAATAGATCCAGCATGAGAGTAAATCAGGAAAAGTGAATTAAGCTGATGTTGAGTGTGTGGCTGGAGGAGTAAAAAGGTTGGGTTTGGAGATTAAAAAAATTGGAAATATGTAAAGTAATCAGTTTCTCTGGGAGAAAAGTTTTGATGACTATATAGTTTTGTCTTTTCCTATAAAGATATTAATGCATGTTTTTAATTTTTATGCGGCAAGACAAAAGGATTTCCTGCCCAAGTACCACAGGAAACAGCCAGTGAGCTGATCTGAACAGCCTCAGACACAGCCTCTGAGCAGGAATTGAGGAATTCCTTGCTTCTAGGAAAAGGCTCCAGTCAAAAACATTTTAGGGGATGTTTTGAATTTTTATATATGTGATTCTGCTGATTTAACTGGTTTTTATGTCCTCATCATCACTTGTAAAGCTTAAAGTGATCATTTTGGCAAAGCTGTTGCCTAATGACTTTCAAATATACTTAAAAACATATTTTGATATAAACTGTATTGCCAAACTCAAATATGTATCAGCTAAGGGAAATTAACCTTCAAGTGATACTTGAATAACAGAAAACCACAAGGGTATGTAAGAGATTAGATATACTGTAGTTTAATTATGTGACAATATTTCACCTCATTAATCTCTTAGGAAACAATAACCACAACAGTTAAATACTGTAATTAACAAACCCTATTTTAAACTTAATTTTAATTTTATACAACTTTGCGATAGTATCCAGTGCAATCATATAAAAAATAAATGAAAGAAAAAGCAAATATTAAGTTCTCTGGAGAAGACATCCAAAATGTCCTCAGCTCTTCCACCTGTGACCTGAAAGGAACAAGGCCAGCAGTACTTGAACTTATTTCTGTCCCAATAAGTAGCTCCAACTCATGTGCAAATAATCTCAGGATCTCTCAATTCACACTTCTGCCAGGTCCAAGCACTCTGCGGACATTCCTGGTTCTCTCTGCTACCAGAATTCCTAATTCAAATAGCACTCCCTGGGAGAACTGTTACAGATTTGGGTCGCACACTGCAGCCTAACAATGGTGACTTAATGTGCATTTAGGGGCTTTTTTGCCCTTTTGTTGGACTACACAACTGTTTCCTAAATTGCATGCAGAAATAAATCTGTCTCTGTCACTACCCTTGCCAAAAGCCTGAAACCCCCCAGCCCTTCCCAGTGTCAGGAATGCTGTGGCAGGCATGGAGAGGAGCGCAGTGATCTCCATGGATCGGGAGATTCCAGTGTGGGCAGAGGACATTTCTACACAGCTCTGCAATGCCACTGCCTGGGGGAGCTGAGGTTTTGTGTCAGGAGCGCTGGGTCCCAGACAAGCAAAATGCAGGAGGAAATCCTGCAGGGAAAAAGTGTATTTACAGCGTGGGCACGTGCAGGTTGCTGCCTTACACAGGGCTTGGTCAGCAACCACAAATCTAACAGTGATAGAAAAGGAAACAGGGACAAACGGAGCACCTCAAACCAGCCAGGTAAGCCTGGCACCTTCAGCATTGCCACTCAGGTAGTGGCAATATCGGAGAGAAGAGTTCTGCATGAAGGTACAGGCAAAAAGCTCTCAGCCCCATCAACAAACACTAAAATACCTCCTTCTTGGGGATCTTGGATCTGTTTGCAAGATAAGGAGACTTAGTTTTTTTATTTGATGAGCTCACAGTGTAAGTTCATATCAACTGCAGGTATTTTCCATGTGGATTAAGCCAGATACCACTTAGTTTACAGCTGTGAATCAAAACCTCACTTTTAAACATTCCTTTGTAGATTATATCCTTCATTCAAATACAAAGCAAATAGGAGATAAAGTGTTTGTTTTGATTACTTTGATTTTAGCTTTTTAACAGGTATCACGTTTATTCCACAAAACTTCTGTAAAACTACACTCTTATTACTTAGCTTCTCCTTTCTGACCTTTTTTCTTTATAGCTCTCCAAGGAGAAAAGGAGATATGTTTATAAAATCAGTGAGCAATAAACAAGAAGTTCATGTTCTCATAGAACAAAAAAATAACAGCATTGAGAAAGTCATGTTCAAAAATATAAGTGTCTCAGAGAGAATAAAACTCATTCATTTATAACATTTTCCCATGAAAACAATGTAATAAATACTGAAGTTCAAATGATGTATGAGTATCTCCTTGAAGAAGATATCCTGTACATCTGATAAACCATAAATACTATAGAATGTACCTCAGGCAGAACAAGCACAGCTTTGCGTGATCCTGAAAAATATACAGTGTGTGTGAGGATGAGTTATGAAGGTGAACAAATTTAATATATCTGCTTGCCTCGTGGACACCCACAATTTGCAATTTAATCATCCAAAAGTTACAGTGTGTTCATAATTGTATTAGATTTTGAAATAAGGCAGTGCTGGTTATGTTAAGCCTAAAGAATAACCCATCTTTTCAGGCTTATGATAATTTATAAAGGAAATAGTTACAAACAAGGTGAATTAAAGCATTAGGGCTGCACTGAACAAAAGGACAGTTTATTGCAGATGGATTCCTGAAACCACAACGCATCACATTTTTATCATTGTCATCTTTTTTATCTCCAGACTTATACACAGAGAAAAACCCCAGTACTGTCATTCTGTGAGGGTGACAAGATTTTAATTTTTTTTCCTGCAAGCTAATTTTAAGAATATCAGGACTTTCAGAGTGGAAAGAAACATTGATCAGTCTTGAACCTCTATTTAACAAGTAGAGGCACAGGCTTTATGCCTACAGACCCAGATCCTGGCAAAATTGGATATTATCAGAACCATTATTTTATATAAAATAGTTTAAAAATCACTGAATTAGATCTAGATAGAGAAAGCTAACTGTGTATTTTAGAGGCTTAGAAACTTACCTGAAATAAAGCACAATGATCTGCTAGCTTGTTTTTCAGTAAATAATTCCATTGTTTAGAAGAAAAATAAAGCATTTACTTCTAGAAAGATGGGGAGAGATTATACTAGAATAATGCAGCCAGGTGCACAATTTTAGAAATAAAAGACCTTGGCTGAAATCTGCACTTTGAATTAAGCAGAGATTTAAACATGATCCTCTTATTTTATATAAAATAAAAGGAACAGCAGCAACAGCCACTTTCAGGATCTGGACCTTCACTTTCTTTGCTTTAACCACAGGTGCATTTACCCTCTTCAGGGGAAGGAAAAGAGTGCTATCAAACAGAATTCTTCATTCAAATCAAAATTTAGCTTTCAGACTTTCTGGGTTGAAGATTGAAGAAAACATTATTTTAGGTAGATTTGAAGCAATCCTTTTTCCGTGAGGGGTGACCTCCTCACAGTGCTCAGCACTGAAGAGGCAGCTCCAGAGAGGATGAAGGCTCTGCCTAAGCAAGGAGCCACATTTTGAAGACAAGGAGCAACAGGTACAAGTTGCACCAGGAGAGGTTTCATCTTTATATAAGAATTTTTTTCACAGTGAAAACAAGGAAGCTCTGAGACAACCTCCCCATGGATGTGGTAGAATCCCCATCACTGGAGGCTTTCCAAAACACGGCTGGACAGGGTACTGAAAAGGCTCCTTCTCCCACAAAAGGTTTGACCAGATGATCTTTCAAGGTCCCTTCCAACCTGGCTTGTTCTACGATTTTTCCCTCAGAAGTTGGGCATTAATAGTAAGGACAACATTCTTTCAGATGCTGCAATAAAAATAATTTTTTAAGAAGTGTAACTCTGAAGTCTTCCTGCTCTATTATCAGTGAAAGCTTTAAAAAACACCCACCCACAACTATAACATAAAACCTTCTAATTCCTCCCCAAAAGACAATCACATAACAAGATCTCTAATAAAAAAGGAAAAGATTAATTGGAGAGCTGCCTTGAGAGACCAAATGTTCCAGACCTGACAGTTTTATAATGTAAGTAATTAGGGCAACATTATGAGTTATGTTATCAGAGCCAGCAGCATGATCAGCAATTGTTTGTATTTCAGGGTCTATTCAGGAGTACAGGACACAGAAAGGAGAGCACCAAAAGCAGATGAAACAGATGTTGATGGAGCAGAGCTGACTCCTCAGCTGAACGCTGTTCTCACCCTGTCAGTGCCTTCCATGCATTTATCTCCATTAAAAGAAATTTAATATTCAATAACAAGAAAAACAAATAGTTTAGAAGTTAACCCAGAGCAGGCCCCTGCAGATGTCAGCTCCTTGTGTAAAGTGAAAATTAAAGATGAGCACAGCAGTGAAGGGGTGGGGAAAGAACCCAAGCTCTTCTCATTTCCACAACTTGAACCTGAGCCACCTTCCTGCTGCTTTCCTTGGATGATCTTGATTCCAGTGGGGGAACGAATGTGTGTCCCCCTCTTGGCACACGGCTGCACAACAGCTGAAGAGAAACAAAAACCTAAACCCCCCAAACTGAGAAAGGGGCACACCTGAACTGATAATGCTAAAGCCAAAGGCCATTTGCTGGATTAAACAGTAACAAAGGGAAAAAACAAAGCTTGAAAAGAAATATCCAAGAAACATGAAAATTTGTAACAAAGGGGAGAGAGAGGAGGGTGACAGATGATGTGTGGGATATTTGACTTGATTATCTGCCAGAAGTGACCTCAACAGCATGAAAACCCCCACCTAAGCAAGAGGAATCCGAAAGTGGGATGCTGTGCTGGACCCCACAACAAGGACAGGGAGAGGGGTGACTGTGAAACAGGGCGCGTGTGTAGGGGAAAACAGAAACTTTCAGGGATTAGTTATAGAAGTGTTTAGAAATTTATAGTTACATGTTAATATTTCACAAATGTCAGCTATTATGGCTTATCTACAGAATGGCTGATTCTTTCTGAATGCCTAATTCCCTGATTGCCAGTCAATTACATGCCATTAAATAAATCAATAAACTGCTTTGATTGTGATTTGATTTAAAGAATACAGTTTGAAGTTTTCCTCTATTACAGTTGTTTATTCTTCAAGTCATCTGCTTATTTAGCTTTCTTTTCTTCTTATTTCTGTACCTGTCTGAGATGAAAACTGGTACCATATGTTCAAAGAGATTAACTTCAACTGAAATGAAGTTTTTGTAATCAATTGTATTTTTGGCTTCGTCAAATGAAAACTTGGCAAACGTCATGGAAAGGATCACAGATAGAGTAAAACATGGGATGTTTATCAAAACTAAAATTATGAATATTACACATCTTCCATCACATAAAATAAATACAATATATCTTATAACTGATGGCAACTCCTGAGAAGTTTCTGCACTCTGATCTAGGGTGGTATAGAGGTTGATCCTTGACTTCTATTAAAACCATAGAAGAGAATGTTCAAGTGAATTTTTCATACCAGGTACACAATTTTTTTAAATCAAAATATTGTAAAGTGGCTTTTGCTTTCAGAGAATCAGGTCTTAAACAGCTGCTCCAACCCTTGCCTTACAGATGGAAAAAATACTAAGGTAATAAACATCACAACAAAAATATAGCCTTGTTTTACAGCTGAACTAAAGGCTCCAAATAAGTGAAACAAAGTAAATAATGTAGCAAAGATTCATCTCAAAGGAGTACTACTGTAACCACTGAATAATTACGAGCAGCAATGTTTATTATTATGCAAAGAAGCCAGATCTGTTTTGCTTCCAGAGCAGCACAAAGGAAAAAAAGTCAAGGAAGCCGTGCACATTATAACATATCACACACAAAAATTCTCTGTTCGTTTCAGAGAACATCTTTACTCCGGAGGCACAGAGTGCAGAGCTTCTTGCCAAGACTAAAGAAAAAGTCTTTAATTTCTATTTCCAGTGATGCATTGTGCCTTCAGAGCTCGTTCAATTGAAAAAGTACAAAGGTTTCAGTTTACAGAACTTTCGTCAAAATGATTACAGAAGTTGTCATGGAACAATTTCCAAAACAAACTGTGTTATTTTCCTTTTATGGCCCCCTTGACATTTTTAGTTCTTTAGAGGTGGTATAAGTGGTATAAGTCTCTATTTTCACAAGAGCGGCAGTGTTTTCTCTGATAAATAGCAAAAGTTAAAAAAAGTCACAGGCAACTGTGAGTGTATTGAAAAGACAACATTCCTAAGTACTTTGTGTTTGTCTGTATAAATGAATATGTGTAAAGAAGGAAAAATTGAAGCAGCAGAGTGAAGAAAAGATTCTTCAGGTGTTTTCAAGATACTGCTCCTCGCATAAGGAATTACTGACAAATTCTTTTTTTCCTCTATGTTTGCATCTTTACAGACACATATGAGCAAATGACAGAATAAAAACTATAGAGGGGTGCTGTCAGGAGCCACACAAAAGAGAAGGTGAACTGTTAACTAAAACCTTCAGGAACATAATGATTCATTCTAGCAGGACATAAAGAAACATGGTACATCTGAAAAATCACAGCTCTACTTCAAGAATGTAAAATTAGCACTTCAAACAATAGGATGAACTATTTGCCATTGGGTCATTTTTTAAAAACAGCATTTAATCAAGACATTCTAGATGGAGGGGGAGCTAAGAATTGGCTATAAATAAGGTGTTCTCTCCATAACAATAATGGAAAAAGGGAATGTTTAATAAAATGCAGTTGTAGTTGTCTCAGAGAAACTTTGTGAATAGCTGAGCAGATCCCCTCAGCTGCTCCCAGCATAGTTACACATTAATAGTCAGTGCATCTATCAAAACTACTACCTGCACTACAAATGTGTAACCTGTCAGACAAGGGAATCTCAGGGGAATCACATCCTGCTGGGCTGCTGAGATGAGTTATTCACTGTCTCTGTAACTTGAAAGAAACAGAAAAAAGAGGACTTGGAAATTTCATCATACTGAGAGTGTCAGCACCAGACCTGAGAGATGTGGTTCTCAAATTAGCCTCTTAAAACAGAAACTGAGGAGATTTAATTTCCCTGGACAGGTCACCCACACTATTTTCCTAGTCTGCCTCATTCATCTTCCAGCTTCAGAAAGATGAGTAGACTGAAATAGTTTTCAGTTTCCACACAATTGCACTTTCTTTCATATTTAGACTTGCTTTCACTTACAATTCAGAGAATCACAGGATGATGTCACTTGGATGGGACCTCTGGCAGTCACCCAGTCCAACCTGCTTTGTGCTCCTGCACTCAGAGCAGGCTTCCCAGGAATAGTCTGGTCCAGTTTCGAATGTTTGAGTACCTCCAACAACTGACATTCCTTCTCCCCGCCCACACACACACACAATCTGTTCCAGTTTCAGGATAAAAATGTTATACATGTACAGATATATAGATGTAGATATAGATATATATGCATACACACACATACATGGAATTTCACACATTCTGGCTCCTGTCCTTGGACTACCAATGTGCCTGGCACTAAAATCACAGCAGCACTAGGAAGTTCCCCCAGTACAAATGCAAGATTTCCACAGGTTTGTACCATTCCCCACTGAACCACAGGTTGCCACACCTTTAATAATCATTGCTACTCCTCTGGATGCAAAGGCACAAGAAGCAGGTCTGCACCACTCCACGTTCAAATCAGTCTCGAGGTGGATACGTGAGGATCTGTCTGCAACCAAGCTGTGGGAGCTAAACAGCCAGTACCAGCCATTTTCCACTGATGGAATCCCAAATCCAAGCCTGGCACATGCTACTGCTGTGTTTCCAAGCAGCCTCACTGCCTGCTCAGTCTCCGTGGAAAGAACTGACCAACCCCTTCCCCAGCACTTCACCCCACACAGGACCAGCAAGGGCACCTTGACATGTTTACACCAGCTTTGAAAATTGAAAATGCAATGAAAACAAAGAAGTCGTGAGAGGGGAACACGGGAGAGGCAGAGCTGAATCCTGTTATCTGCACCAAAGACAGAATGATGAACCAAAAGAGAAACTGATGTCCAGGAAACACCACTATTTTTTTAAAGAATGATTTTGGGAGTTTTAGCAACTGCAAATATGAATTGCTTGTGTATCTGCATATCACTAACTGCAACAAAATAAAAACCAAACCAAACCTGTTAGAAAATTAACCAAGCAGTCAAATCGTCCTCCTTGTGTGCAGATTTATACTGATTCTGTGGGGATTCTGTCATACTTCAGAGCACTCACCAGAGACTATAATTAGCCAGAAGTTTTGCAGGAGCCCAGATGATCCAATACAAGTATTTGGCAAAGGACGTGCATATAAAAGGGAGGTCTATGTGTGAGCACTCAAGGTTTTAGAAATAAAAATAACAGAAGCATCAGTAACTTAATGACAAGACAAAATACTGATAATTAAATGATTTTAATAGTATGTCAAGATGAGGAATAACAGTCTTGGGAAATGAGACCAGTAAATTATTATCCCTAAGGTTTCTTCCACACTTTGTTGTTCAAGTGTGAAAAAGACAATATGCAACCTCCTTAGCCATATATTTAGCTTTAACACAGTATTAGTGCCAACAACTTCAGAGCTGCCATCTTCAGGAATATCTTGCCATTCTCACCCTTCTGGATTGAGTAGATGCTGAGAAAGTTTTAGAAAAAAGTGTTCCAAAATAGATGTGTATGTGGATTTTTTTGAGACCCTTAAACAGGCAAGCAGGATGAGAAGTTTATCTCTGTACAGAAATACTCTCAATTTACATTTATTTTAGGCAAACGAACTCTTTGGATTAAAGCTTCATTAGCATGTCCTACACTACACCATAGTGTAAAATAAACTGGTGGCCAGTTCCAATAGCCACAAACCTGATTGTTAACACACTGCATGTTTTATGTTAGATTTATAAAAACATTTTCCTCACAAAATGTTAAAAAAAATAAAAACAACCCTGCAGACAGTGGTCCAGATCTAACAAATATGTAGTTCTGGTAGCTGTGTTTATGAAGACAAGACAGGAACACTCATGTCCTTGTAGACCATGATTTCTGTAGTTAGGGGATTGCAGAAAATCAAATATTTGCAAGTTCAGGTGACAACTAAAAGAACAAAAGCCAGAATTAACAGTGGAAGTGACATGATGGACAACCAAAAGGATCAAGCCCTCTTTTCATATAAAAATTTCTATTATCTTCACCATCTGTACAAAAATAGACTAGTTCTTTGGTTTCATCTTCTTTTCTAAAAAATATATTTTAGCAAGTATTAACTGCATATCCTTACCAGCAAGAAGTTCAACTGTTCCAATTTAAAGCACTATTGAAACAAACAATAAAAGTTTGTGAGTGTTGTCACTGTTCCTGGGGTATTTTTAAAATATTCTCAAAATTCACACACTTTATCAATAAGTCTAAAACTCTTTTAGTGGGGAGGCAATAGGAAGATTTTCATCTGTTTCCTGTCCTTTTTGAGATCTGTCTTGTAACACTGTGAGAATACTTGGGACAGAGCAGATCACCATTGTTGATTTACTGATGCCAGTCCAGGCAGAGTGAAGTGCAATGGCCAGACCTGTAATGGATTTTCTGTGCTGTCCTGGACACCTCCTTTCAGTAGCATAAAAAAAGAAAAAATTCCATAGTTTCTGAAATCCAACAGAAAATATTTTGAACTCCCTAGGTTCCTAACATTTTGGCAATATCCTTCAAGACAGATAGATTATTTTCTCTATATCTTTCTCTAGATTTCTGTGCCAATACATGACATTATGGAAGAGGGTTTGTCTCTATTCTGCAGACAGATGTGGATGTAGATATTCACATCCATGGATATCCACGCTGACAGTTCAGCTATCAAAGGCTCTGCTTCAAAATGGGGCCCTCTGGATTAGACAATTAAGATCAACTTCTTCAGCCCCATAAATCTAGAAGTAGCTGCCACTTATATCCCTTCCTTAGAGATATCCAGGCCAAATCCCAGCTCCTTCAGGAGCTCAGACATTGACACGTGATTTACTGAGTTTTCCCAATTCAATTGACTGCAGTATAGGTGTCTGACAGGAAATCTACTTTAAATATAAATGTACATAACTGACTTCAAATACAGAAATCACTCACACAAATATATTACAAAGTTGGAAGTATAACAATTAATTTCCTGTGTACAGTAATTGGATTCTCTTTGCACGGATTATTTATTGCACATATGACAACAGAACGTGCACATGAACACTTTGCATATTTCCACTTGTGCTTCCTACCCTCACAAAAGCTATTTTGCCATTCTTCACTTTCATGGAAACTCTTTATACTTTTTTTTTAATTGTCAAAACTCTCAGTAAGTGTAGTGAATTCCTCGCCATTATTTTGAACAAGTTTTTCACATCCCATTGAATCAAGCAGCTTAGAAGCTTTGGCTTCAACTGCCCTTTTTGAACCTCCTGTCCTTATAAATATAGACACTTTTTCTTAATAGGATTTCCAATTTGATGTGCCCTGAGCTGCAGTGCCAGAAGGATTACTTAAATTATTGAAATTTAATTCCCAATAGTTGTGGTTTTGATCACACCACTGAGGAGGCTTTACTGTGTATTGTGCAGGGACGAGCCACACGGGCCTTCTTCACATCAGAAAGTTTGGAAAAACAGCCTTTGTAGGGTAAGCCAATTATACTTTAGTTTTTTGGGCCCTAGGTCTTAATACCATGATTTGTAACACCACAGTTTCACCTATTTCCACTTGAGTAGATATTCTGTGGGTCAAGATCAAGCCATTCCTGGGCCTCTAAATGAATGACAAAATAATCTATCAAATTTACCACATTGCTGGCATCTATTCCACCAGGGAATCAGATCCTCTGGCAAGAATCCTTACGATTTTGGACAAGGATTTTCCTCCTTTTGCCGTAGGCGCAGGACAAAAATAAAAGTTCTGAGCGGGAGGATCCACAATCTTTGAAGTCTAAGATGGAAAACCACAAGGAGAACATGGTGCATGAAGAATCTATGGCAAAGCATCCAGAGATGACAGGAAAGATGCTCAGATGAGTAAACAGTCAAGGCCAACAGAAAGTCAAAGGCAGCTGAGTCTTTTAGAAAGGTAAGATGCTCATCTTGCATTTTCAATGTCATTAAAAAATATTGCCCTACAGTCAGTGAATAATAAAACTTGAACTCTGCTCCCCTGTACCCCCAAAGAGTTTCATTGAACACTGCCTGTATCAAACCTGTAATGTCTGTTGGAGCTGAAAGCTGTTTCTTCAAAAATAACTCAAAGTTCCTACCCCAAATGTGAATTTTAATATCTTAATAGACATGAATTTATTTCTTGATAAAAATTTTCCACATTTCCTTTTTTCAAACGTTTCTAGCATTATCCTATAGAAATTCTGACCTTTCTTTCTGAAATGAAGTTCAGCCCTCTGCACAGACAGTATTTCTCTTCTGGACTAGTTAAAAGTGAAATATTTTTTGGGATCCCTGAATTCCCACAGGACAACTCCACAGAGCACCTACATGAAAATAAGGGGTCTGTGGGAACACTGAAGAGCTGAAAACTACTGTTGTTCCACACTCTGTCAGAATTCTCATTTGACATTTCAACAAGTTGAGGTTTGTTTGCCTTCACTGCCTTCAAGAGCCTTTTTCTACTCTGTTTATCCCTTCTATGTTTGTCACCTTTGGCACCAAACTGAGCACTGTGTCTAAGTACATATGAAACTGGAGTGAGCCCAGAGGAGAAAATGTAAAAGCCACCGAGATGTTTACAGGGCTACCAGACAGGACAGACCGAGAACTGGGTCTAGTCAGCCTGAAGTTACAAAATTAAAGGTACAGGCCTTGCTTTAGCTGTGGTTACATAGAAGGAGGAACCAGATTCTCCTCAAACATGCACAGCAAAAGGCCAAAAAGCAACTGATAACAAGTTCTGATCAATTATCAGGAATAATTCTCCATATAATTAGGAGTAAGTTGGCCAGGAAATCTGCAGAATGTCTATTCACCAGAGATAATACAAGCTCAACAGGGCACAAACCTGATCTAAGTCTGGAGCTTGAGTAGGATGCTGAACTAGAGGATCTCCCAAGGTCTCTTCCTAGCTAAATAAGTCTATGAAATATCCAAGTAAAACTTATTATTCGTTGGTTAAAGAAGATACAGTGGATTACTCCAACCTATTTTTAAACATACTGAGCCACATTTCCAGTTTATTCTTTAAGTGTCCCTGGCTAAAGTTCCCACACTTTTCCCCTTTATTGGCTACTCTGTATTTCACAGGCTCTCCCATTTATGAGATCACATTTGTAGCAGATTTTTTCAGGCTAAGAGCAATGCTGGTTTTGTCAGGAATCCCCAGCTGTGAGCACACCCACGGTTTCCAGTGGGCTCCCAGATCCATACAAGGGCTTTGGCAGTTCACGATTTCTGCTTAAAGCAAAGGCACTGTTGGCAACACTGGAAGTCACACATTTGATTTCTCCCTGATCTCTCCAGAACACCTTCTGTCTTCAGCCCTGTTTACCACTGGGCTGCCTCTTTTGACAGCAACACGCTTGGCTTTCCAAACAGGGCTCACCAGAAGGGTTTTACCCCTGGTGTGCAAACTCACCGTGCTGGAAAGCCCCCAGCTGTTACTGCCTGGGGAATAGGGAAATACAGCACTTAAGGCAGGGCAAAAATTCAGCATCAAAAATATTTTCAACTAAGAAGGAAAACAAGTTTTGAAATATAGACATTTCCCATGCAATAAGAATTATGGGCTGTGACCAGCCCTAAAAGCAGGGTTTTCCTCTGAAAGAAACACAGGGAACAAAGCAAAAGAAGTCAAAACCTTCAGGAACCATCCCTAACAATATCCCTCTAACCTAGAGTGTCTTATGCTTTCCCTAAAATTACAGCAGTTAGAAAACCAGATATGTAAGATTTGAGCCTTTTATCAACTTATCTTATACTCTTTGGCAGGTGATTTCCAAATTTCTACTCTCAATTTACTTTTTCTCTACAATATTCCCCATTGCACTCTGTGTAGGTTCACTGCACATCTATCCAAAATGTCTTTCTTTGTGCCTTGAAGTTTTCTTTGACTCTTGAGTCTCTCTGATCTCTTGTAGTTAAACACGAGGTGAGAACCTGGGAGATTCTTCTGAAAAGAGTGAGAACAACATTTTCCCCTTTAAGTACCTGCAATCTGCATGATTTCTGAATTTTATTTCCGAGGTTAAAAGCAAACAAGATTTAAAACAGAACCTTTTAAAACAAAACCTAAAATGTTGGAAAATAATTTTCTATCCAAAAAAATGTTTTCAGTGAAGACTGTAACTAGATAGGTCAGATGTGTGAAAAAGCCCTACTCTCCATTTTCATAACATGTTTCTATCCCAGCATATCTTCATCTAAGCAGACTCTCTCTTTGATCTTTATGTATCAACAGGGCAGAAGATAGAGGGATTTGATAAATCCCTGGCCAATACTGGGGAAAATCCCACTTGAAGAACGGGCCATCTAGCAATCTTCTTCCCCAAAGTGAACATTAAAACTTAACAGACTGAAATATTTCTGCAGACAGACAGGAGGAGGGAACCTTATCCCTCCAGAGGCACCAAATGTGGTCAGGACTATCTAAAGTCCTAAGTGGTGATACAAACAAATCCAGACTATTTGCTTATCTATTAATCCAAGAGCATCTGAGCCCTGTGTCTTGCACTGGGTGTAGGGGATGAGGGTTTGGCAGTGGGGGCTGCAGGGGTGGCCTTGCAAGAGGCCTGGGACAGTGACAGTTGCCCATACTGAGGCACTAATTCCAGGAAAGTGGCAGGAAATCGGCAGCTCATGGGAAGTTGAGATTAAATTTCCTTTGGTTTTGCTTTGCTTCTGCACATTACCTTTGCTTTTTTTCATTAAACTGCCTTTACTTCAAGCCAAGGGTTTTTCATCTCATTTTCTGCCCCTGTCCTGCCTGGGATGTGGAGTGGAAAAGCAGCCCCCAGCAGCCTGAGGTCACCCCACCACAAACAGTACCCCAGGGATTCATGGATAATGAACTATTAATCACTTTTAAAGCTATTAAAGCTACTGGACATTTCTTAAAGGATGGCTGACCATACCTGACAGTTCCAGTTTCTCTGAATGTACCCAGCAACCAAATGGCAAATTGGTAACAGGACAAGTCTCACTAAATGCATCACACTGTGAGAGAAATCTTCCCTGTCCCAGCACGAAATCTTTCTGTAATGGTAGCAGTTCTTTCAGACAAAACAAATTTATGAGCCTCCTTTACAAAACTAAAATTTCATTTCACTTTTTTTACAGTTGTAATCACCAGTTATGGTATTTCTTCAAACCAATAATAGACTTTCCTTTGTGATAATTCAACATATTAAGCACAAGCCCATCAAGAAATTATCCCAATGAATAATATGTCAAAATAATACAATGTGTTTTCCCTCATATTCTGCTGATGGATTTAAATCCAGTGTTTAGGAAATGGTAATGTTATTTGAAAGATGAATCTACTTATAACAGACACAGGATTGAAAAAATGATTTCTTTTCAGACCAGCAATTTAGAAAGGGCAGGTGGAAGATGATATAAACTTAATGAAAGTTTGAAAACATAGCAGGACTGAAGGCAGATTCAATTCCTGAATCTCCAATCAAGAAGGTAACATCTTTAATAGCTTTTTAAAGCTCTGCCTCTCAGAGCTATAATCTTAAGTTATCCAGCTCATGCAGCTCCAGTCTTTTCCAGTCTCACTTTTCTCCCCAGCCAGAGATTATGAAATCCATTTATCTTCACCCAGTAGAATACTGTAGCTATAGACACAAAATATGCTGCTATCAAGGAAATAAAATGCAGTGGAAAGTCTTCTGATATATTTATTAACTCTTTAGTGTTTCTTTATTAGAGAAATAATATCAACTCATCTTCTACAAAATCCCCAAAGAATCAATATAGTTTGACTGAAGTGTGTCATCGCAATGAATACTTAATGAATACTGTAAAAAGTTTACTTTCAGGGAAAAGATGCCCCTGTCTCAAATTTTTATGTAACAAAGAGCAGTACAAACCAAATCCTGATTCTCTGACAGCACCTGCCATGTCCACCCTACTCAGCTGGGTCACATGCAACCCCAGAAACAACCAGGAGCCATTAATAAGCTCATTAGATGATCCCAGATTCTTCCAGGGGCACAAAGTTGTACCCATATAGGCTACAAATCTCAGAAAGAATTATTGCTGCTACTGCAATGCCAACATCTTCAACTGACACTAACATTTCCCTCGGTATTGACATCTTTGTTAAAACTGGATATTCTGCTTCCTGCTCCTGCTGCTTCACCCAGTTTCAGAAGGAAAACAGGCTGGTAACAAGGAAGTACAATGAGCAGGGAAGCAAGAACACGCTTAAACACCATATTGTGAAAAATATGCTCCCATTTCACCGAGGGATCCAAGAAACCTGTCTCAGCATAGTCGGCAAGCAGAGAGAAATAGCTGAATTCAGGGAGCACAGGTGCCTGTGCAGCGTTCAGCCACCCTGCTGGGAATCACTGCCATCTTCTGGGATTCAAACCTTCAAAAACCCAGAGCAGCAGAATTGCTCAGACACATGGCTGTCAGTCATGCTTCAGGGAAAATGGAATCTCTCCCAGAATCTAGCATCAGTTTCAATTTTTACTCTGAATTTTTATTTTTACTCTGTTAATTCAACAATGAACAGAAACAAACTTCCCAAACTTCACGTTAGGGTTCGATTTAATTAATGGTAGACTAAAAACTCTGTAGACTGAGTCTGAAGTAATCAAGTTACTTTAATTTTGAGAACCTTTGAATATAGTCTTATAATTTATTTGCATTACCATAATATAAACATAAAGACCAGAGGAATGAACCAATCTTTACCAACAGTAGCTGCAGTTTCTCTATTGTCAACATTATAACATCCACAGAGAACATTGTAGTTGGAAATTTCAACATTAAATAAGAAATATCACTTTTTTCAGTACAAAACTCTTGATACTTGAATTCCTTTCAACAGAGTGCAACTTTCCAAAAGAAGCAGTGCTGTTACATGTTCCATTCAGGAACTTCTTTTTAAAATACTGGGCTAACTCACAGTTTGAATGATTATTTTTACAAAACTGGGGAAAAACACCAAACCCCTCTGACCATCTTTAAGAGCCAAGCAGATGCCTGCTTATTATGGCATTACATAAAACCAATTCAAAACGTCCAAATCTTTGCATTTAACATTCTAAAAAAAATATATAGGGAAACACAATGGTAAGCTCTGAACATTCCTAAAATGCTGAAATATAAAAACACCTCTATGAAAATATTTTTCAAAAAGCACTCGAAGGAAAGGAATCCGAATGCACAAATTTTTCACCTACAAGGATTTAAGAACCTAGACTAAAGAGCTGTCCATGTGTTTTCTGTAACATTCCTGGAAGCAGGAAAAAATTCAGGTTAAGTAATCTGCAGTAAAATATGAAATACAGTTCTAACATTGCTATTTTCCCTTTTGAATTCTGTGTGAGGACATGAGTAACAAGATATCATTATCAACAATGAGACAATTTTGACAATCCCTGGAAGCAATAACCTTTTATAAACATCTTGACACCTACAATAACCCCTTTTTCACACACAGAGGACTTGGGTAATAGTGACAGATGCTGCAGTCAAGCAGAAATTCATCATTTGCCTCAAAACTCCCATGGACAGGGCCTTCCTAAACAATATATTTGGGTGTAAATTTGTGTGGTCACGTTTGCAGCTTAACTGGGGAGGCTCAGGGGACAGAAATTTCAGTGGAAGAAAAGCCACAAAGACAAATCCTTTTCCTTCAGCTGTCATACGTGGGACTGGAGGGCTTTATGTGGACACAACTGTCTGGAAAAGTAAAACCTGCAGAGCAGCTAAAGGCTCTGGCCAGCACTACTTCCATGGCCCTGACTCTTTTATTGTTTCTCATTCAGCAATTATTTCTGCTACGTACACCATTTTCAGTGGGACCAAAACTGTTGTACTCTACTCGGAGTCTGTTTCACTTTGCTTAGGAGATGGAATAGTTGAGATTTCCTCCAAACTAACACTTAAGAGCTGGTTTATGTCAAAGCACTGTAAGTACATATCAAACTCGAAACTTTTCGTGCTAAAATTAAAAACAAGCTGTTCCATCAGCATTTTATCATTTTTTAAAATTATCTCATTTCAGACTTCTCTACTTAAAATCATGGTAAAAGAAGAAGGTTCATAATTTAAATTATTTACAACTGTGTTAAAACAAAACCTTTTGAAAGGCAGAGAAAGTGTTTGGGTTTTTTATAGCTCTCAGTTTTCCAGAGATTTTATCCTTGTTTAGGATCAAAAAGCCAACAATAGGATAAATTGGTAAACAAATAAATAAATAAATATCCCTTTACACATTTCTTCAACTATCCTCAGATACACACCAGCAGATCTACATTCCACATTTTTCTGGGTGGAATAACCATGGCTATCTGCTTCCCATACTTGTTTGAACCAGAAATTTAAAAAAACAAAAAAAAACCAAAAAACCCCACATTTAATCAGAAAAATACATATTCTGCTGCAGCCTGTAATTCCCTTCTCCATGGTAGCTAAAAGCATCAAGGCCCAAGGGCAGTGGGATTCCCATGCCCTGGACAGGTTCGGGGTGTCACATTTTCAGGAGGGTCCATGGGCACAGTCACCAGCTCTGCTGTGTTTTGGAGCCATGTGGACACAGATCAGCACTGCCCAGTGAAACGGCTGAGCAAGAATTTCTTAATTCTTGGACCCCTGACGGAGGCCAGCAGTGCACAGGCAACCACAGGGCTTTTAATGCATGCAAATTTACAAGGCATGATGCATTTAATAATCTCTCATCTGAGTAAGTTGTAAAGAAGCCAGCAGGAGCAATAATTAATTTACGTTAATAGCTCTCAGTGTGGTTTGTGTAGTGCAGGAGTTAAAAAAATTAAATCATCTGGAGAGCTACAAGTGAGAGTTCACTCCACTACTTGCATTCTGATTCTCTGCAAACCTGTGAGTACCCAGTCAGACCCCAAACTCTTGGTCCATTTGACAGAGAGCAAGAAGTGCCAACAGCAAACTAAAGTAACCCAGCAATGAGCCAAGCAGGGGGAAATCTGCTTTCTATAGGCACTGAGTTCACAACGAGGGAATAATTCCAGAGTACTTCCTCATCATCCTGCGTGATGACCACTGATGGATCATCCTCATAAAGTCTTTTGAAGTTAAAATAGTGATGGCATCACAATGTGATACGCCCTGTGGAACTGAATGGAATAATGCAAATTGATGTTATCCTCACGAGCTTCATGCCCTTTTAATGCCACCTTGAAAATGACAATAAGGACTATTCTTACATGAAAATACGGTCAGCGTCTACAACACCTCTATCGACTCTTGGTTTCAACTGTTCAATCTCCAAATTTCATTTAGGTCACTTTTAGCTCCCCCCTAAAACTTTGGAACTAGGAGATTTATTTTCTTCTGATAAATGAAAATTATGATGAAGCAGAATCTATCTACAGACAGAGGGCCCACAAAAATAATCTTAAATAATTTTATACAACCCATCACCTATTTTTGAGCCAGAATGCTTCGGAACATTCATCATTCTATTAATAGAAAAACATGTGACTCAAGATATGACTCAGTGTGACCATTTATGAGCAAAGTGGTGGCTTTAGTTCAGATCACTCAGTTTAAAGCAAGACAAGAACCCAATTTTCCTTATTTCAATCCTCCATGTGGCAGGCGGTGTTTTGCTTTCCACTATGGATAATTTGTATAAGTGTCATTGTAATAGACACTATTTTCAGAACACAAACATTTTATATCATATGGCTGAATTAAGGAGGCACAGAGACTAATAGACTTTCTATCATATGGCAACAACTGCAGCAATCAGCAAGTTAAATGGAAACATTCAGTAGCTGCTTCCTAATGAAAACAATATGCTTACAATCTGTTCTACATTAATCACATTTACAGAAAGCTGAATTACAGTTCCCTTCCTATGGCAAATATTATCTTAATGGGATATAGAGTTAAAGGGGGATCAGTGGGGTGAAAATAAAAGATGTGACAAGATGGGGGCAGGGTTAGGTAGGTTGCTCTCAAGGAAAAATTATTGCAAAGCATCCACACTAGAAGGGAAAGTAATGGTTAGATAATGTCTCCTGACTTGTCTTTTATTTCCTTTGTCTTGTGTGGAGGAAAACCAAGTGAGGAAAGAGGTGCCAGGAGCACTCAGCCTTTCCCAGCTGTGAGGGATGCTGAGCACACCTTTCTGGCCCTGGCAGGAATCACCTCAGCAGCTGCATTCAGCTGTACACACCCCCCAGGGGAATACACGGACTTTTTTAGCAGAGGGAAGTACTTTACTATGCTCCCCTCCTTTTACAACTGCTGTGCTTTAGTGCTTTCCCTGCTCCTGAAGGTGTGAGCAGCAGGGATGCTCAAGGAGCAATGAACCCAACTAATTAATGACCTCAGGGGAAGGCAAACAAAATCCTTCTGGGCGGAGAAGTTTCAATTCAATCACGTTTTCTGCCTTTTTCTTAAACAGTGGGACTTTTTTTTCTACTCCCTCTGCTCTTTTAGGGTTTGGTTTAATTCCCAGTCACCTCTCCATCTCACTGACACTCCCCATGGCACAGGAGCTGTGCAGGAAGGAGGAACTGCTGTTCACACATCACCACACCGTGTCTCCAGATGCAAGAGGATCTCAGGATCTGCTCCCAACCACTCTATAAACCCTGACTGCTCATGCAATGGCACGAGTGGAGCTTTACAAATGTGTGAGATCATGTCACAGACCTTACACATGTTAAGTTTCGTTTTAGTGTAGCATTTATTTAATTTTTTACTTTTACTCATGCAAAGTTGCTCTTAAAGTGCCCCATCTCGTGTATCTGCTGTTTCCCTTCACAAGGAGTATCACAAATTTTCTAAGGTCTAGAATGAAGAAATTATTTCAAAGACAACAGGTACACGAGAAATAGAACAGTAAGGGTTCTTGCTGGAATGCTGATCCATGTTTACTTGAGTCCCCTCTAAAGCGCCCATCAGCACCAAAGCTGCAGCAGGCTCAGGTGCACACACCTCACAGATCTACCAGCACACAATTCCTTCTCATATTTTATCCCATGAGAAAGTGGTTAAGTCAGTGTTTTGTTCCAGTATTTCTAGGAAACCCCTGTGTCAGCTTTGCTGGAGCCATCCGATCACAGAGGCACTGCAGAATGCCTGTGACATCACAGTTTCTTCACAGGTCTCTCACATCCAGAGAAAAACTCTCCTGGGAGGCAATTTTCTTCCAGAGGGATGACACCTGGACCTAAAATGGACAGGGAGCTGCACTTCAGCAGCACCCATGGCTGAGGAGCTGCAAGAGAAAGAAACATTGGTGGGGATGTCATTAACCCCCATCTGCTCGTGGATCCTTTTTGGTTTTCATTAAGGAAAATGCACCAGTCACAAAACTCCAAAGGCACTCACTGAATCCTGAGCAGGGGACAAGACAGCCAGAGGATTTGCTCTGTTGGATTTGCTACAAGCAGAAATAAAAACTAGCAACAGCTGGGAAGGTTGAGGGCAGCCTCAGCTGAAGCACTGCTGGGATTATGGAGTTTAACTTCAGCAGACGAGTAAGGAAGACAGATAAATTTTAAGGGATGGGGAGATCTGTAGAGTACCAAATATCACTACAGTCCTCTGCAGATAGACAAACTGCAAAACAGAAAGGCAAAAGCACTAAAGGATACTTAAGAGTGGGACCATAATGCAAATGTATGCTTGTCTGTGAACAAATACACTTATATTCCTGGGAAACGGACTGCATGAAATAACATGTAAGCTTGCTAGAGCCTCCTACTTTCAGAGAAGCCTAATTTTAAAAAGCCAACATAAACAGGGCTTATTGCATTACATTAATATCAATTTTATGAAATTTTACACCATACTAGAAAGGCTCAATGTAGAAGAAGGTCCTACTGCTTCTGTGGCATTTACTCCATGAAAAATTCTGGATATTACTGTAGAGGACACTGAGTGTACATAGCCAGCTAAAAGTCAGGCAGGAATACCCCACTAACTGTGGTGAGCAGCAATGCAGAGAAAAATCGCCAGTCCTGCCCACAAATGGATGAGAGGCAGAGATCAGTGGAACTCACGGTTACAAAATAAAAATTTCCTTAAGTTAATTCTTATCCCCCTGTAATACGAAAGATCTTTGGCATACAGGTCAAGGTTTGATTCGTAAAGTTTAAGTCAGAGCTGTACACTTTGGAAACCTACTAACCGAGCCTTATGCATGACAAAAACTTCAGAGTTCTGGCACATCCCATGCAGAAGGCATCTGTATTTAAATGTCAAATAACTGAGAACATATTGCATCCATAACGAAGTTATTCAAAGGCTAAACTATTCTCACTCCTATAATATCTATATTTTGTCTGTTGTCTGAGTTTAAGATTTAATTTTCTAGGGAATCTTCTACCCCCTTTTTCTTCTGGAATAAACGTGATCTCCTTATAGAGGTATTAGAAATACCGTAAAAAATCAAAGTAAGATAATTAGATTCAAATGCCTTGTTGTATGATAAGAGGAAAAAGAAACTAAAATCAACATTAAAAAACATCTGCACTATAAACCACTAACAAATGCCAGATCCCACTGGCATTTTCCAGTGGAATAACTGATTATAAGGGGATTCTGCAGAAGGCCAAAAAAATTGCAATGCTATATTCCAAGACGGGCAAGAAAATTTAATTACTTTACTTTTCGGTGTTCACCTCAACATCAAATATATGCAGAAATGAGGACATGAACTAAATTTGTAGCAGGAGGCTAAGCAGAAGAATTGAAATATGTCCCAGTCATTCGTGCTTCATTTATCACACAAACTACTACAATAGTAACCAGTTCTACCAACACAGTGCTGTACATTTGCTGAAATGAATCACGTGGGGATGGAACAGCATCATCCTTCTACTACTGGATGCCCTGAAAGGAACTCTGTTTTCAGGCAAGACTAAGAAAGTTAAGCTTATCTAAATAGCACTCGAGCCAAATCCCATCTTTCACTGCAAGAGAGCTGCAGGCACAGCATCCCCCAAGGGAATTGCTGAATTTATTCCCTGCACTGCTCTGTTACAGCCTAGAATTAGCACCTGAAGGCCTAATCAAAAATAAAATAACAACTATTGTCAAAGACTAATCATTAAACCTTAAAGGCTGATTGCTGCTACAGAACACTGTTGTTCTCCAAAGGTTTTGCACCAGGAAGCAACTGCAGAGATGAAGCTGAAACCTTGCAGAGGGCTTGGGAAAGAATGGGTGACACCTTCCTGCTTTCCTGCATTCATCTGGGGAATAAAGTAACAGTGGTAGATGAGATCAAAGCATGGGACTAAACCAATTTAGCAGCATTAAGGGAAGCAGATGTTACACCATTGGGATAGAGCAGCAAGTTGGGAAGCAGCTGATAGAAAGAAAAGTTTGGGGTTGTTTGGGTTTTTTTTAACATAGGTTAACATGCGGTAGCCAAGTACTATGACTTAAAAGAAAGTCTTTAAAAAGTTGTTCTTAGATAAGCTGCAAAATTTTTAGGTACATTTTTCACATGATGCTTGAAACTGAACTCCAAAACCTGATTTGACTTCCAAATGAGAAAGTACAACCTAGGTGAAAATGGCAAAATCCAGAATCCTCCCATCCCTTTTACCTCTGCAAACCAACAGCACTTAATGCACTTCAGTAACTCAGGAAAATCTGGAAGAAACTGGCCCTGCTCCTTCCAGTGACTCCTACCAGTCCAGGGGATGAGTCAACGCCTCCTGGAGCCTATTGAAATTTATCTCTCTGTTCAAATGCCATCAAATTTATGGGAACATTCCACTGCAAGTTCAGGCATGAAAAATTCAAATTGGTCAAATAGTTGCCAGGGTCACATCAGGATCTGACCCAGAGCCCACTGAAGGCAGTCAGAGATTTCCAAAGGCTTTGAATTTAACACACACACAGAGTTGTTACACCAGGTAATCTTCAGGGGAGGTTAAGGAAAGATCCATTCATCCCTACTATTAAATAAAATAAACAGTGGGAGAAGTAACATTAGCAGACATTTGTTTCTGTCATGATCCAAAGCAAAGTAAATTTAAAAGGCACTTATTTTCAAACATGTGTTCTTTATCTTGTGATCCTGTTAACAGGAAAAATCTATTTCTTGGGTTTGTGCATTTCTAAAATAAATGTTATACTTTGTCTTACATTCCATTTTGTATTTTTATAATAGTTATAGATATAGCTTCTGTCACTTTCCTGTATTTCCTCAAAGTAAGTATTAAACTAATTAATGAGAATCATTGTAATGTTTTGCTTCTGGCAAAAACACTCTTTTTCAACATTGAAATCTTTAGTCTCTGAGTAACAGAACACTTTTTATCACTTTTTTTAAACCAAATCCATTTCCAGTTTATATGAAGCAAAAAAACTGGCTACCTTATTTGATTTTAGTGTATTAGCACACAACTTTGGTTTCACTTGGGAATCCTTGTGAAAAATAATGTGTCACTTTTCAGACAAGCACAATAGAATTCACTAAGATTAAAAACTGAAATAGAAGATATATCCTTCTCTTCCATCTTTTGAAGTGTTCTCAAAACCTTTTCTGTCATATTGATGATCCACTTAAATTTTTTCATCTCAATCTGATTACTTTGTTCGCACTGCTTCAGAGATTAGCCTGAAAAAAAGGCATTTTAGCCACACTGTTCAGCAAATGCCAAGTGCTCATCTTCATAACATCAGTGCTATGTGATTACTTACATCATATTTCCACAAGTAGAGGATTATACAGCCTGCTGTAAAATCCACTTATTTCACAATTACCAAAGGGAATTTTTTTCTGTTGTGGGAACCTACATGCATTTTTATCAGCTGAGTTTACTAAAAAAACAGTTGGAAAGAAAAAATGTCCATATTCGTTTCTCCCAGCAGATGTAATTAATCACAAATCTCGGGACAGATGGAACTGTTGTAGAGGCTTGGAACTCTCCACAACACTTCCAAAGCCACTGCATTTGCTGTTTTGTGATACTGCAAAACAAACAAAAATTGCTTGGTATTCAAGTTCAATTTTTGTGTTTATGTTTATCTGTCTATTCTGCCCTCAACATTGTCTGGTTTATTTACTATTTGGCTTAAAGAGTAGGCTTGACTGGGATTAGGACAGCTGTGTTTTCAGCATTGCCAGTTGTCTGCAGTTTAAAGTGCTCAGACTTGATCCACTATTGTATTACTGGTCCACCATGAATATCAGGACAGCCAGCTGTCACCACTGTTTGGTGTCATTTTTACTACCCCTGTTTCTCTATCTGCCTGCACAGCCCAACACAGCACCTCCTTCTAGTTTAAATCTGTGATGATCAGAGTTATTTCTGTGGCAAATTGAATGGCCAAGGTTTGCTCATTGAGGCTGGAATGAAATAATGCCATGAACAGGCCTGAAGATATTTTGCAGTGAGCTTTATCTTTCATCCCTGTGCAGTCAGATTTGCTCCTGCAAACTGGGTGAGGTTTTTTTGGGTCTTCACCCCGTATCATCCACGAGTCCCTTCTAGCAATGCAACATCAGGCTCAGATCATGAAACTTTTAAAGGTACATAAACCTGTCTCACTATTATAAAACTTGAGCTGATCAAAACCAAAATATTTTTTTCATCATTTTCAGGACTTGCTCAGCAATTTTGATCTTGCAAAGTTTTTAAGTAACATAAAGGGACTACGGAAACCCAGGTGAGATGAAAGTCTAATGAGAGCCTCAGAGTGTAAACCTGCCTAATGCAACCCCTGGCATTTGCACTGCACCTCCCTGAAATGCTGTGTCCTGGTCCTGCCTGGCCACCACATCACCAGCTCCTGTACCACACTTGAGCTCAGGCCATTCACCTGGACAAGGCAGGCAGAATGGTGATTTACTGCATGCTCCCCCTTCCATTGTTTCCTACATCCTGGCTGAAGCTGTTCCCTATTTCTCCAGCACAATGCTGCCTGTGCAGGGTTTAATCATCCCTCTCCCTCTGATCATTTCACTCTGAAGAACATTCAGGGTATTTCCATTCAGATACAAAATCATTTCCCATGATTTAAAAATAAAATATTAAAAATAAAGCCACCAAATTCTAAAACCAACCAGGGCCTGGAAACCTGGCAGTTCCTCTTTAAATATTTCAGTAATGTATTCACTGATTAAAGTATTTCATACCCAATTCTGTGCAATCAGCAGAATTACCATTACTCATCGCATCACTCACTCTGAATCACAAAATGCTACAGCTATGAAAAGATTAAATTAGTATTGGCTTTTAAGCATTAATACTAAAATAAACACTTCAGCAATAAACATGTCAGCTAAGTGGCACTACAGTCCCTTCCATAATCTGAGGGAAAATAAATGCTCATGAACTGTTTTCCATATATTAGAAGAGTTAAAATTACAGAACTTTCTGTTCATCTTTTACATTAAAACTGACAGACGTGGAATTTTTTTCCAAAGTTTAAGTCTGTCAATTCCATTTCAGCGATAGATGTCAGGACTTCTAAATTTCCTTTAAATGAGTTTATTAAGCCCTAAAAAAAAAAAAAAAGTGTAGTTCTAAGGACTTCCTTTACTTTTTGTAAATGAATGCTATCTTTACTTTTTGTTTGCCTGCCTGTAAGAAAATCCTAACAAGTTACCTGCATGAGGACTTCCAAATTTTATATTAAAATATTTGTTCAATATTTTAAATCAGAGCATTTTAATAATTTGAAATTTGACAGAGAAATATACGCTAAAGGAATTTTAAAATAAAATTCCTCAAGCAATTTAAGTTATTTATGTCTCTTTTGATATTAAAGTACCCAATTATTTCTGAACAACCTGGTGCCAGTAAAATATCAGAAACTTAACAGCAGTGCTGGAAATACAAATCTGAAACAAAAACTGGGATTTGAGGAGGTTGTTCCATCAGCAGTATTAGAATTAAATCTTTCAGATGAGAAGCTACTTTAGATCTTCAGTCAAATACTAAACAAGGACTGGAGCAAAGCTTTGTAAACACAAAAAAATTTTACTCTTTCCATTTCCCTGATGTGGAAAATGAAAACCAAGGATCCTCTCCTATAATAGGATCATTCCCTGGGTTATTTCCTTAAATGTTCCCTGAATTCAATTGTTGATTCTAATCTAACCTTATTATTTCGATTCCCAACAATCCTTAACTAAAATGTTTACAAGATGGAGAGCATACATTGTTTCTAATTAATTTACAATTACTTAGTTTGAAGTTAATTACATCCTCAGTCAGGACAACCCAGTTCACTACTACCTATTTACCTCAATTATTCAAATGGATTTAATTGATTTTTAATGCATTACTCAAATGCAAACATAGGTTGAGCCTGATGTTTTCATTTTGCAAGAGAAACCCTTAGACTGTTTATGATTTGTATAACTTTGTGAAGACTTTTCTTCATTAAAAACAATGACAATAAATTTTAAATTAACTTGCTGTCAATAAAATGCCATTTTTTTCACATTTCAGGCTCAAAACCCAACCTTGCAAAGAGCCAGTACTTTCAGCAAAGGTCGCAACAGTCTCAGAGCACCAGCTTTCCTCCCTAGGGCTTCTGAACTTGTTCTGGTTGGGTGGTATTTTTGTTTGGTTTGGTTTTGGGAGCTTTTTTGTGGGAGAAAACAGGTTTTCTATTGGGAAAAAAGTTGCTGTCTAGGCAATACAAGTGTTCTGAGTACAGCCATGGTTTGCATGGATTTTACTGAAAATTCCTTACAGCAGCCTGCAGAGCAGATCCAAAACCAGTGCCCAGAAGCTCAGCAGGGGACAGCTTTAGGTCTCTAACTCTCTGAAGAAATAAAGAAATACTCAGGTGGAACCCAATTCCAATGTCCAGCTCTGCTGATGACTCAGATAAGCCCCATTAAATTCATTCTATTTTACTATGCCAAAATTCTCATTTGCAAATTGAGGATAATTTATGGAGCAGACCGAGATCCTGCGATAAACAGCCCTGAAGAAGAAGCGAGTGCTACTGTTGATGAATTAGCTGTGGCAACACATCCTTTAAAAACAAAAACAAAATAAAAAAAAGTCCAAATGACTCTAGAAACAGCATTGCATTCCCCAGGATTTGCATTAGCACTTTGATCCAGCAAACTCTGCATTTCTTTAGAGGGAACAGAACAGCTTGTCTCCACACTCTATTATAATTACCACTAAACTGCACTGGAAACTTGGCAATTTTGAATTTCATAACACCCATGACTGATGTTCCTAATTAATACTATTGTTTTTCTCCTCTGGCTGAGTTTCCTGAATGCCAACCTGCATAGCATAGACTGAAAGCAGACATTAAAGAAAATAACATCAATGTTAATCTCTAGCACAAATACATTAAATGCCTCAGTAACACACACAGGAAAGGACAGCATTCCTATAAATAATGGATCATTGCAGCCTGATAATCTTTATCCTCCTTCACTAATAAGATGATAATCTTTCTCCTCCTGTGTCCTTGCCTTTGAATTTCAGTGCTGCAGTGGCTGAAGTGCATTACCAGCTCTCCTTGTCATCTGGCTTTGAAATCTGTAAATAAAAGAACCTTCCAAAAGAGGAAAGCAAAAGCAGCCTAATGAAGATACAATGCAGAACAGTCTGCTGCATTAGGCCCTGATTAATTCTTTTTACTTTTTGTCATCTGAGTGTAGATCTGAGGCCAGGAGAACTCATAAAGTTATGTATTTGGTTCATGCTGCTTCACTGGGGAGACAGCTCTAATCTGCAGCAGAGATCACACATCTCCAGGGTATCCCAGCATCCTTCCAGAGGCACAATCAGCATATTCAAAAGCAGCAGCAGCACCAAGCTGACATCTCTCCACACTTCACTCAGGAGCAGAGCTGGGCTTTATTTCTGCATTGCTCTATACTGGTGAGGATCTGTAAGAATATTAACTGTTCCTGATTTCATGGCCAGACATTGTGTGGCAGGATAAAAATATTTAATTCATTAAAAATTCCTCTCATTTGAGAAATTCTAAACTGGCATTTTTACCTTTCATTTGAAATAAGATTTTTGACGCAGGTGGAGGAAAAAAATCTTAGAAACAAAGTAGGATAATGTGAAAAGCAAACTGACTATTAGAGGTGCTCTGAAGACTATTTTATTAATAAATACTATAGTGATTTAGCTTCCCAAAAGGGCCAAAAGCCCACGATATTTAAGTTGAACCCAAAGCATCCTACAAACCCACGATGTCTCACTTTGGCAGTCCTAAGGCTGAATAAAACAGAATCACTTGGCTGAGATTGGGATGTAGAAAATCTGAACTTGGTGTGGCCAAGATCATTTGGAAATCAGCAACGCTTTGCTTTAATTTCCCACAGACTTCCAGCAGCCTAGACACTAACACCTCTACGTTTTAGGTCCAAAATTTAGAATAATTGGTTTTGACAGAGTTAAACCAAAATAAAATGAAAAAACATCATAAGGATGGCTGTACCTTACATATTCCACATATTGATCAAAAATATTTGAAGTAGAATATTCCACAGACAAATTCACCATACAAAAACATGTAGCTGATGTGCTTAATCACCTGTGTTTCTTTTCTAAATTGGACAGTTCAAGTTCTCTCATCACAGATCTCCCAGGAAAAGAAATTTGATGGGACTTTCACACCTGTCTCTTAGAACTCATGATGTAAAGAACTAAATAAACTTCTAGCTACAGTGAACTGGCAAGCACAGTAAAGCATTTAAAGAGAGAGTTAGAGATTCAGTTTAAATGTCGGAACTGGGTATGGAAATCTCAGTGTCTCCTGCTTCTAACTCTGCAGATTGCTTTCAAATGTCTCACTTCCATGAGAACCAACAAAACCAAAAATAGATCATCAAGGCTTGGAAATGCCATTCAGCAGTGGATACAAGTGTGGAGCCTGTTGAGCAGCAGCACTCAGAGAACCCAGTGCATGTGTGACTGACTGCAGAGTCTGTTCTATTGGAGGCTGAGCACAAAATGTAGTGGTTTTTTTTCCTTTTTCCATTTTAGCCCGTGAAAATGTTAAAGGTATCAACATGTGTTTGCCTACTGAGTTTCAGTAAAATGTCAGAAATTTCAATGCAGTGAACTTGACAGTTTAAGCCAATCATGCTTTGTTAAATAGTTTTGACATGCTTTTGACTTACATTTCACTTTTACTTTTAAATGTGTATCTAAATTGAACTGAAATTTCAAAATAGTATAATTAAATCAACTTGGGGAAAAAATGTGCCAATTTGAAAATACACAGACTAAAGTGGGTGCTTTCAAAACTTCTAAACTTTACTTTAAAGCCTTCTGAGTTGGGAGTGTCACTGTGGCAAGTTCTCTATTGTTTATGGTTTCAAATTCTGCAGACTGTTATTTTTTGTTAAAATGACTTTACAAAAATTCCTAAACACATCCTTTTGCTTCAGTTTCAAACCACATAAGTAGGAAAATGCCAAAATGCACTTACAGTCCTAGTGCCTGCTTTACCCACAACCTTGTAAATATCAAGCAGAGCATCCACCTACAGATCTTGTTTTGAACACTTTCCTTTTTTCACAAGGTCATTCAGTCAGTACAACACTCAAAGACCAAAAGCCTCTGCATGTCAGAAGCTTTTTTTTTCTTGTCTGCAATGTCATCTCCATCAAAGTCTGCAAAGAGCTTGGAAGAGGCTCTAGTCCCTTTGCAGCCCAGCATTTTGTGGTGTGTGGTTTGAGAAAAGCTTTTATCAGGAAAAGTGTCACAAAAAATTTCTTTATGAGCCCCATCAAGTTCTGTGCTATCGATACGTTTCTAGAATATTGAATATCTCCCTTGTAAAACTTTGACAGGCTGGAGCATGTGGCAGTTCTAATGATCTTTGTCTTCTACCCTTCACCTCATGACACATTTTACCCTCCCACTCCTCTCTTGATATCCCCACATCCACAGTCCCTTTGCTGTGAATTCCTCTGCAAACTCAGTGCAGTTGACAGCAGCCTCTCTTCTCATTCTTTGGGCTGTGCTGTGGGAGATTCACTTCTCCATGGAAGAGACAGCCTGTCCCTGCAGAGCCCTTTGGTGACTAGATCACAGCAAGACTGACAGACGTGACACCAGGGACAAAGACATCTATTTTCATCGGGTTCTAGAGAAAATATTTATAATTCAAAAGTATTCTTTTTGATTTGGTCGTGAGACAGACACCAGATCCTGTGCCTCAGATTTTATTGGCTAAAGGACTTCAAGACAGTGAAAAGCCAAATTAAAAAATAAATAAATAAAATTTAGAACATAATTAAATGATTAAACAAACATTAACAACAAAAATACTAAACCACCACTGTTTCAGCACTTGTTCCTTTTGCCCCTTCTGCTTTTCTCTGGCCTTCTCCTGGTTTTGTTTTTTCTTTGCATCTAATAGTTCTGACATGATTCCTCTTACTTATTTAGTGTATTTATTCAAAGGTATATGAAGTATAGGTTGGTTTTTTTTTAATCTTTTGTTGTTTGTCTTCTCTTTAAAAAAGGACAGTGACTGTATTTATGAAAATGCCTGCAGGTGAATGCCCAATGTTTTCAGCACTGGTTTGGGAAATGCCCTTCCCAACAGAAGATGGAGGATTACAGTGTGTCCTGGATGCCTGGGGAAAAGCTGCAAAACTAAGGGAAAGGATTATCATGTGGGAGGATAGGAAATTCTAACCCAGACCAGTGTTTTACAGGAGAAAAGAGATTCAGTAAAATAAGGAACTACTCTGGAAATACAGCAATTCTTCAGGAGAGTTTCACCAATGGATGAAAAATAAAAGGAGGAAGAAAAGGTTTCAATTTTCGGAGAAAATTACTGTTTCTCAATATTTCAGTGCTGGCTGTAGAGAAAAGAGACCAGGCCACAGGTAAACTTGTTCTAACTCCAGGAAGAAGACTTACAGTTACATGGCTATAGCAAGAAGTTTCTCACTTAAATAACGTAGTAAGCATCTCCAGCTGATAAACTGATATTGAAGAAGAAACATGGCAGAGAAACAGTAAAAGGAATCATTTCTTTCAGGGATTCATGAGAAATAGAACAATCAAGGGAGAAGGAATGCATGAACCCACAGGAGATGACCAATATACACCTAAATTCTAAAAGAGCACTACCAAGTAGCAAAAGGATCCCAGTAAATATCAGCACATATCTGAGCTTATTCTTGCTTCATGGGGAGAAAAAAAAAAAANAAAAAAAAAAAAAAAAAAAAAAAGGGAGATGGGGAGTATAAAATCCTGCTTATTTCCAATTAGAAATCAGGATTTAGAAGGCCAAATCTTTTTCTCAGCAAATACATATAAATCTGTGGTTAATCTGCCTGCCAGACAGACATTTTAACAGCACACTTCCCCAAACAGCAATCATGGCACAGTAACTGGCACCTTTTCTCAGAGACACTGCAGATTACCTCAGAAATCACCAGCAGAAAGCAATGAAGCATGAAATATATGACCCTCCAGGTGAACATTGCCCTAACTCAGAGCCTCGTTTGTAAGCTAAAAATGTACCATACAGGCTTTTTTATGGAGACTAACATTTAAAATGCTAATGCAAATGGCATGCAGGGAAACATGCACTTTGAACACACAAGGGCATCCTCAAAATGCAGGGACATTACTGCCACTCCTTTTGGGAGGTGTGTGGTGAACCTGATGTTTTTGTTTAAAACCAGGATCTGTTGCACAAAGTCATGTTGAGCTTTGTTCAGCTTCAACCAAACCCCCTGATTTCTTACCTACTGTACTTCAGACATTTGCAGATCAGGTTTTAAGCTGTTCCTTCCCTACATTCTGTTCCCCTTTGCCTGGGCTTCAGGTGAGCAACACGTATTATCAGGTTGGTATCTCTCCTATTGTATGTAATTCCTCTATATCACCATCATTCTAGATATATCTCAGCCTCATCCACCCTTGCTGGCACTGTTTGCATCCTGGGGCATAATTTGTGACAATTTACAGATGTTTGTTTTATCAGTTTGGCTTCAAATAGTCATTTTGAACATGTTCTGTGTATGGTGTTTGTAAAAAAGTAATGAACCCTGGTAAAAAAAAAGTATGTTAGCTGTGAATACAGCAAAGACGTGAGAATACAGGCTTGCTCCACAGTGTGACAGAGCTTCTGGGACACGGGAGGCATTTCCTAATTTCTATTTTCAGTCCCGTGTGAGTGGCAGTTGTGATAACACAGGCCGATGGTCAGGTGTGAACCACCACCACCACATTCAGCAGTGGCTGATCCAGGAGGCTCCACTGTGAGACATGAGAGTGAAACACACTCTGCTTGCAAAACAGCTGCACTTTGGGGAAGAACTGGGCTTTAAGAATCACCCATTTAACGGATCCCTTTGCAAGCATCCATTTCTAAACAATCTAGAAGCAATTGTGTCAACGGGGATCATTTCTTCCGTGTTCAAGACTCTTGAAATCCCTGCTGCCATGGGAATTCTGGTTCTCCATGGCTGATCACAAGGGCAGTGGTAGTGTGGGTGTCTCTATTCATGACAAGAGACTTAATCCTGAAGGGTTAAGTGGTTTCACTACTCTGAGAGCCAGAAGGAAATGCATTCAAGAATTCAGCACCCCAAATTGGCAGATAAATTAGCTAGAGCTCCTGATTCCTGTTTGGAAAAAATAAAACTGTTTGAAACCCCTAGTTAAGATTCTTCCCCTAACTGATTAAGTTCATCGTCAAGTGAAATATGATCAAACCATCAGAAATACAGACCACAATCTGTATTCCCTGGCTGTAAGTGACTCACTTGAGCACTCACCATTCCACACAGAGCAGAGAGAGGCCTCAGCCAACGGCCTGAGCTGCTGCACTGCTGCTCCTCAGCTCTTCAAAGGAGAACCACATTCAGTTTCCACCTACAGACATAAAGCCCAGCTTTTTAAATGGACTTACTACTGCTACTGGAAAGTAGGCCAAGGCTATCAGAGGATCTAAATGCAGGTCTGTTCCCTCTCAGGAGCCAGGACTGAAAATTTTCCCCATTGCTTTTCTTTACATGTCTCATAGTACAGCATATAAACACATCCTGAAATGGTAGAACTGCTTTAGAATGAAGGACAAGAATCTCTGCTCTCTTGTTCAGGCATTGCCCAATAACTGCAAATGGTTGTTATTCAATTCATTTCATGAATGGCACCATGTCCAGCTCAGGAAAATGCTGCAAATAATTAAAACTCACAACCCAGCACCCCACACAGCCTTTTTCCTTTTTTCCCCTCCCTCCAGACTGTCACTCCCTGACAGATGTTTTCGTGAGGCCCTCCATTAGTATCTGCCCACAGATGAGACACTGTAGAGGTGACTGTACAAATCCAGACTTTGGAAGCACAAGAGGCTAAAGGAGATTCTGTGGCTCCATACTCATCAGTTTAGTCAATGATTGTTCCTAGCAGGTGACAACTTTATCTTCATTCTTTCTAATAAAAGAATAAGCTGAACAACTCCTTTTTAAACAGCATGTGATAACATATTAAAGAGGGATACAGAACTCAATCCTACAGCAAGGAGAGATCCTTGGTATGTAAGGAACTGATAGGAACAGTCTGTCTCTGGCATGGGGCAGCCTATCCTTCACTCTGCTCCCCAAACTTCCCCATTGAAACCCACCAGAGAGCCCATTCCTCCTGCAAGGCTGCTCCATGAAATCGTGTGCCCAGCCACAATTATGTCACAGGAGTGACGTAAACCACTCAGCAATAAAGACTTTGCTTTGAGGCTTTAGGGAAAGTGGCATCACTGGAATAACTAAGAGATGACACGTTAATACCAAATCTACATCACTCTGTGGAGCAATAACTCACCTTCTGACCTTGCTGCATTTTAACCTGTCATCACTCCTTAAACGTCACCGCTACTGTAAGGCAATGAGAGCAAAAAGCTTTGTACCATTACTACAAAGGCTTTAATAAAGCAATGAGGTTTAAAGATTACCTCCCCCAGCATCTGAAAATACAGAGATAATTGATCCTGATTTTCTTCAAAGCTCTCCACCTGCCCTAATGAGGTCTAATGGATTCAGCACTGAAAATTTAACAACAGGTGCCTTTACACGAGGAGGCCGCGTTGCACCGGCACAAACAGCACCTGTGAGTGTCTTCCTCAGGAATGCTAAAGAAGGCCTCACTCTGCTCCCTGCAGCAACAGCTGCCTCGCTAAATAAATAAATAAATTCTATTGCCTAATATTTACAGCTTGCCCAGGCCCTGGCCTCGACCCCAGGGCCGGAGTTTGTTTCTATCCCAGTTATTGATTCATTCTCATAACATGCGCACAGTTCCCAGTTTTGAGGTTTAACTTACACTGTTTGCTGCAGGCTGGTGGGAAAAATCAACCCTTTCTCAATCCAAACCAGCACATCAGGAGACAAAGAGATGGCAATCAATAGTTAGAGCCTCAGCTTAGTGACTCTCATCACTACCCATCACTGCTTATTTTCACATGCCTTAAGAAGAAACACTTAAATGGTGAATTACATGATCTGGAATTTGTTAATATATGATCTAATAAACTGTATTACACTTAACCAGCTAAAATTTATAAAATGTATTCTTTGATTTAATACATATTCTCCTATAAATCCTTTAATAAAATATTTTGGCCACTTTAACTATAAATGACACCTACATAAAAATAAGGGGTTGAATATACCAAACTTTCCTAAAGAAAAATACATCCATGAGTCCTAAGATCCACCCCGCTGCCCCTGCCAGCAATGAGAAGACCCTTTCTCAGGCTGCCCAGGAGCAGTGGCAGCGTTGGGGTGGTTTTGGGTCGCTGTGACACACAGCACTGGCAGCCCCGGCTCGGGGAGCTGCAGGGGCTGAGCGCCATCAATCAGAGCCTGCTTGCTGCAGGAGGCATGCAAGGAACAGTGCTAAGCAGTTTTCAAAAATGAATAATAACCCAGGTACCTGGCACCTGCATGTGACGTGAAGCATTACAAACAAATGAGGAGTAATAGAGCTTACTGGGCATAAAATGTTACTGTTTTATTTTAAAAAGTGCAGAATAAGCAAACTAGAAGTAATCACCCTGAGCGCTTCCACCAACTAAACAACCTTTAAACTTTCTGAGGTCCTACAAAATAACATGATGGATTAGCATCTGCAGGAGGCTATAAAGGGAAATGAGACAGAGATACTTTGAAACGATCCTAGAATTTTAGTCCTACCTTAGCTCTGTTACTGTTCAAATACTAAAACATTAAGTTAACTATTTTAATGGTCCAGATCTTCCTATTGTGTTCCCTAGGCTTTTAAAGTGCTTGGAGAAATATTATTCAGGCTTTAGGCATTTGCCAAATTAATGTCTGGAGACTGCCAGGCATTTTAAAAAGCGCTGCCAATTAAATATTTCCTTATATTGCACATTATATAATATACTTTGCTAGAGATCCATCTTGCTAACAGTCCTCCTGCTTGGAACTTTAAAGAGGAAAAAAAGGGGGAGAAAAGACCTTTTAAAGGAAGGCCAGGCTGATACGTGTGCAGATGGAAGGTGTGCAGCTGGATACTGCCTTGTTCAGAAAGGTGAGCAGTTACTGCATTTGCTGGGTAAAATGTTGCCAGTTTCCTGAGGGCTTCATTGAAGAGAGCTGGAAATCCCATTTTGCCATAGAACTATATTAATCCTGCCCTAGAAATCAAAATTGAACTTGGATTCATCATTATCAATTTCTCAATTTTAGCAGACAACAATTGCTGCCATCATATTTTACAATTTGTTGGTTTGGGGGTTTTTCATCTGCTTTGGCTTCTTGCTAAAGATTCCTTGTACCTGTTTTGTCTTTCCATAAAGATCCTGCTCATGTGTCCTAATGTATTGAAAGGCTTTAGGGTCCCTTCAATGGAAATATTCTCTATTTACATTAATAACAACAGGAAATCTCTTGGTCGCTAATTCCAGCCACTACATAATAAATCCCACTTGGAAGGGAGAAAGCATTTACATGGGCCAGCATCTGAAAAGAAAGATCCCTGGCAAAGTATTTAGACTCCTCAATTATAGCACCTTTAATTTAAATCAAGGACTTGAATTTTATCGTGGATTTATATTCCATATTCAGACTTAGAAGAACAGGCAATGTAAAGAGAACTTGAGCAAATACTATTTGCTCATCTTCAGAATGCTGGAAGTTCAGAAAGCTGAAAAATTGTAATTTTGGGGAGACAGCCACTGCTGTATCCTTTTGCTTTCATAAATCACAAGCTATAGCTAAAGAAACAAAATAAAAAGCAAACTTACCTTTATTGTGCTATGAGAAAGGTAAGAGAACAAAAGTTCTACCATTCCTAGAGGGCAATAAGATCTGGGGAAGGCAGGGAAGGTACACGGAGAGCAGAACAGGGTCTACATGTATGACTGACTTGGATCAAAATTAGCTGTCTTATTTCTCCTGAAGTTAAAATGCATTTTTAAATGCTCTTTAGAAAACAATATACTGCCATTCTGCTCTGAGAGAAGTGGGGTATTTAGTAGGCAAATTTACATTTGGCATAGTTTAAATGTTCACACAAAGAAGTGAGAGCCTTTGTTTTGAAACACAAAAATATCACACTGTGAGAAAAGAGAGAGAAAGAGACAGTGAGAACAACTGAGTGATGGACTGAGAGATCAACATTGTGCAGTATTGTTTATCCAGACAGCTAGCAGCACTAAATAAGGCTCCCAAATTTACTACTGTGGTGATTAACATCCTTTTCCACATTTAAAAATCATTTCTGAAACTCAAAAGTGGATGGATTTCTCCCCACTATAATTAATTCCTGCACATTTAATTGCAGGAAGCTGCAATGCTTTTTCAACTCTGCACTTTCAAAGAAGTGGCTTAAATCTGCTTCCTCTCAGTTCTGTTCTCTGTGGGACCAGTGGCCACTGGTGTGTCCAGGTGATGGAGAAGCTGCTCCCAGCCTGCTCTCTCCACAGCAAACACCTCAGATCTCCAATGGCAGAGAAGAGAGAAGGAGAGCAGCTGGGTTTGAGGTTTAAATAAGGTACCACAGACCAAAACCAGCAGTGATGAAACCCTTCAGCGTGGTTTCCCAAGGACAGCCAAGTGTTCTGGTGGCTGTGCTGAGGATGGTGCCTGGAGAGCTCCTGGATGGTTCTGAGACAGCAGAGTCACCCTGCTCCAGCCCATCAGCAGCAGTGCAGAGAGAGCTCCCACAAAAAGCACAAAAGATGAAGACTAAAAATTGCTGAGGCGATGTCAGGAACACCGTGGTTTGTTTCCAGACCTCCCTTTTGTTTTTGTCAAGCTGCTGCTTCTTGACAGGGAGAGAACAGAGAAGCAGTGCCAATGTTCCCTGCTTGGCAGCCACAAGTTCTCCTTGGCACGAGTTTGCAAGTAATGCAAGGGGCTGAATTCTGCCATTCAGGGCTTGTCCTTTATTGCTTTGATACCCAACACCAACAGCAGCAGCAGTGCCACAGCCTCTGGCACTACTTGCATGTTATGTAGGTAAACAACAGAGATAAACTACAAGTAGTACGATGGGGGAAAAAAAAAAAAGGGAAGTTAGCTGAGAGCTCCCACATTTGTAAATAAAGTTTTGGTGTTATTTATGCAGAATTGAACCGGCTTGGAATATTTCTGTATTTGCAATATGGCAACTTGGAACTTCCCAAAATCAATAATATAAATTTGAATTTCGTTAAAAACGGAAAGCCTCTGTGCATTGTGAGAGGTATCCAGTGCATCTTTCTGAGCCTGAAGGTATTCACTTAACACAACTTCACCAAAAATAACCAAATGCAGAATATCATCATTGCATCATATCACATCACATCACTTTTTTCAGTCTCTGCCCAAAGTAGACCTCCCTTCATTAACTTTGTTCTTTCACAGCAAAAATACACAAAAGGACTTAAAGCTGGTATTAACACATTGATGAAATGTTCTGTGTCACTAGAACAGTCTTGTAAAAAGACACAAAATTGACTTTCAGATTCTAACCCACACCCAATTCCCCATGCACAGAATAATATGAAACTAGTTTACATCCGTACACATATGTGCACATAGACTTTCAATAATAATCACTTTTTTGTGTGTTGATGAAACACTGAAAAAGCCCTTGGGGCACTGAGCACTGAACTGGCTACTTGGTATTATTTACCTTCCTACTTTAGCTTATTTGAACATCCCAACCTAGAAATAAGGGCCACACTGAGAAAAGACAGATGCAGGGTTGAACAGGTAGCTCTGTTTAAAATGCACGGGCTGAGGGAACTGAATTGGTGGGAAAGACATTTCTGAACCTGAGGGTTACTTTGTGCTTCGCTTCTAAGAGTCAGTGCAAGGAATTCCCACCACTCACACCACCAAAGGTGCTGCCAGGTGCTTCTCAGGGTCTGCCAGCCAGGCACAAACCCCACACCCCACAGGAGGGGATTCATCCAGAGCCTGGAAGGGATCTCTAGTGCTGCATCTCCAGAATTCCATGGGGGCTGCAACTACCTCGAAAGCCATCTATGAAAGATTAAAGTTCACCTCCAGTTGATTTTGCTCCATGAGCTCCTGGGTCCACATCTCAAGTGTTCCAACAACTGCTGGGATTAGAAGCTGTCTCAAGAAAAAAAAAAATAAAAGATAAAAAAGCAAAGGAAGTCTGGGAACTATCACTGTGCATGATGGGCCTGGATGCTTAAGACTGGCAAAGCGAACTTCAGTGTTTTCACGGTTGTTAGGAGGGTGTCATAAGACCTGGCAAGACTGAGGATGAGAGAAATGACACTTTCCTTGTGTTCAGCACTCTTGAAACCAAACGTGTGCCCAGTTTGGGGCCTCACAGTTCAAGACAGACATTGGCACAGCAGAGCAGGGTCAGCAAAGCCTACGAAGATGTCAGGGACTGCAGCACTGAGGACTGAGCAGTGACAGAACTGGGATGGTTCAGCCCTGGGAACAGGTGGAAGCTCTGCCTCTCTTCATCTCTCTAAACCTAAAGGCAGTGCTTGGGAAAGAGAGACAGGGTTGGACACACGGGTACAGCAATGAGAGAGCCTGGAATAGGCAGGAACTTCTGACTAGAAAGAAGGAAAACAAATTTAATCAGGAAGATGGTCAAACAGTGGAAGAGAGGTCCAGAGGTGCTATAGGAGAGATTCAAAACTCAGCACCTATAGAGCAGAGCAAGTGAACAAAAGTATGAATAAGCAAGTGCAAAAAATCCTTTAAATGAGCATCTGTGCCTCCTGATAACATTCTGAGTCTTTTAGTGTCTTATTTCATTCAAGAATCAAAACACAGTTGTGCCAAGCCCCAAAACCACGATAACTTCATCAATCTGAAGTGTTTACAAGATGAAGTTACAATGACAACTGATAAAACAGTAAAAAGCAGAGATTAACAATGAAACTGCTCATAACAGAGACTCAGCTGCAGCAACATCACAGCAGCACCATCACATCACATCCTACACACCATAATTAATTCATTGTGGTATCCAAAATTTCAACAATCTTTTCAGCATGTTCAAGTATCTCCAAAGAGTGAAGCCTTTGTAAAAGGAGAACATAATTGCAAAATCAGACTTCAGTATGGCTGAAGACAAAAGCTGAAGGTGCACTGGTTAAAGACCCTTGTCATGGCCTTATTACAATAACAAGGCTGCCAGTGGATGTAAATTAAAGGCATAATTGCCCTCACTGAAAACTGTTCAATTTCTGCAAACTGGGATTCTCTTTCCCTTGTATGTTCCCTCCTCATATTAAAAAAAAATACCCTCTGTAATCATAACTGCTCCTATTCAAGAGCAAACTCTTTTCTTTCACCACTTTAAACAATTAAATAGATGCCTATTTTAATATTGCAATGGATTAGAAATCATAGTTTTCTAAAAAGCAAAACACAGTGTCCTAAGGATTACTTTTTCTTCTAAAATGCTGATTTCCTCTAGATAAATAGCATTCTGTCCTATGTCAATTTACTCTAAAGGGAGAAACCAGAGAAAACATATTATGCACATAGCTGGACCACAATAACACAAAGTTTTACCTTTGGAAAAGCTTTGATTGTTGCCTTACCTTGAACTTGCCTTTTTGCATTGCTAATCTTGTTAATGGGTTCCATTTGCTCTGAAATTTGCATCATGAGAATAACCAGCCTTACAAGGTCCTCAGTTTGTATATTTGTTATAAAGGTTATGTTTGATATTGGGAAATAGTGATATGTCTTGAAAAGGTACAAATTTAAGATGCTTCATTAGGGTCAGTGGTATAACAATACTTGTCAGTGTCTTTAAAACATGATGATCTGCACTTATTTTTATTCAATTTGTTTAATAATTAAAGAAAAAAAAAGACCACTAAATTATGTCTCTGATGATTGTTAACCACAGAGCGGCCAGCCAGACTTGCAGAGCTGGAACTGCGACCAACACAGCGCAGCTTCAGAGTTTTCCATTCCCGAGTGCTACTCTCCCAAGATAAGCACCACACCTGAGTACACAGGGAAGAGCTGCAAAGTCCCATCTCACATCTGTGGAAGCTGACATTTGCTTTCAGCCCAGTTCCCTGGCACTGCTCCATATCTGCATGACCAAGGACACGAAGGAACGATGCTGTCAGTCACACGCGGCAAGGCCCACACCTCCGTTCTTGATGTGTTCACCTTCTCACAAACACACGGGAAAGAATAAACCAAACACCCTGAGCTGAGTACATACTGTATTTAAAATATATCATTTATAATACAATTGTAAAGTCTGGGTTCATCTGCCTGTGCCCTTCTCTCCCCTGAAGGATGCACACCCCCCCAGGACTCCAACCCCAGTGGCTGGAGGGATGTTTGCATCAAGGTTTCATTCCAATATCCCATGCTAGAGGCTTGCTGTGCTGCAGTATTGCTCTTATCCCCTTTTAAAATGAATCAACCTTAATCTTTTCATTTTAAGTAAACAATTTTAAGCTCTTCAGGTAGAAAACACTGCAGAACAAAAATTCTCTGTACTCCTTACACACCGTAGTCGTAAATTTTGAATCACTTTAGTATTCTGCTGTAAGACTGGTTCAGCCATCGTAAATGAGTGTCTTTTGGGGGGCTTGTAGAGCCCCAGAGCCCTGCGCTGGTGTTACCAGTGCAGCCTTGTCAGAGTCATTCCAATGATCCCCAACTGCACGCTAGCCACTGGGAACAGCAGGGGCTCCGAGCCTGAGGAGGGAAAACTCTTATCACAGTCTTGCTCTTGATTTACTGGAACAGAAACGTGACAGATAAACAGGACCCACACATCAAAAAAAGCAGCACGGCACTTTTTTTGGATCATAGGAGACACACAGAACACAAGATCCAAGGCTTGAAATGGAAGGTCTTTGAGAGGAAAAAGGGTCTGAGCTGAAGGTTAAAGATATGCACAACATGCACTGGGAAAGTCTGTGGCTCTTGGACTCAATCCTAAACCTTCAAAGTTCTGAATAAATACAGAATATTTAAGTGCCCTAAAAAAGATCTTTAAAAAAATACACATGACCCCCAGACAGTCTCTCTGTGTTATGAAAGAGCACCATCACATTCAGAAGAGAAGCTCTTGCATTTGCAATGCTTTGCTTGGCCAAAAAGAAAATACATATTCCTTCTCCCTCATTGCATTTATGTGATTTCCTCATTGTAAGGCAGAACAATTGGCAGCAGTGATGGCACCGAGCATTTAGAGGTTACCCAACACATGAAAATAAATGCTCTGTAAAATAATCAGGTGTAAGTTCTTACAAATCAAGAGACAAAAATCCTTCCTCCTCCATCCCAATTAATCTGACCTTGAACTGGTATTTCTAAACAAAACTAGACAGGAGAAATACCACTGAAAATAAATCTTCAAGCACTTTCCTTCTTTAAGTAGCTTGGACAAGACTGAGAGGGCTACAGAGTAAGTAAAAAAGGGACAGAAGTGGATGAATGAAATGGGCACAAACATACCTCCCTGTCCTCATTATTTCTGCAGCAATTTTTCAAAATGCTGTTGACACCATAATAGTCCCCAGGGAGAACATGTTAAGTAAAGGGAGAGCAGCTCCATTTATCATCAGAGGGACAGCAAATTTGCCTGTAGAAATTATGCCAACCTGCTAATACAGCTAATAAGGAATTGGTGAAATCATATCTTGCTATTAGAAGTCAAGGGCAAATTACAGGATTTTACTATATTTACTGGGGATTTCAGAGTTGTTCATTCTGGAGAGTACGTTCCACATTACTACAGCCAAGCCTGGGGTTGAACAGACCGAAAAAACCACTCCAATAACAACATGGAGCAGGTAAACATTTTGCTTTGAGAAACCTGAGTTCCCCTGTGTAATTCTGGGAAGATAAAGGAAGTTTACAAGATTTTGTCCACAAAGACTGCATGATAGCATACAGATACTGTTACAGCTGAAGTGGAAAAAGATGGTAAAAATCTATGTTTTCCTAGGATTTGAACTTCAGATACCTCACTTCCTTTTTAAAGTACCATTCCTCAGATAGCTCAGGAATTAATTAAAAAAAGAAAATCACAGGGGATGGAACCAGATGAAAGGGCATCCATATGTGAGAACAGGACCTCTGCAAAGCTACTTCATTTATACTCCTCACTTTCAATTATATCATTCACAATGGGAAGAGGGCCAAACAGAGATGTCCTTATTTTGACAGAGCATATAAAATCCAGGACTTTGCAAACACAGTCAAACATTTTAATGCCTTGGTTTGGTTCTATTGAGTTGTAGCTGCACATAAGACTTTTGAAACTGTAGCAGCCAGACCAAGCAGCTTTGATAACCCAATGTCTGTGGCAGAACCTCTGTCGACAGCTCACTTCTGTAAAGGAGATGCAGGAATTTAGCTACATTCACAGGCTGTGATGTTTATTCCCTTTACAAGAACATAGATCCCACCACTTGCTTTGCTAATCAGTTTTTACCTGCTTTCCATTTATTCTGTTCACTTAGGAAGATGTGCTCTGAACACTTCCAGTTATCTCCAGCTGCGACTGCCCACCACAACTGGTTGGTCTTCTTGTGCAGAGGGGCTTGTCCTACAACTCCTACACAAGTGGTAATGGGGTATTTCACACCATTCTTTATACACTGGCCAGCTTCCTAAACAAAGACAATTAATTAATTCCACGACTTTTCAGAGCGACCCGGGATAATCCTGGCAAATGCCATCTGTTGGACTTGGGTGCTGCAGAGCAGAGTAAGCATCTGCTCCACAGCAGGGTGGGTTAGGCGGAGCAGCACATGGAAATCGGGCTCACTGGGAAATCAGTCATGCACCAGCTCAGAAACTGCTAATAAGGCACAGATAACACAAGAATGGGCAGAAAACACTGATACTGTGTTCTGATTATCAAGCAGAACTTCACCCTGATGCCTACAGGTCTAGAGAGCAAACATCTCTGCATTAACACATGACTTGGATAATCCAGAACGCTGGGACCAGCGTATTAAAAGCAGAAGGGCTCTCTGTCATCAGATTTGGTTGTTAGTTTGGGCTCAAGGACACATATAACTTTTCCTATGAAAGATAAAATATTAATTCCAACTTACTTTTAAAGGGGAAAAAATACAAGTATGGAAATTGCTTTATCTGGCTTAATGAATGAAGTTGTAGCCTATTCATCTGCTTTGTTTTGTTCAAATGCGTTTCCTAACAGAGTCTCTGAGGAAAGGGGAAATGTTCAGAAAGGCAGAACCCTGAATACAGAACAAATCATAAGCCCACTTCAACAAATTCCACAACCCTAAAGCAGAATAGATGCATCTTAGGCCCTTGTGCAGCCTTTACAAAGAGCAAATGTTGAAATAAGAGCCCTTCTCATACAATACTTCTCACACAGATGAACCTGAGTGAAGAGAAGAGATGCAGTTTGCCATCCAGTTACCTGGTTCACAGGTGGGGAGAGATGACATCCATGGGTTTGTAGGATTGCATGATACACAAGAGCACAGAAACTTTATTCTCTAAATTGCTCTACTTTCTTCCAGATGACCACAAACACCACAAAAATCACCAATCACAGCTAATTTTTGCAATCAAACCCACCACCACAGTGTGAGCCATGAAAGTTCCTTTAACAGTCTTAATGAGAACTTGGAAGATTTAGTGCCACATTTCCATGAAACAAAAAAGCACTGGCTGCACTTGCACAAAGCCCAATGCAAATGTTGCATGGCTGCAACAAATTACTCTTTTAGCTATGATTATTTTCCCTATAACATATAAAAGCTGTCAAATTTGTATAGAGCAGTAAAAGGCCCTTGGCTGCATGTTAGGATAGAGGATATCCAAACATGCCTGGCTTCCACCTGAGTTTTAATCAGAGAATGTAGGAAATATCTATGTGACAATGGTTCTGTCCCAGTTCTTTCAACTGAATAAATGTACTTTTAACTGAGAAGAAGAGAGATGTCAGTTCAGGGCTGAAGGAATTCACAAAGACATATTTAGGACTCAGGAGAAAAGATAAAAAAAGACTGCTGAAATTAACATTAACAGCAGGCACACTGTGTAGCCTTAAAATATTTTTAAGGTATTAGAGACACACCTGCAGGCTACAAATGTGTCTTTCACAAATACTTCACCTAAGTCAGCATCTGCTGCTGGGGTCATTCACCAAAATCACACACAAAAGGGGCATTTCACACACACACCGAGGCAGGTAAAGAAAAATGTGGCTTCTGCTCTTCAGAATATATTGAAATATTCACCGCCAGTGATGAAGGCACACTTGAGGCAGACACAGCACTGAAATTTCACCCTCTCCAGTGGGATGCTACCAATCCTGCTTGGCTGCAATTGGCCTTGACCCTGGGCTGTAACAGAGCCAAGTCCTGTAGCTGCATAGAGAACACATAGAGCGATTCCTGTGAAAAACATCACTGGAAATTCTCTGTGCCGGGGGAAATTCTGTGATTTAAGTGCTCTGAAATGGCAATGTGGAAGTTTGTGTCACTTGCCCCTGGGTGACAATTCCCAGAGTAGCCTCTCAGGACAAAACCCCTTGTCCAGCAGCAGCCCCAGCCCACCTCATGGTGACAATGTTGCACCTGCTCTACCAGAGGGGAAGAAAAAGAAACTCACTTAAAGTCTGACATTAGTTATATATTGCTACATGGCAAGTTCTTTTTTATCCATAATTATATTATAAGTATAAAAACCCAAGAGCTACAGATTGCAAATGCATCAGCTGACCTTCTGTCTTTAAAAACAGTGCTCCAAACAATAGATTTCTGCATGGAGTTTGATTTGAAAAAGCAGAAAGCAGGAAATATTAATAAAAAATTGAAAATGTTTTTGCTTTTTTGGTGTAGTACCTTTAAGACTTTGTCAAAACATTGATCCTTCTCCCCTCAGTTAGGGTAAATAACAATTATAATTTTTTTGATAAATAAAAGTTTACTACTTTTTCAATTTAAAAATACCAATTCTATATTCTGTACTAAAAATATGAAAACAGTATGGTTTGATTGAAAGAGGAAAATCTTGTTTTGCAAGCTTAAAAAGATAATTTGACTTTAGTTAACTTTAATTAACTTTTACACCTGCACTCTCCCAATGAGCTGGGGGGGAAGATTAGCCACAGTATGTGATGCTAACGGGAGTTCAATTCAATATTTATTATTCATCCCAGTATTCTGCAGGAATTAATTCATTTAACGAACAAACAGGCATTGTGAATACTAGAATGGATTTCCAACACTTCAGATATTTATGTCAGTGGAGGTAAGGGAGAAAATGTTTACTTGTGAGGCACTGGGATGTTATTTTTCCCCTGTGTATTCCCCTTCTCCACTAATGTTTTCACCTCAAAACTTCCCTCACACTGATCCAGAGTCAAACCCCCACTCGTGGTGCAGCTGGAATCCATGTGAGCTTGTCTTACTGGGATAGATTCCCTCTCTGAGTGGCTAATTCTGGTTTTCAGTCCCATTTCAGTGCTGTACACCCCATTTATTGAAAATCCTCTGTTAATCCTTTGTTTCACTAGTTGTTGCGTTCAAATATTCATTTGGGGGTTAGATCTGTTGCCCAATTGTAGGTAATGAATTTCCCAGCAATATTAGAGTTGGGACTCCATTTATCAAAAAAAAATTGCTTCAAACCAGGTATTTCAAGCTCTCTCACATTTGTAAAAGAACATCACAATTCATTCCCATTATTTGGGTATTCTTGGATCAGATTTCCATCTCTTTCAAGTCCCAGTTCCTTGCCTTCATGTCAGTGACTCACATTTTGTTGCTGCACTCATGAAGTGTTTTATTAATGAAGATGGAATAACAAACACCCACACTCTGGCACATCTACTTCAGGCCTCACAGTTTTACTTTTCTCTTTGCTGGTACTTTCACACATTTGTTTTCCATATTTTGGATGCTTGAGGCCTTGATAGCATCATTATAGAACTGTTTAATCAAACCCACAGTTTACTCTGACAATATTTGGCATTAGTAACAGCTATAACTCACCATAAACATTCCACTGGCATCTCACTCATGTGAGATTTTTCAGTGGCTTTTACATAATCAAAAATCATGTGGCATTAAACAGACACTTAGATACAGGCTGTAATTCTGAATTATTCCGCTGTGGCTTTTTGTATACGTATAAGAAAAATCAGCAGATTTCTTCCACTGTTGTGTATAAATTTAAAATAAACCAGCAAAAACTGTAGTAATAAAAAGCTTATACGTTCCCCAAGGAGGCAGAAGTCCCATTCAACTGAGTGATCAAAAGACAGAATTAAAAATACCTCAGATGCCCAAAAATGTTCAGGTTCAAAACCTATTTAGGGAAAAACTTCGGAAGGATATTTATTAGAGGTTATTAAAGGCAAAAATGGAAATTTCCAACAAGCCATTACATCTAGGTCATAAGTTGGGGAAATTTAGGACCGCAATAAAGATTCTTGCACATCTGCTAGCTCCTAAAGCTTTGTAATACCTGTTCCTGGCCATACTGGAATAAAGCATCATGCACAACATTCTCACCAAGCACAACCACTGTTGTTCCACTGTGCTCTTAACAACACTTTCCATCTTACTTAGGCAGGAAATTACTGGCAGTGTTCTTAGGATGTAAATTGGAAAACACTGATGAGCAACAGGCAGAACTTGCAATTGCTTCAATTACTCTCATAACCCCTTCTTTTTTTAAAAACATCAATACTACAGATTGCTTTGGGGAGCTTATTTCTTCCTGCATGTTTTTTAATAGTATTCTGCATTAAATTGATGCTTAGCCATCTCCTCAGAAGCAAATCTATCCCTCAACACAAACACTTCCTTCACAGCTCCTGTGGAACTACACAAACAGCCAAGGGAAGAGATCAATATCACACTACTTTCAGCTGTTTGGTCTTCACCCTTAATACAGTCAGACTGCCAGAATCTCCACATGTGGTAATTGCAAATTGTTTTACTTTTTGCACCTAATTTGCATTTATGTTTCAAATATCCAAACTCAGATGCATCTATTTAAACAGGTACCCACAAATCCTTGTTCTGGGGCTGAGAGATTGCTGCTAAAATGCTCATCTCTGAGCAAATGCTTTGACCTTTCCCCAGCAGAGTGCTCACATGCTTCACATGAAGAATATCCAAGTGCTCTGTGATGTGAGGACATTTATCCAATCACCCCTTCAGCCATCTCCCCATCTGTACACACTCGCACATCTGGAGAAGTGCAGTGAGAATCAGAACATTCTGTTCTCTGGTAAGTAAATAAGAAGTGGGTGATTACAGCCATTTTCCAGAGGAACTTGAGATGTGCTGGACTTTGCTGACTTGAACTCTCAGATGTCAAAATTCTATCCTGTAAAACCTGGTATCGTTTGGCGTTTATACAGACAAGAATATTTCCTCCATACTGTTGCTAATATGGCCAAGAGGACACTGTCACTGCAAGCTCCCACCTAACCCACAGTAAAGATTAGTTATGGAACAAAATTAAACTGCCTCAGACATGATTTTCCCAGATTTTACCCTCTCCAAGGAAACCACATATATTACCTGCAAAAAACACAGAGCATTGCACGTGGTAGCTGGTCTCAGTCTCTGTCAAACTACTGCTTCCCCACTCATAGTAAAAAAACTTTCCCGACAACAAACCCCAGACATTTTATGCACCTATTTTTAAGCAGCAATTTAAAAATAAATAAAAAAATCTATTTTTCTTTCAATAACGAACAGGAAAAGCCATGCAAATATTCACAAGTTCGAATTAATCTAGGTTTTATAAAAGGAAAAAATTTAAATGTTCTATATTCGAAAAAGCTTCTCTTCTACCATTATTACATCTATTCTTTGCCAGGTGAGAGCACTACTGTGCCAAATTCACCAAGAAGCACATTTTAGGCTTACCAGAGAGCCTGGGTGAGCCGGGAGGCAGCAGAGGCAGCGTCTGCCCTGGCACAGCAAACCCAGAGCCAAGGCACTGACACCAGGGTCCCACATTTAGCACAGCACGAGCTGAATTCTAGCGCAGAACAGTTTTCCAGAAAAAAAACCCAACTTCTGAGTAACATGACAATGGTTGAATTTCTGCTCTGAGGAACAATCCTCCAGAAGAGGAGTGCGGATCTCTGCCCGGCCTGCGGAGCAGTTTGCTGCCGATTGTCACTAGATGGCATCTTGGCATCGCGCTTAAAATCCCGGAGCTCAGCGCTGCTGGCATCTCCCGGGGCCAAGCCCTGGGAGCCAGTGTCCTGCTGAGACTTCAGCTCACCACAACACACAAAATCCTGGCTTGTCCCTCACGCCCCACATCCTGCCCGACTGGAACTCGGGAACTTCATACCCATCAATTGGCTCCTAAATACCCATCCCACTGCATTCGTACAAATGACAGTACTGCCATCAGAGGCCAGTTCCGAGGGACCACTGGCAGGGGTAACTGTCTAATTTACAGCCCTCATCCATCAGAATTCTCAAAAGTCCTGATTGCTGGATTCTAGAAGCAGGTTTTCTAGTTTGGCGTTTGTTTGCTTGGTTTTGTTTTCTTTTTAAATCCTGGGTGGTAGTACTTTACAAACACTGTTAACATAGGTAGAATGCAAAAGAAAACAACAAAATAAATTAACTGAAATATAAATACTTTTCATATTAATGATGGATTGATTTATTTGCCTCTAAGACTGATAAAAGCATCAAAATGAATGGTATGTGATTCCCACACCACAGCTAAAAAGAATTGGTTTGATGGGCAGCTATACAATGGTTGAGTCTTGCTGTGCAAACACTTATGCAAATCGATAACTTTATTCATATTTTTCTGAACAGCACATTTTTGCAAATCGTGACTGAAAACTAAGATTCAAAGGACAAGCAAGGCAAAATTATCACTTTCCCTTTAGTTTCACTTGGATGATGGAAGCAGAGATTTCCAGAACTGTTGTATGAAATGTATTTTTAGACCCAGTTTGTAACAGTCTCTTTTATCCATCTCTGGGAGCACAGTCCACCTTACAACCAATTTAGTATTGCTAGCAGTGAAAAACATCAACTTCTGCACAGCCTTTACACAACTCTGATTCAGACACAGCCTTTTCCTGCTTTTTCTTCATTTATTCTAAGTTTGTGTGAATGCTCACAAGGCCCTCCCTGAAAGTCTATAAATTCCAGTATTTAGAAGTACCAAAATTTGATTACTAACAGCAGCAAAGGCATTTGGTTTTCTCCTTTTCTTTTTCTGCAATTCCTTTTAAAAGAAGCCCATTTCTTCTGTCTCTCTGTTGAGCTGCTGCACAACACCAGCTTTTCTTTCCACACCAGAAACAAGAGTATTCCAGAAGATTCAAGGATCTTTTGTCAAACCGTACCTGGCATTTCAGCAGCTCTCTGGATTCACCTGCTTGTTAGCACTTGAATTTTCTGCTACTGGAAATTGTTTATTCTTATTTTATTTAGTCTTTCACCTCCTTGGCTAAAGCACAGACACAGAAGAATTTCTGATCGTGAAACGAAGGAAGGCTGCGAGAATATGGCAATTTCTTAGTTTCATCTCTCCTGCCAGAAAAGATGACACCTAACTTGATTTTAATCAACAAAAAACTCAAAATCTCAACCGGTGTCAACTTATCCTGGAGATCTGCCGCTCCTAAGAATAATAAATCAGCTCCAGCTCTGTAGACACCACACCATTACCACTCTAGGCAAGGTTAACCCAAATAAACAACATTCAGCACCTGATTTAATAACAACACACAAGTATAGACCGATGGAAGAGGGAAAAGGTGTCAATATATTACAGGAGTTTGAATCTAAGGATAACTGGATTGTCTGAATTTCATTCATCACTAAGTAACATTTATAATTTGAGGATTTTCCCTGTACAACCAGTAATAGTAACACTGATTCATCATCTAAATGATACTGGAGTATTTTCAAGGAGACATTTCCAGATAATATGGAAATATTATCCATAATATATGGAACAATGGCTGCGACCTCCAGCCATTGGGCCAATTCCTCTGCTGGGATAAAAATACACAGCCATGTGCCTTAGTAGGGAGCAAAACACTGCAAGCAGATGGAGGTGGAAGGAACAAAACTCAGGATTCTGTACCTGCTTCTGACTTCTCCCATCTGCTGTGCACTAACACAGCAGCACATTTCATGTGTCTGGATTCTCAGATCAGTAATGTGGTGGAAAACTTTAAAAAATCTTCCCACAATGAGCATCTCAGGTAAAATTTTCCCCTCATGCTGTATTCCATTCATCGTAAACTACTCCCTTATCCTCATGATAGAGATGTAAAGAATTTCCTTGATTTTTCAGTAGTTCTATGGTTTAGTTTGAGAAATAAAAACAAATTTAGTCAGATATTTCCCAGATTTATTGTTTTTATTGGCACCAAGTTAGCTCAGTTCTATGTTACTATTTGAGGTACCTGCACAATGCACTTGGCCTTCTCCCTGCCATGCAGAAGACTCTCCCCTCCCACCCAAGCCATTATCCAAATGCTCTGTGATGATGCTCAGGGAAGAGTTATTTTTGCTTTCAGGTCCATTGTTCTCTCCCTGGTAGTGACAGATTCATTTAATTTTTTTTTTTAAGAATGCTAAGATACATTCCATTCAATAGGAATCTGTAATTTAAAGAAATCTACCTCTTTTTTTTTGCAAGCCATTATCCCCAGCTAATAGATATCCCTCCTGAAGCAGCAGCAGAGATGAAGTAATTTCAGGTACTATCACATTTCTATTCAGATCACAGGCAGCAATTCTTGCAGCGATTTTATTTCTCAGCAAAAATCATTATTGTCCCTCCTGAATTACCCTGAAGAGTCCTATTTTACTCCCACTACCTTTTCTCAACATTTCTTGATTAAAAAACAGCACCTGATATTTGTTATCAAATATCAATATATAGACGAGAATGTGAGAAATGGAGACTGGGGGAAAAGCAAAGGCACTTTAGAAAACATAAACCTTTAATAAGCAGGAAGGAGAATTTAAAGCAGCCTAAGAGAAAACTGTGAAGCTGCAGATAGAAGAGTGCAGCACTTAGAGGAAGCCATAAGAAAAAGGGACAGAAATCCAAGGATCCAGCCCAAATCCATCCTTCCAGAGTCTAGAAGCCAGTAATTTTACAACTTCCTAAAGCTTCCAATAATAATTCCTTCAGTTAGATTTTCTGAGCTCTGCAGGTACAACCAACTGCCTGATGAGATTTAAGAACAAAAGAAAGGCTTTAAAAGACTCAATCACTCAGCTTAATGAAAACATCTTGAATTATTTAACAAACAATCTATTAAGCAGCTACAGCTATCAGGAAACATGAAGTTTGATAGATCTGATTCTCCACTGCAGTTTTATATCACAGTGACTCCAGCCCTTTCAGGGCAGTCTCAGTGATGTAACACAGAAGTTAATTCAGCCTGAGATTGAGCTGCATTAGACTTTCATATAAGATCTGTCACTAAGAGCAGGAAAAGCAGCTAACAATTATTTAAAAAAAAAAAAAAAAAGAAAAAAAAAAAAAAAAAAAAACCCTCTGGAAATAAGCCTTTCAGGCTCTGGAACTGGGGCATTATTCAATAATTCGTTCTCAGGTCCATTTGAATTCTCATCTGTCAACTCTCCTTTTATTACCAGACTGTTCTATAAGCAATGATCTGGCAACACACTTGAAAAATCTATGTATTCCTTCTCATCCATCACAACAAACCATTTTCCAAGCAACAACAGAGACAGTGTAATTTCAAGAGCAATAAGCTCAACTCCTAACTCATTATTTTTATGCCATTGTAGTGTGGCATAAGAAATATCATGGAAAACAGGGAACCTTTTCCTCTTTCCATCACAACCCTCTTCAGTACATCAAAATGCACTGCTAAACATGCCTTTAGAACTCTTTCCATCACCCAAAAATAAGTAAAAAACAAAGTCCAAGCTACTGAGGCTCAAGGAAGACAATTGAAATCTTGTTTGTTAAGTCACTACCTCAAAGTCGGAGGACACTTTCTTACAGACAACAAAAGGATTCAGTCACAGAAAATAAAAAAAAGAAAAATAGAACTCCCTGGGTCAGTTTGACCAAGATATTCAGTAAAGCCCCCACCCTCTCCATACAAAATGACAGGTGTTCATCAAATCTTGTTCTACACTTGTAAAAACATTTTCTAGTTTAGAGAACACATTCAGCCAGAAAAACACTGCATCATTCTTCAAAACATTTGTTTTTAACTGACACAAACCTAATTTCAATGCAAATATATGAAGCACAAAAAACCAAGCTTCTAAAAATAAACCTCCACCTCTCAGAAAATCATTCTCCAAGTTAAATTTTGACAAACTAACAGAAAGGCTATGACTTCGCATAGCAAGATGTTCCAGCAGGAAGCATCAGTGTAGGAAGAATTATTGAAAGATATTCTTCCAAAACCTACTATATGGGGTAAAAAAAGGATTCTGTCAAATCATCAGAGAAGCTAAAAATCTCTTGTATACATTTTCACTTTTCAAGATATTTTTGTATTTCCGTTGGTGTGACTAAGCAGTTTCAGAAGCCAGAGATTTCCAACTGAAAGACAGTGTTCGTTTGGAGGAAGTCCAACCACCTCCTCCTTTCAGGGAACTGTTAATGTTTGATGTTCATGTTTAAAACAGCATTAATCATGCCTGTGAACAGGGGAAAAGGGGTTGCCAAACATTTGAAATACTGAGTATTTCCTTATTCTGGCATAAATCCACACTCCTACAACCTCAAGTCTGAGGGGATACAGCTTAGATAATCAGAAAAAGAAGGGGGGGGGGCGGGGGAATACCCAAACTAAATGTTCATAGAGTGACATAATTCCAATTCTTGCACTATCCAAGGAGAGGCACTTGGAAAGGAACTGTAGAAAGCTATTAACAGTTTAGAGAGACAAAAAAAAGATTAAAGGAACTTGACTGCAACGAATGGCTAACTCTTAGTGACATCAGACAGTGCTGAGTACCACCAGCACCTCCGTAAATCAGGTCTGTAACACCTTAGCAAAAGCTTGGTTTATGGGACACACTTCCTGACAAAATACGATATTATTTAGAAAACAAAGCATGCAGCACAGACACAGATTAGGTGATACCCAGCCTTTAGGCCAGGGTAAGGTAGTTCCCTTTTGGTCCAGTCCTGCTCAGTTTCCAAGCCAACAGCGGCCTTGGCCTTGTGAACGCTCTGCTCTTGCACGGCTCCAAACTCACCCAAACTTGTGCTTTCTTTTTTTGTATCTGCCCTCCTCATTGTGACATGGAATTCCAGAGGGGCTTGCAGTTGTACCCTGCCCTCCCATTCCCCCAGATTTTATCCCCTCTCTGCACAGCAGTGAGACACAGCCTGGACACAGTCTGTGTGTGGAGATGACACAGTTGGTCGCATACAAGAGAGCCACAGGCTTATTAATGAACATAACTGCAACAATTCTAATCAGTTTGCCTCTCTTTGGTAAGATGGATATTCCCTGTTCTATATATTCACATATCAAAGAGCATTTTAGCCAATTCAAGTGCAGTCACTTCAAAAGCAGCAAGGGGTCACAGGTAAGAGTTAGTGCCAGTGATTGATGACCGGAACAATTTAAAAGAAGATCTAAACTCAGTTACAAAACGTAATCTCTTCAGTAAAATACTTTACTTACTGGACCTTGAGGACTGTTCTTGGCACTGGAAACCAGAGTCATAACATCAGATTTACAGTCCTGAAAAGAGAAGAGGGGAAAAAAACAGTGAGATTAAACATTAATAGTTGGCACTTTACATACCAGGAATAAAGACCAACATTGAGCACCACTATGATTAGACATGGAGGAGCCATTAGTAAAACATTCGATTATGGAGATTTTCATCTTGTGCCGTAGACCCTTTTGACTAAATTACACACTTCTTTCGTTTTACCATAATGATCCCCAAGAAAGCCAGCAGCCTGATCTCTCTTTTAGAAGGCAGTGGGGTGGGAAGGACAGGATGATGATACAGCTACTGCCTTTCAGAAACTCTAGGGAGAACTCCATTACACTTCCTGAATCAGGCTTGCACAGCCTCCACATGACATTTGGGTGACAGTTTCTCAGCCGCTCAAAATTCTCTCAGCATCTTATGATAAATGACTCTATGTTCCATTAGAGGGACCTTGGTTTCCTTTCCTGCTTAGCAACAGCCCTGTAAATGTTGTTCCAAACCCCTGCTGCACAGGCTGTACAGGAGGCAGGCCCATGGCTATGCTGGCTTGCCATTCTTGTGTCAGATCTACAGCTAGATCCACCCTAAAGCAATATAAAATCCCTCATTTTCTATCCCTCAGGAAGCTTCTCCGACATCCCAGCTGGCATTCCACAAGTCACAAAGCAGTTTGGGGCTTGGGCATGAGAATAAGCTGAGTACTCCGCTGTTACTGCAATATAGAAACAAGGGTTTAGAGGGGTTTTTAACAGGTGACAGAAGTGCCACAGTGTCTAAATACAGGTGCAGCAAACACCAGTGAGAGACTCAGGCCTGTAATTAAAACAGTTTTGATTTTAAAAGGATATGTTAGAAAGAGTTAGCATGTTACATTTTTGCCTCTTCCCTAATGAATACAGCCATTACACTCATATTTATATTTTGGAAAGGTCTCCCAGGGCTGGCCTCCTCTTGTTGTGCCAGTCCTGTCAGTAAAGATCAGATTTACATGGCAAGCCAAGCTACACAGTTCCTCCTAATGTTTGGGAATTACAGTCTGATAAGCTGAAATTGAGGCCATTGTGTCCAAGACAGCAAAGACTAACTGCTATGAACTTCTTTTAATTATCATCATCAAGTATGCCTCCATATATTAAGCTTCTAGATCCTTTATTTATAGGAGATGTGCTATGACGCAGTAGGCAGATCATATTTCAGGGTAGTAATTCTCCACTCCTTCACCCTGAGCATCGCCCACTCTCTGAATTAAATAAATTAGAGTATCCCTCACTCTCCATTCAACTTATCCATTGTAAACACCGACCCCTTCATAGGAGCTGCCAACAAACAGACTTTACAAGGTGTAAATAGATGCCAAACTACCATCAAATCACCCCACAGACAAACCCCCGCAGTCCAATTCCATGTTTCCCACAGAGGATAGCAGGCACTGTTGGCCACTGAGAAGCTGCAAACTGAGACTGACATCAGAGAAGACCACCAAGCAAACCTTTTTTCACCCTCAGATGATTTGATAGCGCCTCCACACCCTTACCCACTGCTGTGCCACTGAGCAGCTGCATATTTTCTGCCTTTTCAGGTTTTCTTCAAGTTTATTCACGTCACTTTCTCGCTTCTGTCCCTTCACCTGAGCTTCTCTGTCACTGCTGTCCCCAGAGCCATTTCCCTGCTCCTGCTTTGCCTTGCACACCTGCAAACACACCGTGCATGGGATGCAGCAGGAGGGATGTGCAGCTGTTTGTATTCCATGCCCATTGCCCTCCCCTCCCTTCCCAGCAGGATGCTCTGGTACCAGAGCTCCTCAGGCTGCACAACTTCCCTGGGATCACAGCACCACAGCGCTCAGGAAGGACTGTGGGAAGCCAAACTAACCTTTTTGCAGGGCTGTTCCTCTTGGGAAACGCCCTAGGAGAGGCAGGCAGACAGAGAGACAACACATTTTGTTTCACACAGCTCTTTTCCAGAAGGCAATGCCCCGAGTTCCAAATAAATATGACATTTTAAGCAGCTATTTTGCAAACATACTTTTTTCCCCCCAACCCAGCTAATTTCCAAGCATTGCACAGCTCTGTGAACCAGCAACAAATTAATAAACAGCTCTAGGCCAATGCTGCATGTGGGACACCTCCTCGGGAAGCTTGTGGTGTGCTCCCTATTAATAACTCGCTTACAACCTGTGAAAATCCAGGGACATTGAACCAGAAGATAAAAGAAAAATAGCAAAACTCGTCAGGTAAAGGTTGCTTTTAGGGGGCAGAGAATTCCAACAACAATCCAGACTAATCTAAGCCCGTTAGCAAGAGCCCAAATCCCTTCCCCAGTATTTCCAGACGCGTGGAGTGGGATCTACCAAACACCCTTCTCCCCCTCCCGTATCACACAGGCTGAAATAACCATTCCCTCACTACAGCTGCAATAGCAGCGCTCAGGGGCAGCTCTCTGATAGACAAAGGAAATTAAGTCTCATCATAATGATTTTCACATATAAGGCACTTCCCTCTACACCATTTCTGTATTTATAGCAAACAAAAAATTGGTCGCTTTCGCACTCATTTTCAAATAACATGTCATAATAATATCTTGTGCATGTTCAGGTTATGCAAAGCATTGTGCCACTTACAAATCATTTAACTATGCACTTGTCTTGGAGGCTACAGGAAAATGGAAATTACACCGTTTCAGCACTGCAGCAGCACAATAAACAAAAACTTTCTCCCTCCTGTAGAGCTACACTTCATGTTCCTATCAGTGCCTCCTCCAGGTAATGTCTTTTGGGTCTCTTGTTTCCATTAACATTTGTATTTTGAGATGATTTCTACTTGGTACTTGGAGGTGGAATTGCAACAACCATTTAGAGGCTATTTTATTTTCAGGGTCTGTTCTGTTACCAAGGGCAGCTGTGCTGTGGCCATGCCAGCCTTTCCAGAAGTTTCTCATGATTCCCATTACTATCCATCTGCCCTCAGAGAAATCAAGAAATAGCAATAAAATGCTCCCTAAATTTTATATGGGGCACAGCCTTCTCCCCACCCTTCAAACTGAAAGTTTGGAGTAAATGTCAGCTAACAGACATTACTATCCATTCTTCTGCCTTTAATGGGAAAAATAAATTTTGGCAGTCCTTCCCCAGTGTTAAAAGTCTTAGCTACTCCCTGGGGATAGAAAGAATCAATGCAAGTAAGATCCATATTTTCTTTCTTGGAACACCACTACTTCCAGCAATTTATTTGACTGACTATGCCTTCTATTACCATGTAAATTGTTTCAGGCTGCAGGAAAAAAAAAGTATTAATCTCCCCTCAGTAAGTCATAAAATAAAGAAATCAATTTCAAGGTCAATTTAGTCTAAATAACACCTGCTGCCCTTTTTGTAACATGCAGACTCCTCTGAAACACTAAGTTGCTGTCTATAAAGGCATCAATACGTGATGTCTCACATAAATCAGGGTGCTGTATGCTACAGTACAGCTGATTTGCAGGGTACCAACTGAGCTGGGGAAAAAGCTTCAGAACAGGTCCCTTCTCATCACACCTTTTCAGCATAAGCACCAGGCTTTACAACAGAAAATAAAGCCAAGGGATCCTGGAGTCTGTAGGGGTCTGGTTCTGCAAGGAGCTTGTGCCTTGTAAGGTTTTGGGGACATCCAGGGGGTCTCTGCTCCATGCTGGGAGCATTTAGATCCATGAAGGGTGGGCAGACTCAAGCATGAGCTTCAGAGAGAGAGAAAAAGACAAAAAAATAGTAATAACAGGAAGAAATCTTTCCTTCTATTGGAAAGCAGAGTGGGATGGCAAAGACTGGAAATAGGAAATAGGGTGATGGGGTTTTTTCCTTATTCTAGAACTCAGAAAAGGGAAACAGCTTGAACAATTCGCACCTGCTTCCACAGAGAGAAAACTTTTAAGTGGAAATGCATTTCTCTTTTGGTCAAAAACTGTCCAATCTTTCCTTTAAGTATACTTCATGTGCTCTCATTGTAGCATAAGACTGCATTTGATGGCTCTAAAGGGGCTGGACATTCATGCCCTTCTCCTGAAAACCTTGAACTCTGTAACATTTCTGCTGTAATAGAAAAGCTCCAAAGCCCCAGGACTGGGTGGCCTGGTCACTGTGTTCCTCCTCACTGTGGTACTTCTTTCCCAGAAGATGAATACAACTATTTTTCCTTCCCCATGTCCAATTCACAGCAGTTCTGGTGCCTGGTTAAATACAAAGTTTTTATTGCTTCCTCTGGGTCCCCCAGCAGGAGACAGTCTGGGCAATCAACACCCAAGCAGCAGAAGTCCCTGAATGAAGCAAATATTCAGATGTTCTGGAAAGGGGACTCCAAATTCCTTAAAGACTTCTCTAATGAAAATAAAACAGCATCTTGAAGGCTTTTGAAAAGGGCTGAGACCATAAGGATGCTCAAAGCTGATCAGACAGCAAATTGAAATCAATTTACAGAAAATGGTGTAACATAGGAACCATTTAAACCAGGAACAGATTTTGGCTTCCCTAACAGAGATCTATACCACAGCTCTGCTCCAGGATATGGAACACCCCCCAGGTTTCTCCAGGCATACAAAGAACAATGCTCCCATGCAGAAATGTCACAGCAGCAGAATTGTCTCTAAAACTGGTGGACAACAGTAGGTGGCGTCCAAGGCCTTCCCATCATTTGTTGCATGGGTGAATCTGGAATTATTGAAAGGTTTCACTTCTTGTTCTGCAGAGCAGAAATACCTTCCTATTGCACACAGAGAGAAAACCAGCCCCAACTCCATCATTTAAAGCAGGGACTATACAACGCTACCCCTGTTTCACAATTCATAATTAGCACTGGAATATGAATCCATTTTTTATATTTATAGTTTTTGCATGTATTCAGCTTTATCTGGAAGACAACATTTCACCAAATAATCAAAATATAATTTAATCAACTCTAATATATTCATGTATTTATAGAGTATAATGATTCCCCTATGATGATATACTAGCAAAAAGGAATGCTGCCCCTTTCCAACAGATAACACTCAGTGAATCAAAGGTTATGTAGAAATAAATTGGAAAATATAAAGTCACAGAAAAATAATTTATTTTTGGATAGAAAAGAATATTTCGTTTTTTAAATCCATGGTCCTGAATCCTATTTAATGCAAACTTCTCTGTGAATCCCACTATCACACGCCAAAGATAATGGCTGTGTGTCAGGAGCTGCCAATATACTGATTCAGTGAGTCAAGAAACAAGGATGAGATTTACTAGGAGTGATAAGCATATTAATGTTATATCATCTAAAATCATAGAAATACTCATTTTGCAGTTGAATGTGTCTAATAGCATGAGATTCCACAGTAGAAAAACAAACAGAAGCCTGACATGGCTGTCCAAGGGCTCAGAAGATTAGAAACACAAGAAAAGAGGGACTTTTTAAAAAGGGTTTATTTATTGAGGTAAAGGTGCAGAAAGAGCACTGTAAGACATGCAAGGAGCTTTTTTTAATGAGAAATTATCTTTCCAATGTGCCAAGAAGAAGCTTCAGAACCCTGAACAATGAAGGCCTGTAAAGAACAAGGGGATATGTCTCCCAAAGATGAAGAATGTAAGCAGCGCAAGAAGAAACCCAGAATATTCCTACCTACTTCTGCTCAACTGAATGGTTACCTGTTTCCTAATCCTCAAGCAGGCCATGAAGTGGGTAAATTATTGCAGGATCTGCTGTGAAGTCAAGGTGGAGAAAAAGACAAAACAAGTGGAGTTAAATAAATACTTTCAAGATGTACTCACAAAGGGCACAGATGAGCATGTCTGACATTGCCTATTATCTCCCGAGCAGAATTACTTCAGGTTTACTGAGGCAGATTTCAGCAACCTGCAAGTCACTCAGGAACATTTATCTAGGAGTATTAGAAGACAATCAGGAGCAGAATCTGCAGAGCCATGATAATCATCACCAAGGGCTCAGGGCTGGAAGGGTTTGCCCTTGCACTGTAACAGCAGCAAACATCCCCACGGATCTCAGCGAATGAACCCTGCCCTGGGTGCAGGGAGCACTGATTGGTACAGCCCCAATGACATTGCAGCTGAGTTCAGGTAAGAATTGAAAAGGTTCTGTCTTTGCTAGAAGCTCGGACAAACCCAGATGGGCTGAATTTCTGCTCCAAACAGCCTTGGATAACATTTCCCATGATCCCTGATTTTTGCCGACCAAAGCAGAAAGTGGTGGCAATCTCACAGGAACATTCTCCCATGGCACCCCATCACCAAAGCATCCCATCAGGAAATGCTTAATTCATCAACTATCCAGCATTTTCATTAAGTGAATTGAAAGGCAAAAGATCAGCCACAGGACGTATCCACATTATTTGTTCCCCCAGGCACTAAAATATTTCTCATACTACAGAATTTTCAGTCAATGATTATATTTTAAATTTATTACCTGCCCGATCACAGAAGCAGGATGCTGTTCACAGAATATACTTTTAATGTGATTTTCTGGCACCGGTTAGGAAGGAGCCATGCACAAATCCAAGCATTAATATTCTGCTATAGCAACACACCACGCACCTCGCATTGCCCTGCCCCAAAATGCTTAGACAAGTTCTGATCAAGCTTTTAGGGCTGAGACTTCAGAAAATAATCAATATAAGCATATTATTACACGATTATGAAGTTCACTTATTTAGAACTGGTATCTCTGATATTGCTGAAAAATTAACAAGAATTACATAGAGTCTTTTAGAAAAAAAGATCAGAACACACTTTTCCCAGTCATTGCTATATTACACACAGATAAATTTCCTCTGTAGGGACAGCTGCTACTCTAACATGACAGAGGCTTGACTCAGAAAAATAAATATTTCACTGCTGTGGAAAATTAGCAGTTTTTACAGGCTAAGCAGTAGCTGCAACCCCTCTGCTTTAAATGCCCTTAGGAAACACAGCTGACTGCTTCTCGGCTCCCAGGTGAGTACCACAGAGCATCATCTAGCTGTCCAAAGCAGTCTCATTTTTCCTTCCTGCTACTAGCAACAGCTTACCATGGATTCTTCCTCCATGACTTTGAAAGGATAAGAACTGATAAAGATACATATTTGAAATATTACTACATTACACCTTGTGCTGTGATTTTTGACAAGTGATCTTCCCTCATCTCCTATCAGGGCAGCATTCTGTGCACTGCCCAGGGCCTGGGGAGTTCCCCCAAGAGTATTGTAATCCCAGGTTTGCTTCATTCAGAGGAAAATTTAACGTATGTACCTCCTGTTATTTGTTAAAAGACTATAACTATAATACCTGTTCTCTGAATGCCATTTCAACGCACACCTGCAGTTCCAAGCCACCTTCTGCCCCCAACACTTGCTGGTTTAGCACAGATTTCTTTTGGCATGGATTGAAAAACTACAGTTAAGTATTTCAATTTTCCTGATACTACTAGCATTCATGTTATTTTTCAGGAAGGTTGATGAGGCCTGAAATAACAGGAGATTTCTTCCTTTTATTGAAGAAGTACATATAAATGCAAACAAAAGTGAGGAATCAATTCAAAATCCTAGGATAGCTTTCCAATAAATAAAAATGAAATGAAAATTCAGTTGCATGCAGCTATTACAAGCTCATATAACTCTCTGCCAAGATAGCACTTCAGCTCCGTGTTTATTTCTGTCAGAATAATATGAGGAATGCTCTATCAGTTGGAACTGGATTACAATAAATAAGATTCAATTTAAGAATAAATGGCTCGAGTCCTGAGGGCAATTTAAAATTTGTATATTTAAGAAAAATAAATCTATATCTCTTGCAAGGAAATAATACTTTGGACAGTGAGTTTATGAAGGGATACAAGCTATGCAATTATGTAGCTGGTGCTAATGTGCCGCAGTACCTGTCAGCTCAAGAGAAAGAGCAGTAAAACATAGCAACCAGAGAGAAGGAAGGGAAATGCTCTGAGAAGGTGCTGAAACATGCAGAGAACGGATGCACCAAGAAGAGAAATTGAGGCAAAATCCTTGTATCACTTCCCCATAACTACCTCCCTGCTCTCTGCCATTGGGGTAAGCCTGCTTCCATGGCACGTTATGGAAACTGGAATAACAGCAGCCAAATGAGTTCTGCCAGGATTTTCAGTGTCTCTGTAGTGCTCTAAGATATTGGAACTTGGAGCAAAAAGATATGACTGCATTCAAAACTGAATGAGGACATCCCTCCATATCCACTCTGCTAGACCTGTATCTGCTTCCTAAAGATTTCTACTCAAGCAAGTGAAACCCAGAGCCATCATTTGTACCTAAATCTATGATCCACAGAGACACTGAGAATTTTGTCACTATATCAAGACCTCAAATAAATGCCAAGTTGCAGTTTTTGTGGATGTCGTGGTTTGATGCTGGCCCAACGCCAGGCACCCACAAAAGCCACTCACTCACCCTCCCCTGCCACAGCTGGGCAGAGGAGAGAAAAAATTAACAACGGGTTCATGAGTTGGTCCTTAGGACCAGGAGAAAATGCTCCAAGGGCAAAACAGGCTCAACTTAGAGGTACAAAGCGAGTTTATTACTAACAAAATCAGAGGAGGATAGTGAGAAGTAAAATAAGCCTTTAAAAACACCTTTGTCCCCCAACCCCTCCCTCCTTCTCACCAACAACGCAGGGAGACACAGAGCATGGAGGGGTTGGTCAGTTCGTCACCTGAGGTTTTCTTCCGCTGCTCAGGGAGAGGAGNCCCGTGGATCCCCATGGGCTGCAGGGCACAGCTGCTTCACCATGGTCCTCACCACGGCCTGCAGAGGAATCTTGGCACTCGGAGCACCTCCTGCCCCCTCCTTCCCCACTGCCCTTGGTGTCTCCACATTGTTTCCCTCACATGTTCTCACCTCCTCCTCTTCTCTGGCTAGGAAAAAACTGTGCCTGCACTTTGTTGTGATTTTCTTCTTAAATATGTTATCACAGGGGCGTTACCAACCTCTCTAACTAGCCCAGCCTTGGCCAGCAGCATGTCCATCTTCAGAGACATCAGGGACTGACTCTGCCAGAGATGGTGGAAGCTTCCAGCAGCTCCTCACAGCAGCCACCTCTGTGGCCCCCCACTACCAAAAACCAGGGCCTTCAAAACCAACAAAATGGAAAAGGTTTTTTTGCTAGTGACTTCCTTAAAAGAATCCACCTTTTCTAAGCTGTTTAACTGACATTTAATGTATTTAAATGTGTCAATACCAGCAAACTTTCAACTTCCACAGAACAACAAATTAGAGTCAACAAAAACACTATGGGCCCAAATCAAAACTCCAGAAAAATGGAGAATCCTTCCATTGAATCAAGTTCTAATGTCCATAGGGTGGCCTAATCAGACACAAGCCTAGTTCACAAGAATTAACTTCTGCTTAACTTGGGTATTAGTCCAGATTTTTAAAAGTGAAACAGTCCAGAACCAAATGGATCATCTCCTAGTCAAATGTGCTCCCTTCCCAGGCACCAGCCCTTGGCAGCAGCAGTGCTATGGCACATATACAGATATTTCTAACTGCCAGTGACGTTTTCTATCAGCAGTGACCAGTATTCGTGGCCACAGTACAGAAATAATTCCTCAAACCAAAGCACAGGCAGAGCACCTACCTGTATCCATGTGAGAAGTGAAGGGCATGTGCATGCAGGATGGAGCCTTGGCTTCCTTATGGGCAGACAGAGAATCCTGCAGGAATATCAGACCCAGCATCTCATCTCTAGCCCAGCCTCTGGCTTCAGGTGTGACTGAGGGCACCCTTGGCACAAACCAGGCCACAAAGGAATAGATAAGTTTCTACTTATGGAATTTAGGCTGTTCTTTGCAAACTGGATGTGTCCATTTAAAATAAGGAAGAAAACGTGGATTTAGGCTTTCTGAAAGTAACCTACATTCCTTGAGCTGCAGCAGGAGGAGCTCTCTGTAATGATTTGTTTTACTAGAGAGTAGTTCAGTATGCACAAACACCTCTCAGCAAAGGACAGAGGATAGATATGCCCTCCTGATAGAAAGGCAAATGCACCCAAACAATCCTCCAGACCAGAGAAATTATGGCACAGGACTTTCATTGAGGTCACACAAAAAACAAGCAGCAGCCCCCAGAAGGAGGAGAAAACCTGGGAACAGCTGGGACCAGAGACCCCACTTGTCTGCAAGACAGCTCACAACCAAGCCCTCTTAATATTAACAAGCTCCTGAACACGGACGCCTTCACCCCTTTAAGTCATAACACTGAATCATATCCTAAATAAAGCACTGAAATCAAACTTCTCCACAAGCTAAAACCTTGCTAAGTCACCAAAATGTTTTCATTTATTCATGATGAAACGTTCATCTCTGGTTGCTCCCTGAACAGAGCTGGGAGTCCAAACGATTTGTGGCTGTTTTAGTTTCAAGGCATGAAGATGTGCAGTTAGAGCTCTGGATGGCTGTTTGCCAACACAAAAACTGTACGTGACAGGTGAGAATTCACTTCTGAAATGGACATCAAATTCAAGGAGAGATATCTATGATACTTTCAAAACAGGCAATGCCCCTAAAAATAGGCTTTGAGGAGGATTTAACAATCTGTGAAGAATCTTAAGGGGCAGAAGATTAATTTCAAACAGCCCCTCCTGGTTTATAAAAGTGGCTTAGCAAATTTCCAAGTCATTATTGAAAAGTGCATGGTGAGAATTTACAGCAGTTTCCCCTTGTGCAGGACTCTGCACTGATACCCAGCTGTAACCTGATGTGGTTTCCGTCTCAGCAGTTGCATAACAGGTTCCATCTTGTGTACCCTGACACAAGTGACACAGGCTTTTCCTGAGGCTTCCAGCACTGAAGTCCTGCAGCACAGCCAACTCCAGTATTCCCTGGGTCACTGCGCCCAGCAGACATCCCAGGCTCCAGATACAAACTAGTCCTGACTTCAGAGTGTGCCTAACCTTGGGATATTTGAGAGATCCACTGCTACAAGACAAAAACTTTCCAAGTTTATGTCCATCATCACACATTTCTCTGAAATGACAAGACTGCCTTTACTGAGAGAGTGAGGAAGCACTGATTTCACCAGAGGTGGATTTGCAAATGAAATGATACAGAGATGTTAATTTCAACATTTGCTTGCCTTTAACAAACCAAACTGAATTCAGCCAGTGCATTACTGCCAACATGTTCAACATGGAAACATGGAGCGAAAAGGAAAGGAACATCAGTCCCCAGCTTACACCAGCCAGTCTGCACAGAGAGCTGAGCGTTCCCATCCCAGAGCTCATGCACAGCTTCTGACAGTCACAAGTCGAGCTGGAGGGTCTGCTCTGACAGCATCAGGATGAGAATAGGCTGAATATTTGTTTCAAAGAAACATGGGCTATGCTGTGGGCCCTGTTCTGCCTAGGGTTGAAATTCAGCATTGGGCAGGACAGCACCGCAGCTTCCAGTCACTGCAAACCTCTCTGCTTCTGCAGATCCACAGCAAATAGCTGAAACTCAAACAGTTGCAGATCTGGATGAACTATGTTTTGTATCTTCTTTCGGTTGTCCAAACATCCCCCCACCCACAGCAGGTACATTCCAGCAGCCAGCGCTGGCTCCTGGTGTTTTGATCTGTTTCAAACACAGAACAAGCTCCCTGGTTATTTACTAAAGCTGAATTTACATGGGAAGTTGCTCTACCTGGGACCTGCTCTGAGGTTTACTGATTCTTAAATTGGAGTCACTGGATTATAAATCAAATGGCATCTAGCTAAAAAATAGCCACAGCAGTATTAGAGCTCACTGTTTGGCACAAGTACTGACTGTGCCTGCGAGGAAAGGACACCCAGTGAAATGAACACAGAGCCAAAAATTAATGTCCCAAGGAAAACTATTTTCTTTATATGTAATGAAGCATCCATTAACAACAGTCAGCCTGTAAATAACATCTCTGTAATAAAGGGTGAGTTTTTCTTGCTGCGTGTCCAGAGGAACAGTGGGTTTTGGCACATTCTACATTTTGGCCTTCACTCTTTCACTCCTCAGGCACTGAGGAAGCAATGGAAAAGAGATTATCGTCTTAAAGGAAAAGAATCCTGCATGCAGATTGTGGGGCTTGATACCAGAAGCCATAATACCCCTTTATACGCAGAAAAGTACTGATAAGCACTGCAACTCCGAGAGCCAATGTTCACAGTGCAGCTGCCTGAAGGTGGAAACATGAATTTAATGCTAAGCCTACGTTACATTTTCAGTCTTTAATCACCTAGGGCTGTGAAGAGAGCAGCTCCATCTTCCCAACTCTGCTCTCACTGGAGGGAAGGCTGAGAGATCAGAATCCTCCCCACCCTGCCTGCATGGCTGGGGGAAGCAGGGGGCATGAGGAATGGATAAAACCTGCAGAACTGGGTCCCCAGCAGAACAGGACTAACACCAAAATACTGACCAGACCAGGAATGGCTGCTCCCTATTCCCCCAGGTTCATACAACATGGAATACTGAAAGCCAAACATGGATCAGAGCTGTTCTGTCCTTAGTTTTAAGTTCCTAGAGCCCTTTCCGTGCCCTTAGTCATGGAATTGAAAATCATTATGAATATTAAGAAGCCTTTGGGGGTTTTTCTGGTTTACAACTAATATTTTCAGGATGAAAACTTGTTGTGTTTTAAACAGCCCACGTTTATATCTCTGAAATTGCTTGGCAATACAATATACACATTTTACAAAAACTCATTAGAGCAGAAATCCAAAGAAAGTGTTAAGAAAACTTCTATATACACTGAGGTTTTCCTCCTTGCAAATTAGATTGGCAAAATTTCAGGCAAGGTCCAGCCTATGAGTTTCAAAGAGTCAAAATCTGGCTTCACTCTCATTCCATTGTTCCCCTGAATCTCTCTCTTTTTTAAACAGCAGCTAGACTTAAGCCTGGAAACAGCGAGAAGTGAATCTTCCTCCCAGAACATTTTGTGCTTTCTTGCCAAGTCATCCTGTGAATGTGCTTAACTACAATTTACAAGTCAATTGGTGCAGTGGTTACATCTGACACCCATCAGTCATCCTGTCCTGCCCACAGACCAGGCAAGCTGCCTGCAAAATACCTTGTCAGTCTTTCAGGCACTGCCTTAACCAAACAGAAATGGACTAATAGCAATGCCAAGCTGTCACTCTACATTTATCAACAAAAGGGAATAATTTTCAGGAAAATAATAATAAGCTCTCCTCACAGTACTAACGCTAAATGACCTGAAAAGCTTTCCTAAGGGACTGAAGCCCCAGAACAAAGTTTCATTTCATCTTCATAGATCTGACAGCTCAATTTCCCAAGTTCCCAGGGACCTTCAGCAGTGCTAAACAGAGGCAGTAACAAATGTCAGTGTTTACTCTGAGATCTCTTTGTTAAAGCTCTCTGTACTCAGCAGTCTTTAATAACCCTCTTTAGGCACAGGCAGAGCATGTTCTGCATAAAGCAATCAGGAGTGACTCAGCAGAGTGTGTCTATTACAGCTAGACAAGATGGAATTGCTGTATTTAACTAACACAAATAATCATATTCCCTATTAAACCCCTTCCCCTATCCTGGTAAGGAAATCAGCTTTGTTTTCAAGCACCACAACCCCAGTGCTTTGCTTTTGCTTTGCCACCTGCAGTCCCAGGCACAGCCTTATGGTCTCATGGCTCACATCTAGAGATGAGGCACTGCATCTTTGGAGCTGCTGCTGGCTGGGCAGGAGGTGGAAAAACCACCCCACTGCAGGCATTCCCAAGTCTGTGAGGGCAGTGAGTGATGGGGGTACACACCAGGAGTTTCCTGCACCTAGTTTACAATTACAGCTTTTCTTTTAAAATTAAAATAAAAAGCAAACAAACCTTGAATTTCCAGCGCAAGACTTAACTGAGCTGACTTGACTTTCATTATTTAAGGAAAATCTCTGGGGCTTTACTGCCATTTAAAACAACGTTTTTGATAAATTGTTTTTCTTTGATAGTACATTTGGCCGAGAACTTTTTCTGAACACCACCACATTCACAAAGAGGAGGAAACAGGATCAAAGAAAAGAAAATACAGGGGGAAAAAAATCAGCAAAAGAGACACAAGAATAAGACAGCTAATTAACTTCAAAAAGGAGGATATACAACTCAAGTCATTCCTTAGGGCCATCCATCTAACTTGGTTTTAAAAGCCTTCCGTTATGAAAACTCCACTTTCCCCATGCCATTTATTCCATTTATTTCTTTTAGAAAGCTTTTCTTAATGCCAAATCTCGATCTCTTTTGCCACAATTTAAGCCCATTACCTTTTGCTCTTTTCCCTGTGGATCTGCATTATCATCATTACCTGAGTTTCTGCAGCAACTTTTCCTGCATCTAAAGACTGCCAGTACAGCTTCAGAGGTTTTTCCTCTTCCTTAAAATAAGGAACCCCTACTTTTTCAGTCTTAACTCATATACAATGATACAAGGAATAAAAGTCGCTATTTTACATAAGTTTTGGCAGACAATGCGTGACAAGAATTGAAGGTGAGGCTGAATGTGAAAGATCTTGAATTTTTCAAGAATTTTGGAAAGTGGCGTAGCACCTGAATCATTAATATTCATAGACAGATATGCACACAAATTTACAGACATCTTTGCTTTTGGGATATTTTAGCATTGTTGGATCAAACCTTAAAGGATTTCCACACCTATTTATTTCTAACCACAGGGACACCTAGCCAAGCCAGCCCTCAGGACCAGAGAACTGTTCCTGAGTGCAATGGCCATTTCAAAACTCCCAAAGATGAGCTTTACTCAGCTTTCAGGAGCTGGTTATTTTATTCAAGCCTGGAAAGCACAACCACAGATGGCAGCTTTTGGCTCCAGCACCAAACTCCCAGTTGCAGCTCCCTTCAGATGCAGAGTTTTCAGCTGGCCCATAAAACCAGAGACAGCTGCAAAATTTAGAATCTGGTCAGTCTTTCATATTATAAACTCCCAGTGTAGTTTGTTACTCTCAGCCCTGAGCTTGGAGATCCTGGATGTGTCCTCTATCCAGGATCTCTGAGCCACAGTGGTTCTCTCAGTGAAGGACACAGGAAAACACATCCTTTTGCATGTCCCAATGTCAAGTTCCCCATTCCCACTCCACTCTAGGAACTCTGATCCACTCTTAGCAAATAAGCACTGCTGCTGATACAGATGGAAATACACTCACACAGGTGCAGACGGGGTTTATTTGTAGAAATATCTCTCTAAACATAATTAACAACTAATGGCAGCAAAGAGCAAACACATTATTTGTCCTTTTTTTTTTCACTTTGAACCCAGAAATAGCAACCCAGCAGGAGAAATACTTGAGTCAAATGAGCTAATGAGGAGACTATTCCTGTATAATGATATCCAGAGAAGTCTGTACTTGCCTTAGCTTGTTCTATTCATAGTATCTGCATTTTTCACTCTGCTATTTGGCTTCCACACATACCTAATCCATACCTACCAACACCACTATTCCTTAAGTTTTATCTGTGGAAGAGCAGCAGGTGTTAAACACTGGGCTGGCAGTTACATGACAGTTCTTCATCCACTCCTTCTAAAACCTGGTCGCCTTTGCAAGGCTGAAGGGATAACCAAAGTCACTGGAGATTCAGAACATGGAAAAGAAATCATAGAGCTGAAATGAAATATACTTCAAATTATGGATTGGTTTCCTAATGAACTGTCTTTTCCAGCCCAACAAAATTAGATATGTTCTGTAGTAGAATCAGTGCCTTCTTACAGGTGTTCTTGCCAAAAATTTTTAATTTTGTATTCACTAGCAGCACAGAACAAAATATCCTTGAAGTTATCCATGCTGTAACAAAAAAAAGTCTTTTGTTTCATGATGAATACTTTTACCTATTTAACCATTAGGTATCTTTATAAATCAAGGAAAATATTTCTTTGGCTGGAAGTGAAAACCAGAAATTTCTCCTACTCAGGTGTCTTCTTAGCCACCAGGTCCTGAAGTGAAGCTGTCTCAGGGAGCCTGAGCAGCAGCAAAGTCACCTGAAGACTGGCTGAGCTCGCCCTCGTACAGCAGAGATGCCCAGGAGCCTGGGGTACAGGAATCTGGGCTCCTCTGCTCTTGGCATGGATCCTTGCCTTGGATAATGTAAGCACAAAAGGAAACAGACAGCAGGTAGAATAATGAGGTTGGGAAAACAATAGAGAGACTAAATCTGGTCAAACAAGCATCTGCTAAAGCACACCAGCTGCCCAGCCACACCAGGAGTGCTGCCAGTGTCACAGCAGAGTTCAGGTCTCACATGGTACTCACTGATCATTTAAAAAAATTTTTTTTTAAGTTCTCCTGTTTTACAAAAGGAAAAAATGTAAATTAATACACAGTTTCAAGCAATATAGACACAAAGTTTGAGATCCATTTAATGATTTATGTGGTAAGAGATAAAGGTCTGTAGCTGAAGAAGAGAGGAAAAACTCCTCAGCATGGGAAAAGGTTCTTAAAAGGCCACATTCCTATGCAGTTACCTGAATGTACCTGGCTTTATTAAACAGATCAGGGCCCTCAGGTCACAGTGATCCTTATATTTAATATGGATTCTCTCTCACAGAAGTTCAGGCTGTGTGGCGGAAGAGAAGACAAACTCCTGAAAATGCCATTGCAGGTGAACTGGAAAGGGGTACTAAGGACAGGTGCCTCTCTTCCAGCCCCAGCTGGGCAGGATGGGGCCACTGGGAGCTGGGAAGGTCATTAAATTGGTTTGGAAGTCACAGAAGCTGACAGCTGTACACCTACTGCAGGACTCGAGACAGGCAGGCTGGGGCTGGAGTCCTGCAGAACAACCTTCACTGCACCCAGGATCTGTTTGCCCATGGCCTCGAGTGCAGAGTGACCAACAGCCTGCAACACACACAGGACCTGGGGGGTCAATGGCCACAGTCAGAAAAACCACTATTACTAATAGCTAAACTCATCTGCTAGTACCCTAAACTAACAAAAAAAATGAGAAATTATTAGAAATTTCTTAGAAATTTTGTGTTAATACAGACCTCCCTACCTTCCTGGATGAAGAATCTCAGGATATTTCATTCCTTAGTTTAACAGGAGCTGCATCAACTACACATTTTCACCTTCCCCCTGCCTGGGCAGGACTTTACTGATCCTGAAGTGGGGCACACAACTTCTGTTCCATGAGAATGTAAAGAAACCAACATCTAAATAATGTTCTTACAAGAGCTGTAACCTGCCTTTTTTCCCTTTTTATTAAAGAAAGCTTCATTTTAGCTGACTTTTTCTATTCCACAACTGCAGGGTGCCATACCTGATGCATGCCATGCATCACAAATAGATTATTCATTCCTATACATACTCAGCTTCTTAAATGGCATCTGCAGCTTGCCAGGCTGACTGTAAAAGGAGCTCCTTAGGAACTATTAGGTCTTCTATAAATATTTAAGACATTTTAAAATCTTTGTTATTTAGCTTCTGATAAATTTTATGGTCCTGATGGAACTATCAGGTAAATAGGTCTTCAGAATTATCATTATTTAACCACACATTAGTGGTTCCTAATGACTACAAAGATGCTGTTCCACTCCACTGAGTAGGCTCTTGTGACATATTGATATGCACAGGAAAATGCATGCAAATATGTATTTACCTATTTTGATTCTTGACTGTTTGCAGAGTTAAAAGACCATTTAATACATTTCCTAAAACAATTAAAATTGCATAATTAGGGCAAGTTCAAGAGTAACCATTTTTAAATGGGCACATTAAGTAAATTTGTTTACACTGTCCCAAAATCCTTTGCTAAGTATGAGCAGTACTTTTACAAATAGGCAAAAGCTATAATTCCTTTTTCTTTGTCATAGCCTAGCAACAGGACACAAAATTCCTTCTGAACTACAACTAATTAGGACATCAATTCTATTTTTACAGACATTTGGGCAGCCTGGTTTCAGCTGACCAGTGGGAGCACACAGACGACCCAAACAGAAGCAATTTCTGCCTGTCCATAACACAAATAAACCAAGTCAGAAGAAATGACAAGTTCCCTCAGATTAAAAGCAAACTACAGCTTTACCTCATTCCGAGAGTGATTGAATAAAACATATCCTAAAGAAAAGAGAGGGGGAAAAATTAAAGCCAGAGGAATAACATATTTTTCACTGGCATGTGGATCCATGTCAACCATGAAGCCACTGAAGAGCCCTCAGGAAGACAAACACTGAGAGCTGATGAGGAATTGTGCAGCCTGCCATCAAATGTTTGTTTAAATCCCAGTGTAGTGTGCCTACAAGAATAGGGAGAGGTGCAGGAAAAGGTCGATAACACCAAAAAATAATCATCTAATGGACAGTAATTTGTGTATTAGGCAAATCCTGTTTTCAGCCATTTTCCCAAGTCAATAACTGTCTAACTCTGCCCAAAGTCACAATGCAGAGGTTCAGTCTGCATTCGGAACAGATGGCACTGCCAATTATTTGCCTGCAATGACAATGGCTCTACAGACATGCCACAAAGTCAAAGCAATGCACACTTTTCCTAGTTCTGCCACTAACCATAAATCACTCTGTAGTCTGACCTGTTGAAATACCACCATTCTATTTTATGAGGTGCTTGATAGACATAAAAAATATTGAATATATAAAATATGTATATGTGGAGAATATTTCATATCATATGTACATTTATAGTTGTAATTATTATACAAGATATAGTTGATATTTACATTAATAAATTTTTCTATTATTGCACATTCTTTATACAGTAATAGCGGCTATAATTATATAATGTGGAATATAATTTTATACCATAGAGAACAAAACTCAAGATTCAGGGTTTGTCCAAATGGAACACTGAAACACTTTTAGGAAGCTTCCCTGCACTTTTTGCCCAAAATGAACTCTCAATACAAGTGTCCTTTCCAACCACATCTAATTGTAACTCACTACACTGCATCTGCGTTGAAAACATCTTGAAATTTCTGAAAGATCCTGTAGGCAAAAATTTATGGCACAATCATCACAAAACCCCCACCCTGTAACTGAAAACAAATCCATAAAGTTTTGTAAACTGGAGGATTTGGCACTCAGGTGATTCATAAAGACATCAGGAGGACACATGAAACTTCTAGGACTCAGGCTCCTGCTTATTGATGGGGGAAGCTAGAGAGGCCCTGCAGCAGAATTATCCTTATATGATCTCAATCTGTTTTCCATTGATTTTTCTTACACAGCAGTAAGTTTTGATTAACTTAGGAGCAGCAATGACTACTTCAAAATGCCCAAAATTGATCAGACATAAGGATTTCCTGTTAAGTAGAAATTAAAAAAAATATTTCTCCCAATATCACAATTAAGAAATGCCTTTCTCTTTGCAAAAGTGTAAATGAAAGGGCTGCCGTGTTCCCATGGCCATTTTGTTGACTTGGGAGGTCATTAAGACATCTCCCAGAAAGGTGAATTAATCACGGGGAGAAGTTTTTCCAGGTTAACACAGGACTAGGAATCCTTTGGTGACTGCACAGCTCAATTTGTTATAGGTACCAGAAGATCCCACACTTACAGGAACTGAAAATATAAAATACTTGCAATAACCCAATAAACCAAAGTAACCAAACCCACCCCTGTAAGTAAAGCTTTTGAAATAAAAGCTGCAGTTGAATGTTTCAGTGTTGTGCTATTGCTATTGATAACCACCCACAAAAGCTTTTTTGTCAGGTCTGATCTGTATCTGGGTTTGGCTACTAGAATTGCCTCCTGCTTTAACTTACCTTCTTCTTCATGAATTTTCCACAGATGGAAGCACAATGGACTCTCTCCTACAGCTTCCCACCTTGTAAATGGAGCAAAGAACAAAGAGCAGATTTGTTTTCTGCAATGTTTTGCTGACACCCTCTGAAATCTGCAGTTCTGTGATAACAGTTCTCTTCTACTTTTCAGATATAGATCTAAACTGTCAGTGCAACACCCCAAGATCAGCAGATCACTGTAGCTGCTCGAGTCATTAACTGTTCCTAAGGTTTGTGCAGCTGAGTTCACCACAAAAGCTCTTCTAAAGGCAAATTTTACATTTGCATTCCTGTACTCTGGTAGGAAAGTAATAAATAAACTGGATGTCAGCTCCATGCAGTTCAACTTCCAACACACCTTCACTTTCCACAATGGCTCTCTAAAATGACACTTTCCTCCTCCAGCTTGATGGGAAGCACGAGTTTGTCATTTTTTTCCAGACATACTTGTTCAGTACTCTGCTGCTACATCCCAGATCATTGTAACTCACAATTTCCTCTATCTCCTCAGCATTTCATATTTTAAAGCATTACAATCTCTCTTCCATAATGTTATCTAAAAATAACAACATGAGGCTGGCATAAAAATCCACTGCAGAAATTTCACACCATTTCAAAGTAGTCAACAGGGAATCTCCCACAGGAATGCACTCTGGGTAGTGAATGATGTGCATCTGGAGAGAAATATTGTGGAATCGATGCTAGAGATCAATCACTTTAAAGAAATACAGTCATTTGGGACAGTATCTTTTCCAGGGCAGAAAGCAACTCTGCTGGAAAACCACTTTCTGCACAATGTACATTCGTATGCAGAAGTTCATTTATAATATATCTCAGGAGATGCTGCAGCTTGCACGCAGTTATTTAAATAGTTTGGGGACTTTGCAAGAGAGATTTACTCTCACTCTCCACACATTTTATTATGGAAGGTTTATCATCAATATTAAAGTTTAATTCCCCCAAAGCAGTGCATTAATACATTCATAAGCTTTAATACCTAGAGCTTTGTGCCCACCTTCATCATATATTGAACACAACTGTCAAGCAGCAGTTCCATACTTTCCTGTCCTTCTTTTTCATTTTAAAGGGATTTCAGAAATATTTCAAAAGCACAGGGTCACGTTGATGCACTATATTTTGCCTAATTTTAAATGCCTGCCATGCAGAAAATTGAGTTTTATGTTTTCAGAGTAAAAACAAAGAGTGCAGACCCCCAGCTCTCACAGCTCATTCTTTTCAAGCAATTTTGCTAATCACATATGGACCTTTTGGTACATTTATTATTTATTGCTTGCCCCTAAATCCCGCTCTGAAGTTCACCCATAATCATTTGGGCTTTATGCCCTTTCAATATTTAAAAGTCATCTTTTTCTTTGTGTAATAAACTTAACATTGAGAGTAATTTCCCACTGAAGATCAGTCCACTATTCCAAATCCTGTAACTACTTCCAAGAGGCCAGTGCCTGAACTGAGGGTGTCCTGTGCTTGTCCTGCATTCTGACGTATCGGGAGAGAAAATCATGTCTTATTAAACAGCTAATTAGCATGATAGCATGATAAACCCTTTATCCTTATGTGCTCTGAGCAGAGAGGAAGTGGCAACCAAGAACAGGCAGCCAACACACGAAAGGAGCAAGGAAGGACATTAAAAATAAAAGAGGAAAATAATTTAATTGTAAAGAAAGAAAGCAAACAGCAGGCTTATTACAGGAGGAAAAATAAAAGTACTCCCAGAGGCATTATCATTTGTCAGAATTGCTGCTGCTCCTTCCTGACACCATGGCACACACAGGGAAATACAAGGGAATTCGGAGATCATCAGGAGAGCTTTAAAATTGGCTTTTGGTATCTGAGACAGTACACACCGAGAACCAACACAGCCACAAACCCCCCCAACTGTCTATGAGTGAAACTTTAATTCAATATGTAATTTAATTTGGCTTCTGCTGCCTATAATTGCTTCCATCCTCAAGAACAGCTGGCAGGCACCAAGACAAAACTCACACTCAGGACAGCGGGAGGGAGGGGTTTAATTAATTTTTTAAATCGTTGTATTTTATTTAGCTTTTGCTGCCATCTACAGTAATCATCACAAATCTGCACAAGGACCAGGTACAGCACCAAAGCAACAAAATAAACCTTCAGCACAGTAACAAGCTGGGCTAGACACACACCAGGGGACTTCCACCGTCACTGCAAGATCTAATAAACCTTCTTTCGATAAACTTTCTGCCTCAGCTGGGGCCCAAAAATTCATTTACAGCTATTTGTCAGCTCTGTAAATGAATTAACTCATCCACATAGCTCCCAGACACAAGCACAGACTTCCTGAGTCTGTGTGCATCAACAAGGCAGCAGTGCTGGCAACAAACTGATCAAAGTTTTAATTCCTCTGTATGAGATAGGAACACTGGCTCAGTTCAGTGGCTCATTTTTCCATATGGCCACATCACAAAAATGTGGACACCATAAGGCATCAATTTGCTAATCTGCTCCCAAAGAGCCTTGTGTAATCAAAATATTTTTCACTTGCTATCTTAATTAATGGAATTTTTTACATTCCACAGTAATGCTGCACTTCTTCAGAAACCTGTCCATCTAATAAAGCCTGTCTGTGGCACAAAGCAAGATGCATGAAGGACACTAGAAGTGTTAGCAGGATGAAACAAAAAGCTCTAAACAAGAATGCAGCATCTGCTTTGATGTAAATTTTAACTTACAATTAAGTCATTTGAGGGCATTACACCTCAGACCTTAGCTTACCTTTTCAGTAACTAATGCATGATTTCCAGTTCCAGGGTCTTATCAGTGGTCCCACTGTGATTTTCATCTCAGCTTTGTCAGTGCTGTGTAGCAGCACCTGAACCAGCACAAAACCTAAAATCCAATTTCTAAATAGATTGAGTCTAATCCTTTTTTATTTTTTTCCTTCTGGGATTTGTAATTTTTCTTTTGGGGAATTTCTGCTCCTCCAACAGTTTGCAGATTCCTGCTGCCTTCTGCATAATGACACTTTGTGTTATTCTGAACAGCAGCCTTTCCTGGCTCTCTGAGGAGTAACACACACAGCTGCATTTTCAGCTGTACAGTCCATTCACAGATAGGCTCTAATGCAACTTTACACCATTCTTACTCCACTGAGTAAGACCAGGCTTAAACTCAGAGTTATCACAGCAGTGGAGAGCACGATTATCACCTTGTCAGAGTTGTCTGCTGAGTATCTTTGAAATCCAGTGTTCTCAGATGAACCTTAAAAAAAAAGTTACCCAAGGCAAGACACTACTGGAAAACCAATTTTCTTCACTTTTTCAACTCTTTGGCAAAGATTCAATCTCAGCTAGCATGAGTACAGAAAATATTTCTGAGGATTCAACAAAGCCAACTTGACCTTTTTTCATTCATTATTTTCATAACTCTGTATTAGGTAGTTAATTATTAGGGTTTTTTAGAAGGATAAAGCATCAAAATATTTGTTGATTTAAATTTCTGCCATAACACAATCCACTGGAAAAGATGCACTTATCAGCTGCTGGATCGCAAAACCCAGTTTAAGCCTTGACAAAATCTTCTGAAGATCAGCAAAAACTGGTGCCAAACCAAACATCTCTTTTCTAGCTACGTTTTAGTATACGTGGGGACCATTAACTACATGAGATTTTGAGCAGAAGTGGAACTTCAACTTTTTTTGTGCTATTTTTTCTCAATTTCTGATTGCTAGACACCACAGCGACATCAGGTATGGTTTCTCCTTCTTCCTAAGTCATGGAAGGAGAGGTGTTCACACCAGTGCTAAAACCAGAAGAGTTTCAGAGTTCCATTTTTACCTTTCCTTCTTCCAGCATCACTAAATTGCCCTCAACCTGTTGACAAAGGTCCTTGCATGCCAGCAATCAGAAATATTACAAATATTAAAAAATTTCCATAATATATTTTCCCTTCTTCTTATATAAGGCAACACATAAAGCCAATAAAGAGAAAATAAACCTTAAAAGACAGTCTTGGAAAGTACCTGGTTTGGAGATCAAAGAAGTGAATTCTTGAGTACACAAAATGCCATAAAATTAATTCCTTCAGGATTAGGATTATGCCCAGCACTTCTCCTTTGCATAAAACATGCACTGAATTTTTTGTAGAACTGCTGGAATAATCTCAGAGCTGATCCTGAAGTGTTTTTCCCTACTTGTTATGCATATGGCATCCCTGAGGGGACAGGCTGCCCTCGAGCCCAGGAACTGTGCTGCCAACAGCTTGCTACAGTTCAGACATGAAACCTTCTAACCCAGCAGACAAGCTTTCCTCAAATAAGCTTCTTACAGACAAGTTACGAGGGTTTTTTTTGTTTTTTTAATTCAGTAAAGTTTTATTAATAGAGCTGAAATCTGTAGGCTAAAAAGACCCATGCAATAAATAGACCAAAGCTGTTTATGCTCTGATCTGTTTGCACAGTTTTTCCTATACATATTTTAGAGCCAGTTTATCTATTTATTTAAGAGTCCCCTCGTTAAAACATAACATGAACTAGGGAAAAAAGCTTCAAACCTAAAAAAAAATAAAAAAGTTTACATTGTACAACACTTATTCTGTGTCAGTCTGTGAACACAGTGGGAAACAAGTTTCACCAAATTAGATTTGAAAACCAACATGAATCCTTTTAGAAAACCACTGAGTACATCCGCAGTCAAAAGGACAGGCAGAACGTCTGTCCAATCTGTTTCTAAACACTCTCATCATTCTATGTGATAAACTATTTCCCAATTAAAAAAAAAAAAATCATTAAATATCAAGTGAGAAACTGGCATGAATGAAAGGTGCAATTGCTTACAGTTTTAATAATTATTTTTTTAAATGCAGAATTATTACACAACTGCAGACATAAGTTATTTGTTCATACAGAGTACTGGATATCCAAAGAAGTAATTGCTAATAGACAATGAAGTGTAGGAAATTATAAAATCTATGGGCTGCAGGCCAAATAAGTAATGCAGGGTATTTGCAGTTTGGGTTTATTGCAATTAAAGCCACCATTATAAATTTATAACATACTCAAGAGATGCAAGCTATCAGTGTATGCACATGTACACCAAACCCCAGTATCAATGCCATAAATAGATGTTTCTATTGAAACTACTATTTTATTTCTTGGAAATATACCTGAAAATGTTCAGATAAAGAAGGTGGTGAGAAAGAAGACTGACTGGTGTTAAAGTGCTACTCTGGTACTTAGACTGATTAATTACTGATTCTAATTACTTATCAATTCCCAACAAAGTTAAGTAAATTCACCCAGTTTAGCTTCCATTTGTAGAACAGGAATAAGGCTTTATCCTACTTTTCCCCAGACATTATTTATGATGAACTCACTCAAAGAACCTTTTTTTGGAGGCCTTTACAGAATGTTCACTGCAACAGACTCGCTGCCTTTGCAAATTAAGACCATGACCAAGCACCTACTTCCTGTTGCTTTGCTGCAGAAGCAGCTTGTGAAGCTGCTTTTCTTCACAAGAAGCTGACAAAAAGCCTCATAGTTGGACATCTCAAAGGACTGTCCAAAGTGCTGCAAATACCAGAATTTTAACAGGCTGAATGTTGTCATGCAGCCACAGAGTGAAGAACAGCAATACTAAGAGAAAATATCTCACAGGGAAACATTACTTGAAAATCTTTTGTGACTCCAGATCAAATTGAAATTCCATTAAAATTAAAAACAAGTTAAAATAAAACTTTGTTAAGATTAAATCAGAAGAAATGGGCTACGTTCTACGTCTGATAAATGTTGGAATCTGATTTCAGAGATGGCCTCTGAGCTTTAGGAAAGCCGTGCCAGGCTGTGTCTGGCAGGCACAGCCACACACGTGGGGCACACATGGAACAACGGGAGCTGGATTACCAAACAAGTTATTCCTTTGTTTGCTAAAATGTACAAATAGTTAAAAGTTTTGATAACTGAAGCATAGGTTTTGTGGAGTGGTCCTCATGTACCTCAACATCAAATAAAGCAACGTCAACTTTCTAACCAAAAAAGTAGTTAGAGAGTTTATTTTCCATGTTTTTGTGACACAGCATCATTTCCAGTGAATGCATTTAAGATGCTCCAAGTAAAGGAAAGACACCACAACAATCCTGAATGGGTTAAAACCCAACCAAACAAAAGGAAACCCAAACCAGTCCCTTGTCCCCTCATTAAATCAGTGCACAGAAAATATCATGTTCTATTTCACAGGACTGTTCTGAGGGGTCAGTGCTGCACCACACAGGGGATATTTCAGGTGCAGAGGAGCTACCACTGAGCAGTGCCCACATCACACCTTCTCCTCCACACCTTCAGCACTGTCTAAATATTGCCCAGAATGAAGCTCCCCATATGGAATTGCTGAATTGCAACAGGTTTGATCCAAATGATTTATTTTGCCAGACTGACAGTTTTAGCAGAACTTATCTGATTGCTTTTACTGCAACTTGTCATTCATGGGAAACCATTCATAATGAAAAAAACCACCATGATAATTTCACTGGCTAAACCTGACTGCCGTTTTTTTTGAAAATGAACTTTTCAATTTACTACTGATCTGGATCAACTGAGGACAGCTGAGCTTTGGTGTGCAGAAGTCTCCACCTGCTTTCTGGTCTTCCCAGGTAATACAGGGGGATCTCAAAAGTTGTTTTATTTAACGTACATCAAGAGTAAGGGTGGTGCATACTACTTCTCGCCCTACACAGAATTGGAGAACATCTGGACAAAATTATTTGGGCTACTTGAGCTACATTTAAGGTATCCCATTTTCAGAATCAAATGGCTCATTTTATGAAGACTAAGATTATTTATTGCAATCCAAGCAAAAAATCCCAGGGCATCCAAAAATCACCAGAAGACTTAAAAGGCCCCAATAAGTGCCTCTGGTCAGAGTGGAAATAAAAACTGGCAGAACCACACCAGGAATGTTTCTTAACAGGGTTTGGAGGGTGAGGTGGGGCAGGGAATTTCTTTGTTACAGAAGTGTCCTCTGTAGCTTGTCCTGGTCATGATTAACACCATTAACTGAAGCAAGAATAACTGCTGCTAGCAAAATAAAATTGATAGCTTCAAAAGTTCAAAACCCTCTGCTTATTCCCTTTGTTTTTTTGATAAATTCCTGCTGAAACCAAATATCAGCGCTCAGAAGAATTCATATTCTGTACACACTCTATAAGCCCCTGAGCATTGCTTCAGTTACAACCTCCAGTCACAAATGTGCTGAACATTTTAGATTTAAAATAATATGAGAATAACAGGCATCCTTAGCAGACACTGCTTGATCTGAAATACTCGGGGGTGGGAGTGAAGAGTGGCACGTTTTAACTTGGTTGACAAATGCTCCCAAAGAGCTGCAGCTCCGTGCTAAGTACAGCACTTGGGGAAAGCCAGGAGAATACAGAAATCCTTCAGCCAGTTGCCTACAAAAGCATCCCCATCATTCCCTGGGAAACTGGACATGGTATATCAGAGTGCCAGTTTCCACGCACAGCACTGCATGTGGTTTGGGGAATTTTAACCCATCACCAGCATCATTCAAACTCAAACACAGATAAGCAGCAAGCAGCTGCACCAAATTTGTACATTTGGGGAAAAACACGCATTTCAGAAAAAGCATACAGAATTATCCATACAGCAGGCCCAAAGGAATTATTATGAATTTCCAAAGATAATGTTTCCGATTGAACAGTTAAAAAGGTGTACAAGATAGGAAAAATACTGACGCTTTATGTAAAATGTGCTTTTCCTCATGACACCATGTCTAAACCTTCTCTACCCTTCTCCAGAGTGCATTCAGGTCAAGGAGCAGAGAATTCACACCTTCCATGGGGTTTAGCCAGGGCCTAGGCCAGATTGGTGACCAAACCAGCATTCTCTAAGAACTTTTCAGTACTCAGAAGCTCCCACTGAGCTTCAGGCTTCAGTCTAAAAGGAAAAATACCCCTAAAGGTACGACAGCAGCTATGAGAATGGCCTGAAGCAGCATAGCTGGAATCAGCACAGTGGGAAGAATGATTCACACCAATTACTTACCTAATTTTATTATCCATAAACCATGGAGGTAAAGAGTTGAGCAGAAAGGTTGAGAGAAAGAAAATTATTCCTGACAAAACAATGAAATGTGACAAAAGACCCTTCAGTCCTGGGGTGACTTTTCAATTAGTCCAGCAGCCACTCACAAGGAAGCCCCAAGAAAGTGCAGGCAGGACTAAAAAGAAGAGAAAATTCTACAGAGGCTTCCCTATTGCCACAAACAGGCAAAATTCTCAGTCAAATTCCTTCAAAGTCACCTGCAGAGCACATTTCGGTACATTCCTTGCTTACACACAAGCCTGTAACCTGCCTCTTGTCTCTGCAGGCCCTGGTGTGTGACAAATGCCATCCTAAAGGCCTTCCCCAGTAACAAACAGGACAGACACTTATTAAACCATGGGCAAATCAGAGGCTCTTTTATTCTGACTCAAATTAAGGCTTCAAAATAAATTCTGAGAACGTAAAGCTCCACACAGGTTTGTCAACCATGAGAGGCCAAAAGAGGAGTCAAAGGGCAAGCCCCGCTTCCAGGTTCCCCTCTGGAGCAGCCTGGGAAAGGAACACAACTCAAAGGGATTTGTCACCAGTTCCATCCTGAGCTGGGGCTGTCCCTGGACGGAGCACAGGCCACCAAACCCAACCAATGCCCAAGGATGTCCATCTACACCTGGAGCAGTAATGGCTGGATAACTTTTTTTGTGAGATGACCACCTGAGAGACCCAAACACATAGGTGCTGATGGGTTCTGTACTCTTCCACTACAACCAACTAAATTAGCTTTAATATAACAGCTAAAATTCCTGATTTTACCCTGGGTTGAAAGTGATGATGCAGAACAGGCCTATGATTAACTTTTCCATTTCAGATGCAGTACTTGAATCAGAAAGCTTGTCTGATGCTGCTGAGAGCAGGGAGACAGCAATTTCCCCTTCTGTATCATGCCCTGACAATGAGCTGACACTATTTTAAAAGTACTGAGCAATTTGAAAGGTTTCCAGATAGCAGAGATTTAAATGTACTTTGCAAGCTGAAATGGGCTCAGGTTTTGCACTCCCTTGAAAAAAAAAAAAAAGTCAGAAAAGTTTTTCTCCCTTTATAATTACAAATGTGCTCATCTGGGGGAAGGGTTAAGGCCATGTGCTGGGAGCTACAGAAATGTCAGTCATAGACCATTAAATAATCACATTGACAGAGCACATTTTTAGGTGTTTTCCAAGTAAATCTGGCTACAAAGCATGACACAAGCAGGAAATGTCTTGTTCATCTCCAGCTGCATTGTGGGGAGCAGGGGGAACTGTTCCAGTGATTCTTTACACCAAAAGTTCATTATAAGCAAAAGCCAAAACAGTTCGTAAAAGGTTAGAAACAGTTACAAGGACATTCCACAGGAAAAAAGCAGTCATTTTATAGCTAGAGCTGCCTTATCTCACTAGTCCAAATCCATTGCATAGTCTGCTCTTCTAGGTACTCTTTGCTCCCAGCAGCTACAAATGAGATTGGTGATTAATTTCATTTTTGTAGCAGCAGCAAAAATCCAAGTGCAACACAAATAGAAGGAGGGGCAAATGGGGAACAAAGAGTGGGAAAATCGCAAAGATACCATAATTACATTCTCTGTAGTATTACATCTTCCATTAGAAGGGATCTCAGATGGGAAGAAAGAAGTTTTGAAGCATTAAACTTTAACAACTGAACCAGACATATTGCTGTATCAACCGTGAGCTAAACCTCACAGGAGAGAAAGGCAAGTTGTACTATTCATCTCTCCAGATATTGTCATTCACATTCTGCATTCTCACTCCATTTACCTGCCATGTGTGTACATAAAATACATCCCAGCAATATCCATCAATGCCAAGACAAAAACTGAGACGAAAATCTTCTAGTGTCCCTTTCACCTGAGAGAAATTGGTGTTTGAAATCTCTGTTTATGGACTCTGCTTCTGCCTCCTCCTTACCTGAGGCTGCAGGTGCTACAGGAATAAGGACAGGGCACAGCTCACCTGTGCTGCAGGTGGAACTTGTGTTTGATCTGTAATGCTCAAATGAGCACTCAGAAAGTTCCACTCACCTGACCTACACCCCTGAGCCCAAAACTGTCACAAGGCAAACCTGTTGCATGCTGCCATCCTTTCTTCACTACCCACAGTGCCACGTAAAACAGCACCACCCACATGGGTAGCCAGAAATACAAATCTTTTTATTGTTAAAATTGGTTTTCGTACTATTATTGATTGTGTTTAAGTAAAACACATGTATCATTCCTGCTTCAGATTTAGAATAAGCTCAATTTGGTGTTGTGGACAACACCCCACTGGAAGGAGTAGCTGTTACACCAGAGAGCACATATATTGTTCATATATTGTAGATATTTATATAGATGCTTATATATTGTTTGCATTTGTCATTACCTGAAATACTTTGGAAAAGTCAATTAAAATTAGCAAGGACATATCAAAGACAGAGATACACACCTGTGGTGTCAAAGCAGCCTTTGCGATGCATGTTTTTCCCAAAATAATCTGATGGCCAAGTGTCCAAAATTATTCCTTCCCAGGAGACTCTGATGTTTGAAGCCTTTGAATCCTCCAGATATCACAACTAGAATGGCAACTCCTCCTCAGCACTACATGGTTGTCCCAGGGGGATTAGGAACCGAGCCTGGCATCAGCAATCAGTCAGCATCCCACATTCCAGCTGCTCCCAAGGGTGTAGGAGAAGGGTGGGAGGCATGGAGGACTCAAACAGCTATTTGCATTTTTAGAAAAAGAGACGTATTTTCCTTAGTGCCCCAGTTTGAACTCTAAATCCAAGATTAAACGACCTTTAGGTAGCACCTTCTTGATAAACTGTAAGCTAATGATGAGTTGGGATAATACTGTGACGCCAAATCTTACTCTCCAGTCTCATCCAGCCCTTCCAGGCACAGGCCTTTGCTCCAATTTGGGGTTGCATCACACGGGCAGGGTCCTCCCAGCTGGGCAATTCCACCCAGGAGCAGCAGGAGGATGCTGGTCATGCCAATGTTATGATCAGTCCCACAAATCAGCTGGGCAAATATTTCCTCTTTGAGCAAACACCACTTTATGTAAAAGGGAAACTACCTTGCAGGGCTCTTTTAAAGCTCTTACTTTGTTAAGGAATATTCCAACCATTTTCCTATTTTAACTAAACAGGTGCAGTTCTTTCCTGGAGTACCACGATCATGTACAAACAATGGTATTTTAAATCACACATGAATTGACTATTTAAGGCATGAAATGCTTCTTTTGCAGTGATCTTTCATTGTGACACAGGCAATTATCTTCCCAGATAGGAATCCATAGCTCCCAGAACTGCTGGACAATTAGTGAGAGTTCATAATAATCCATGCACGCCTTGTTATGGCGGTCATGGATCAAATGGTAAACTCACAGTGACGGCCTCTCAGAGCCACATCTGCAAGTGGCTGTTTAAAATAAGTCTGCTGCTTAAAATGGATTTTAAACAGACATTTCATTATCACAAAGGGTTCCCGTGTGTCACGCTGGGAATCATTTCACCAAGATCCCCCTCTGCTAAATTCCTGTGTATATTTGGTCCTTTGGGAGGCTGCAAGGAAATATTTCTGCTCATGCAGAGTACATGGATTTGCTTCCTGAGATCTGCCTTCTGAATCTTTTAGGATTTCATCTTCAAAGTCAGATCTCCAGAAGGATCTGAACAGCTCTAAAATCACTGAGTTAATTTATGGTCCTATCTTGCATCACTAATTCCTTGGATCAAACCCTTCATTCCTCTAAATGTGCTCAGGCGTGAGGGGATCTACCCACACACTTCCAGTAAGAACAAGAAGTAGAATTGTCTAAAATAGCCAAGCACCTTTTCAAACCTACTAAAAGTTAGGGGTACCCAGGCACTTGGATCTTCTGAAAATTGTCCTAGAAAGAAAAAATCCACTAATAACTTGGAGCCTTGGTCCCAGCACAGTAAAACTCTCACGACAATTCAGTGCAAATTGTACAAAAGATTGCAGAACAAAGTTTTTCTAAAAAAAGAATGGTCCAAGAATTATTCACAGCAGCATCAGCCAGGAGAGGAACAACCAAGGCCCGACACAGAGCCAAGTGGGACCTTGGCCATGGCATGGAACCTTTCTGTGTGTCAGAGCATTTCATGCTGCTTATCTGCAAATACTCCCTTTTCCACTTGTGTCTCAGCCCCATTTCCCACTCTGAAAGTTCTCTTCTACCCCAGGACCTGCAAACTTTCAGATTGCTTCTTGCCACATCGAGCAATCTTCAATCAGTGTGACACAAACTCAGTGGTGTGGGATAGGTTTAAAACTTACTTTTTGAACACTCAGAATTGGTTCCTACAGGCCATTTTTTACATCAGTTGTCAGCACTTAAATGCCACAAAAGCTTTCAGCATGAGTAAGCAATGCCATTTAGAAAATCCATTTACTTTGTCTCTACCAGCAGTCGTCCTTCATCCTTTTTTTGTGAACATTTTAGGAAACAAATTTTACTTACAGGGGAACAACCACAGAGAGCAAATAGTAAGTTAATACCCTCAAGCCTGCACAGAAGTAGTAATATATTTTAGATAGGTGGGATAACGCTCAGCTGAATAGCCAGAGCTGTGGCACAGAGGCTTTTATCCAGAGATGGATCTAACCACAATTTATACCAGATTAAGCTCACACACTTGATCTGTGCAAATAATGAGGATATAGCCCACAATGCCATAATTTAACTGATATATTGGGATCATTTTCCCTCTGCCTCCCTAGGAGTGTTCTTTTAGACTTCCTAATCCTGCTTACTTTCTACTTTCCCCTAATCTGACAGTCCCAAATCCAAAGTCATTCAAGCAGCTTTGAGGTTCTCTCTCAACAGTGATTTAGTTCACAAGACAGAAAGGCTTTTTAGCTTCTATTTTTATGGGCATCCATGGAAATTAAAGTCTCATTAGAGTTTTAATCATTTTTAATCATTTTTAATAAGTATGATGGCAGAGAGCGGGGAGAATATTACTCTCAGGGAAAGTACTCTAATCAAAAGTGATAATATTGCTAAATTTATCAATAAAAACACAACAACAAAAAACCCTACTAATTGGTCGGGGTTATTTCTTACACAGAGGTGCTGTTTTCTTCAGTCCCAGCAATTGCTTTTGAGATGTCATGTTCATAATCAACTCACCTTGAAGAACTGAACTACCAGCCCTTCTACTTCCATTTTTCTCTGTTTCTATTATTCCCTTTTTTTCTAATTGCTATCTGAACTCTCAGCTGTTCCTTTTTTAGGGTTTTTCTTCTCCACTATTCCACATTCCATAAATCAGGTGAGGAAAACCTTCCCACGGAACACTGCAGCGCCTGAAAGATGAGGCAGGAAGCACCAGGAATTTCGCAGCCACTCCATGGACACTCACTAATTAACCACCAGGGCAGCGACACTCATTTGTTCAGTAGATGCGGAAACCAACCTCAGAGCAGAGGCAGATGCTGCAAAGCCAAACCAACCAAAGCCCTCGGGGTTCCTGGTACTGGCAGCCCGGGCACTGTGTGCGCTGTGCCCCTGTCCCGGGGGCAGCTCTGTGCAGTGTCCCCCTGTCCCGGGGAGGTGGCCCTGGGCAGTGTCCCCCTGTCCCCCCAGGGAGGTGGCTCTGTGCAGTGGGACCGTGTCCCCCCAGAGAGGCGGCTCTGTGCGCTGTTCCCCTGTCCCCCCAGGGAGGCGGCCCTGTGCGGTGCCCCCTGTCCCTGTCCCGCAGGGGAGGTGGCCCCGTGCCGTGTCCCCTGTCCCGGGAGGTGGCCGTATGCAGTGTCCCCTGTCCCGGGGAGGTGGCCCCGTGCCGTGTCCCCTGTCCCGGGNGTCCCGGGGAGGTGGCCCCGTGCCGTGTCCCCCTGTCCCGGTCCCCCCTCGCAGCCGCAGCGCCGCGCGTGTCCCGCAGGGGGCGCCTGTGGCCCGGGAACGGCGGCGCTGCGGCCGGGAGCGCATCCGGACCCCAGAGCGGGGACCGGGACGGGGAGCGGGACGGGCAATCGGACACCTTTGGGGACAGGGACCATTCCTGCCGCTTCTGCTTGTGCCACCCTGCACAGACGCGGTTTGCAGAGGCAGCCGCCGGGTTTAGAGCCTGTGGTGCTCGGTGCCACCTCGCAATTTTATGAGACAATCGTTTAAAATCTGACAGGTTTGCTCTACGCTGTGAAGTCCCAAGCTTTCCTCATCATGTCACCGCTCATGAAGGGCCGACAGCTCACCAGAAATCCATTTAGAGACAATTCTGGAAACAGACTATTACTACTTTCTTCACGACATGAAAATTTCACTTCCCTTTTCTCCAGAGTTTTACATGACAGTTTTGTATTTTAATTTTTTTCAAGGAGTACACAGACTTCTGGGTTTTTTCCTTTACTCATAAAGCTACTCAGTGATGACAATTTCTTCCACAGCCTTCACTATATTACAGATGGAACAATATTCTCCCAGTACATCTCAGGGGGAATATTTAACTCTTCATCCCAAATGGCTTCCCTCTAGGATCAGTGTTTTCTGGACTGGAATTTTGGGGAAACATCCTTCACAGTACTTTCGAGCAGACTTCAAGATACCCCAAGTTCTAGCCTTAAGGATGTTCAAAGATACAGGAATCTGCACGAGGAAAAAATAGTTAAGAGGGAGGAAGGGAATTTAGGGAATAAAGGGATTGACTAGAACAAGGTGTTTGGAAGGAAAATCATTAGGAGCAATCACCAGACATAACACAATGGGGAGTTAAGCTTCAGGATATATTCCAAGACGATTTTGTATTCCAGACACAAACTTCTAGACCTGCATATTTTGAATTCTATGCTAGTCCAGCATAAATAGCAAGGTTCTGCTGCATTCCAGGGTGAATTAAATATTGTCCTGGCACATTAACAAGCTCACGACACCATGTGCTGCTGTCCCATGTGTTACAGAGATACAGAGCCCTGGAGAGCCTTGGCTGTCAGCTCCAAAGAGGAACAACCCCACTCTGGGAGGTGCAGAACCAGCTGGGACAGCTCAGTTCAACCCCATAAGTGAAATTACCTCAGCCAGCAGATGTCTGTCTGCTGCAAACGGATAACCCAGCCCTGCCTTTGTCCTGGGTGTTTGGGGATATCCATCATCCAGCTGATTTCAAGCTCTTAAAAAAACACCTTTGTATTCTAGGAAGCTGTTTCCTGCATTTCTCTGGGTGCCAGCTACACTGTGCTTAATCCATCACATTTGTAGCTGGCTCCTGCCAAGAAGCAAATACTTCATTGAGTATTTTATAGCTACTGCATTTTGTGGAGACAAACTGTGACTACCTAGATCAGAATAAATAATAGCAATAAAAATAAAGACTTCAGAGATTTGATTTTCTTAAGCACATCCAAACCCTTTCACTTAGAAATACGATGTGACTACAAGGAATGTGCCTGTCATCTACAGTGCAGGAATCTACTCAGTGCTGGTCCCTGAGGTGGCACTGCTCATCTCTACAATTTAAATTATTTTCTCTTATTGGAGTAAAATCAGGAAATTAAACTGGTTGGATTAATAATGGAACTCCTTTGTGAAAATAAATAATTGCTCTATTCATTAAATGCTGCACTGAGTCAAAAGGTCTGGGGTAGAGAGAAGAAACCTCACACTGATAATGGCTTTTCACAGACTATCTGCAATTCTTGGGTTGGTTGCTTATAAGCAGTACATCTAGAGGATGAGTCAAAGAGTAGACAGGTTAGTGCTGAAATAAACAGCCTGAGAAGGGATTGTTTTAAAAAATGGGAATTATTCCAGAATCCTATTCCACTGTGCTAGCATCAAATCCAATAATTTCAATGTTGCAGTGAAACATTTGGAACAGCTACAAAAGTAATCTGAACAAAGTAGGGAAAATATAATAACAGAACACTTCTCTTTCTCCAGCTGCCACACACTGACTTGTTTATCTGCAGGAAAAGAAAACATTACAAGGGAACTTCAACACCTTCACCCTTCAATGGTCACTTCTCGCAGCCTTATCACGAACTGCTCAACGCAAATTACATCAAATAAACATCACCACAACCCAATGAAAGCAGCAGCATGGAGTGAACCAGCTGAAGCAGGAGAAGTTATTCCTGCTGACCCTGGAGAGCTGCAGCTTTCCTTGTAGCAGGGGAACGAGGTTTGTGCTCCCCGGTGCCCTTCAGTGCTGCAGGACTCGAACAGACTCATTCCCAGCCCACGCCAGTCAGCCTTAATGAGATTGGCAACAACTCTGGGAGATGTAGAGCTCCTGCCTCAGATCTGTGCATAAACTCATTGCAACAGCTGCCTCCTCCTCCCGAGCTAACCAGCGCCCAGCATTTCAAGCCACGGCCTTTTACAAGGCTGGGGCTTTGTTAATTAAGCAAACTCCATCACTTCTGGGGTGATCTTTGACCGTCCTGCCAGGGTTATGAGGATGAACACCACCAGGTAACCAGAAAGAACACAGCTAAAACTGGGATTTGGAAGTGCTAGGGATTTACAGTGCCAAAACAGCACATGCTGGCCAAAATCTCCAGACCCATGGAATAACTGGAGGACTATTCTGGGACACATGGAGAGCAAACTGCTGAAAGACAAACAAGTGAATATAGGTGAAAGGCTGGTGCTGTGGGGAATGGAACAGGGGAAAAAAGGGCAGTGTTGAGCCAGAAACAAGCCACATCTTACTGCCTTTCATCCATGAAAACTCTCCCAGGCAAAAAAAAAAAAAAGGGGGGGGGGGGCTCAGATCTTAGAACTGTTCTTTAACTGTTTCAGTAACTTAAACAGTGGACTCAAAGCAATCCCTACATATAAAAAAAACCAACCACCATAAAGATCAAAATAAAACTCACTGCTTCTAGAAGTATACAGGAATATCAGCTCTTGCTCACATACCTGCTTACAAAAATTAAATACAGCTACATCCATAAAACACTTGAATATTTTTGTGTATCCATGCAGCAATAGGTAGCATCAGGGAATCAAAACTGGAACCACTAGCACCAAAAATGCCAGGTCATTGCATCAAATGTGACTTCAGAATGATCATCTCTTATTTCTGGGACACAGCACAAGAACCACGGCTACACCTGATAAAATACTGGAAATAATGGATTTAATAATTGGGCACTGTGTCCAAAAATTCCTGGGTAGGTTTTACAAATTACAGCAAGGATAAAAGGGGATGAGGAATAGTGAAATCTTTACTACAGTCCTGATTTTGATCCAGATTTGTATTTAGAAATGCTAAAATATTTTCATTCTAGACATACTGTCTGCATTACCAATTCTAACAGCTCGTAAAAGGAACATTCATAATCAATTATTACAGAGTTCGAGCTGCATTTTAGCAATAAACTGTCTAACAGGAAATATTTTCTTCATAATGGCAAGAATGTCATCTTTTATAGCCCTTATCCCACCAGTGACAAAGTGCTTTGATCTCCAAAACTGGAGGGAGGTAGAGCAAAGTTTTCAGAATGGAATTGTTCTTTATTAGAATTCTTCTCCACTTAGATTGTTCGATTTGAGTGCACAATTAAACCCCCCACAATACAGGCAATGCTGTTATTTCAACCCTTTAAGCATTTGCAGTCAGATGAGGAAAACTGATGATTTCCTCACTGCCCAGGATGGAGAACGAACAATCCAAGTGTAAGTCACAGATACCTGGTCCCTATTCCAGCACACTCTGGATACCTGATGTGACCAAGGGAAAGCAACCATCACCTCCACGCCACAATTTTTCCACTTGGAAAAAATTAATTACATATAAGTGTATTAACACTAACAGGGGTTGACTATTGTTACAAGTATTGTAGAAACCTTATGTTAAAATATATACTATGTGCATTTTTATTTTATATATATATGTTTAAAAGCATTAAAATCAACCTAACTTGTGGATGAAACAATTTTTATACTGGTTAAATCACTGACGAATCAAATTTACAGCCATGAAGAGGCTGAATCCAGCAGGCCACCTCTCATTTGGAAGCGCCTGGATCACACAGCTGCGAGTCTGAGGAACGAGTCTGGAAGTGAATGTGGAGAGCTGGCATTCAGGAAAGAGACCATCTGGAACTGTGGGTCTCCCACTCTAATAGACATGGAAAAAGAAGATACTCTATACAAGAAAAAAAACAATACCTATAAAAACCCAAACCATGTCCTGTTACAAAGCATTCTGGAAAACTCTGAGGAAACCTGGTGGTAACACCCCAAAAGTGCAGGTTAAAGGCCTTTATTTAAATACAAAGGAATTTAATGTGGCACTTAGTACGACAGGCTGCTGTACTGCACCCACCGGGCTCGGCACACTCAGTGTGCTTTAGCAGTTTAGTTCTACTCTAAGACTCCTAAATGTCTGAACTGCCTGCTGAAACCTCTTGCATAATACATTAACTTCCCTCTGAACACATTCTGGCATTCCCCTCTCTTGATCTTTTCTGGAATCAGGAAGTATCAGGGCACGATAAATAAGTGGATGAATAATAAAATAAATTTTAAAAACTGTCTCCAGATTTTATAGCAACTCCCCTACCTGCTTCCTCCTTATAAAGGGGGAAAAAAATGACAGACTTCTGCTTCATGACAGGTTTGAGTGGAGCTTTTACAAGCTCTGAGGTGACTCAGAAGAGATTCACCCGTGCTCACTTATGGCACACAGCAGCTCAGCTCATCCCATAAGCTGCTCCTGGTTCTCCTGATTTCAATTTTAGCCTTTGCATGTTTGATAAAGGTCAGTAAGTATCTACAGCTTGCAAAACAGAGAAAAAGCAGAGTCAACTTACTTCGAGCTTTAGCACAATAAAAAACCCCACACGCAAATCTACTTTCATTCACTTCACTTCTCCAGATTATGGAGATGTCTGATGGCTCCAGCCAAGCCTTGAATAGATCCCACTTGGTGCTGGGGCAGCCCAGGAGCTCCAGGACATCTCCCCCCCTCCTTTGCACATTACTGCAGTGCCAGAATCCTCCAGGTCACTCAGACTCAAAGCTGTGTCTCTGTTGAAACAAAGCTGTCTCTCTGAGGCTGAAGTGAGTGATTCTGTGCAAGTGCATGTTAAAAATCCCAGCTGTTGCATGTAGAACAATTTAAAAGATATTCTCCTTCAGCTAAGACTTGAGAGCCCACTGTATCCTGGCAAGGCTGTCATTACCCAGCCCGTTCTGCCTTTCCTTCCCTCGGATTACCTCTACCCTTTTGCATGCGCATCCACCCCCCGGTGTGCTTCAGTACCATAATGACTATTTTCACAGGGCTTTTCTGCCAGTGAGTCATTTCCCCAGAGAAATTGTAAGGTGGGCTAAGAGTGAGTGTATAGAAAATATTAATTATGGGATGCTAAAAGCCCAAGGAGGAAATTCGGACTTGATACACGAATGCAGCTCATTCAGGTTCTGCACTTTGTTGCACTGCAAACAGGCAGGAGACAATTCTTGTTGAGTCACACAATTGTTGCATCCCCCCACATAACATTTATCAACAACTAAAATTCCATATAGACAGATTTTCAAAGTTAAGCAGCACGCTTAGTCTCTGCTCGTCCTTTTAGTCTCAAGGCAAACTGGGTGGTTAATTTAAGTGGTCAGAAATTTCTCAAACAACACCCTTCCTTTGGAGCTTCACATGTAAATAGCAACTGAACTGCTTGTTGGGACCCAAAGGCAGCTACACCAAGGTCAGACATATTCTGCAGCATTTTTGATGCCTTCCAATACAGAACAAGCAGCAAAGTGCTCAAAAAACCCAATTATTCTCTTGAGAAATTCAGTCTCTAACAAGCTAAACCCCTAATTTAAAGATTGCAATACAAACATACCACTGCACAGCATTGCTTCTCCACCCCACAGAACTCCAATCCCAATGTTAAACACCACTTCCACATCTGCCCTACAGCCTCCCTCCACACTTTCCAAGGCTTTCACCTCCCTTTGTCCAGCTCAGGCCTCAGCTGCATCACCCAGTGCTTGCTGACTCTCCCAAAGCTCTGGGTGTGCTGCCAATGACTGCACAATGATTTGTCCTGTCACAGCTGGTCCCTACTTTGCACCTGCACCTCTTAGAGGAGGCTCTTACTCCACTGCAGGCCTGTGGGAGATGCCACCCCACTCTGAAATCTATGAGAAGGCAGTTTATTGTGATCCCACCAGGACATCCTGCACTCCAGGCTGCGTGTGGGATGCACATGGAAACGGGATAACCATGGAAGCTGCTGTCTCTGCCAAACATCCAAATGCCTCCTGTGTCTGGATGCCACTCTGCTGTCACTGGCACAGGGAAGGGGAAAGAGTGGGGAGAGGCAGAAGAAAACTGCTGGGAAGGAGGAAACAGTTTCTTGCTGCTTGAATGAGGCACGTGCTCACCAGGGGATAGGGAGGAGGTTGTTACTTCTGGGACTAGAACAGTTCTGGACACGGCTGGACAGCTCTGGATTACCAGCCTGGAGACAGCCAGGCTTTTCATGTCCCCTCTTAGATTTTTTTTCTCATAGCCACATTTCCTCTTTGCACATCTCCATCTCTATCGCTGTTTGCATCCCAGAGTTTTGGGGCAAAAATGATGGAATTCCAAACAGTTTCTTATATAGTCAGTCACCTTTCACCTGTGCCCAGAGGAACTGTGAGAGTGTGACCGAATGCAGAGGAAGACACACAGCGTGTGCTTGTAGGATTTGGATAGGAAGCTGCAGGAAGGATGTCAGACAGACAGCGGTGCTAGGACCTGGCTGACCTGAACTCTAGAGCTGCCCCACTCCCTGCACATTCCTTAATTTCCTCTGTTATTTCCATTTGCCATCTAATCAGGTGTCCTGTTTGAGCTAGGCAGTGCTGTGCCTGCCTTCCTTACGCATCCTTAAGCCTCACAAAAGTGGCTGGGATATCAGAAAGCACTCAGGCTCCCTTTGCAGATGTCCTTTGAAAAATCAAAGGTAACTTCAGTCATTTGCAAGTCCCACTCCCACACTTCACACACACAAGTCACAAAAATGAGCAGATGTAACACCAAAGGCTGCTGGTGTCACAAATGCCACCTGAGTGAGCTCCAGGACTGGGGACTCACTCCTATAACATTAGGGACCAGGTATTTATTTGTTGTAGTGCTTTCTCCCTCCCTGGAAAATAGCAAAGATGATGTAATGAGAGACCTAGGCAGCAGGCTACAGGATCTCTAAATCTCTTGATCACACTGGAAAATTTGAAACTCCTTGTGAATTCCAGGTAAGACTGCTAAGGTATGGGGAAAAGGCAAAGCCTGACATTTGATACCATTTCCTAGACCAAAGCACAACCTGTCACTGAAATAAAATCAATGCCAAACTCACAACACAAAGGCAGCACACACAGCACAGCAGGCTTGGGAGCCAGTGTCAATAAGTGACCCATAGCTGCAATCCAGTGCAAGGAGCAACACTCAAATGCCTGAGAAAGATTCCGGGGCTAGCCATAGCTTACAGATAAGCAAGAAGAAAACAGGCACATGACCCACTAAAAAAATAAAATTAGCTTATACAATGAGACAAACTTGAGGGATCTCTCTGAACAGTTCTTGCATTTCCCCATATCCCTTTAGCTAAGCCCATTTCAAAGCTATATGAGATAAACACGTACTCCAAATGCCCATCTCCTCTAATGAAGGGTAAATGCAGTAATCTGCCTTTAGTAAAGGCCAGCACATTTAGCTCATTAAGGTGCTCTACTTCCAGAAATGTCTTTGCTCCTTAGGGAAAATGGGCAAAAGCACCCTGACCACACTCATGGATGCACTGTTGCTGAACAGGGTTTTCTTCTGGCTAATACTCTGTAAATATCAACTTCACCACAGCAAAGATTGAAGTTGCTCAAGAAAAGAGCACTGTGCTACTTCTTAAAAAGAGAAAACCAGCAGAAGGAAAGGAGGCTTGGATATCCTGAGGCATGCAAGCAACAGAGAGGGAACTCATTAAATACACACGAATGTACACACAGATTTTAGCTGAGACTTGTAACACAAGAAAATACGGCAATATATAATATATAATATATATAGTATATCACACACAGCAGCTTTAGTCTGCAGCTACACCTCCTGTAATTACAATGTGTTATTTTAAAAAAACAAACAAAAAAACAAACAAAACAAAAAAAAAAAAAAAAAAGAAAAGAAAAAACCCAAGAGAAGAAAAGAAGAGACCAGAAAAAAAGGTGGGAAGCTGGAATAAAAAACTCAAGAGCAAATGAAGTGTCCAAAGGTTTTCAGACCCTGTGGGAAAAACTGGGTTAACAGTGAGAGAAGCCCTTCCAGAAAGCTCCACGTGGACACACTGGAGAGGCAAACAAGGAAATACCAAAAAATCCCAGTGTGGAGCTGTGACAGGGCAAGCTCACAGTGACCATCTCAGTGAGTCAAGAGAAGAAAGACTGGCCCAGTGCCCCTGAAACCCCACATGGAAACGATGGCATCAGGGCCTCCCTGTACCATTCAGTCAAAAATCACAGCACCTCCGTGTTACTTTACCCTCCAGTTATTTCACAGCTCCTTTCCATCACTCCCGTCCTTTCCAAGCTGTTTATTAGAACTTGAGCTACCTAATTGCAAACCTAATTTACACCTACTTTGAAAACTGCTTTATTCTACTTTGTACTATATTTAATCATTGCAATTTAAATTAGCCATGTTCACTTGGACAATGTCTCAAAGCTGCTGATCATTTAAGCAGGAAAATTGGTGCCCACATGTTAGCACAGCCCTGCTGTGGTGCAGCAGCTGCAGGGCCTGTGCAGGCTGGTGCCTCTCCAGTTCATTCCTGATGGGATGGACTGACAGAGGCATGTGGCGAGTGTTTGTACTCTCTGCTGCTCATCTCAAAGCCAAGTAAATTAACTAGATGATTTGTCAGGCTCTTAACTGTTTGGGATGCTGACAAGAAAACGGCATGCAGCAGTAAATAGATAATTTCTGAGGAAGAACAGATACCAGAGAAACTGAAAGTTAAAAGCACGATTGGCAGCTTTCATATATACAAGATCCTTATTTTCAACTCTTCTTGTCTTATTCTGAGCAGAGCTCAAAATTTCCATCCTGGCCCTTGGGCATTTTTTCTGGTAACTACAATTATTTTTAAGAATCTCGGAAAGAAAAAAATCCCACTCATGACCCGCCAACTCTAATTTGCTGTGGGTTTTTTTTCCTCCCCATCAGCACTACCCTTTGTTTTCCGAGGGTAGGAATTCATTTAGATTGCACTTGGGGTCCTTTTCATAAAGGAGCAATTATCATTACATTGCAGTAATTTGAATTAGCGTGCAATAAAGCACCTCACTCTATCTATGAGTCATTACATTTTCCTGCAAGTGATCCACAATGGGCATCTCCCATTATGCATGGAAGGAGAGTGCCACTCCAAAATACAGTGCAGTCAGCAGGAAAATGAGCAGGAGCTCTACTGAACACATTAAGTGTGCAAATAAAGGGGAAAAATTAAAAATGAGAGCGTGGCAGCACATTGCTGTGACTGATTCTTGCAAGTCCTGCAGTTTCTGTAGGTGCTCGCTGAAACAATACTGCAGAGCAATTACTGCTTTCAACACAAACAAAAACGTTTTCGAGCTCAGCCCACCTCTGAACTTAGGAAACCTTTAAATTAAGCTCTAAATTCTCCTTTTTACTGAGGCAGGAGCTAATCTTGCAAGTCTCATCATTACCCATCAGAGTTTCTCTCAAGCAGCAGGCCAAAAAGAGCAAGTCTCTGCATTATTGCTGTTTCAGGAGGTTCAAGACTAGGACAGTTTGACCAGAAATACAAATCCTCTCTGATATTTGTATATCTTGATTTTAATTAAGACAGTGCCCTCTCTCAAATCATGCTAAAATAAACAAATACCAGCAAACCTCAAAAAAACCAGCAGCAGATTTTTCACCATTTCTTGAAAGAACAGCTACAAGATCAGTCTTGTAAGAAAATGGATCATTTCCATGCATAAAATTTTTTTCCAACATTTTTTTGAGCTTCACAAGGGACTTGGACACCCAGCTTCTCTGTTGTTAAGAGGTTATTCATTTTACTTTTGGAAAAAAATTATTCCAGCACAAGAGCAGAGGGGAGATCATGTTACTGATAAAACTGACAGACATGGAAAAATAAAGAATCCTTTCAGAGATTTTGTTAGACCACACCTGGGACAAGCCCCATTTCAATTAGCTCTGGGAGTCATTGGGGTTAAGTGGCTTTAAACAGGGAAATTTATGTAGGTATTTATTCTCAGCCTACCTTATGTAGGTATCATTCTCATTCTTCAATGACTTTAGGAATAGGCTCCCATTGAACCACTGGGCAATCAGAGGGATGAATTCCAGCTTGGAAGCACAGGACCACAGGACAACACTGCTCTGGCTGACAGTAATTCCTCATGCTGCCTGCTACAGGTAATTCCAAGTTTTATCTACTGCTCCTGTAAAAGCTGTTCTGCTTTGCACATCAGAAGGGGAAAACACCCCCACAGCCAAGCAAATAAAGCACCAAGAGGAATGAGACCACTCTGAAGGGTGGAGAGAAGAGCCACTGCTACTGCATCTAATGAAGTGTAATTCTTTATATTAAATAATAGACTTACCTTTTGTCTGGTTTAATAAATATTTCATTACCCTACAGCATTTTTCACTTTTGAGTGACTACAGCTGGGAAGTGACCAGACTGAGGTCCCCTCATTACCATTCTATGGTACTTGGTGTGACACAGGGGCCCAGCCATTCTTTCCTTCCCCACCCCACAGCACCCAGCTGTGACAGAAACAGGACTGTGCAGAGGCACCACTGCCCTGCAGTAGGATCTCAGCTCATTTCCCCACTAAGCAGGGCTGCAGGAGTGAGGCCTTACCCACAGCAGACACAGAGCACTGATGTCAATTGTTCAGACAAGCCTGTGGCACGAGATGGGATGAATCAGAGTGCTGTGGGAACAGGCCAAAATCATTCTGGGATTGCTCTCCATCATCTCTGAAAATTCATGGTTAACAATGGAAGACCCCAATTATTGAGCAGACAACAGAGTGTCCTGTCCTGTCCAAGGGCAAGAGCCCATCAGAGGTTGTTTCTAACCCAAATTACTCTTTCATTTCAACTGCAGTCCTCACATTTTAGGTTTGTTTTCTAACTGTGAGATAAATGGGATCCACCCAAGCAGTGTCAAAGATCCTTTCCTCCCAGCTGTAATTCTGTAATGAACAGGAGCCAGAAATGGATGTTTTGTTCTGATAATTTTCAGTCTAGAACACAGAACATTTGAGCTTAATTTTGGAACTGGCCTGTTTGTCCCTGTATAAATCTTCCTTTCTACTGCTGGTCTGCTCAAAGTTTGGTGGGTACAGTCCTGTTCTTAGCAGTAACTCGATGGAAAAGAAAATGCCAGGTAGAAGGATGAGGGAGATCCCATTCTTTCTGCTGCCTCTACAGATTTCACCATTTAAGTGGTCTCCATTGAGCTCACAGATTGCCCAGATACTCCAATAACTTGCTTTCAATCTCATTATCCAAGTAATTTATATACATAATAAAATGCTTCAGTCTTGACATTAATTCTTGCAAATTTTTACATTGGTATTAATTTTACTTCCTGGATTTTAATTGAAGAGAGTATATTTTGTCACAAGGGAAACTGAACATTAGTTCTTCCACTTAACAACCATGTGGTTTCATTAGAAATTACATTAGTTCCTCATTAAGCAACAATAATAGCGTAGAATTGGGATCAATAAAAAAATACATTGCCCTAAGGTGCTGAATAGTTTGGTTCATTTATACTCTCATGAGCCAAATACTTCAGGACTCAGAATTAAAAACCCTCAAACTTTTATGCAATGCTTAAGAAACATCTTTCTATTTCAAGTAATACAGATTCAGATAGTAATGGAATAAACGTGCATGCTCAGGCACAGCTCTGCATCCTCCAAGCAAAATTTTGATAATTAAGAGCTTGCACCATTTTAAGAACTCACATCATTAAAAGAACTGCCCCACTAAACACAACACAGGTAATTCTGTCCACTCTGAAGAGGAAATTGAAGTTAACTGAGATTCCTCCCTACAGAACAAAGCACCCTTGCTGTACAATTTGACCCCCCAGCAGCACCTCCCCAAGGGCCAGCTGGTAAATCCAATAAATCCATAGCATTCGATTTCTGGGAATTGTATTACAAAACTGACGTTTACACAGAGCAGACCTTTTAATCACTTCTGTCAAGTGCACGAAAAACTTCAAAAATGTCGTGTAACTTGCTATTTCCTCACTGAAATCATGCACTTAGGGAAGTGTTTGGCCAAGAATAACACAGCCAGGTTCCTTCCTCTCCACAAGTCCTTTTGGATTTATCATTCACTTCAATAACAGACTTGTAACCAAATCTAAACCTAGCTCCAAGAAAGACAAGGATCATCCCTAAAGGTGATCCCAGGATTCAAATTATACACAGTGACATCTTTTAAGATTTTGACACTTTCCCTCTATGCTGATGTTCCATTGCACAGCCACGAACCCTCCCCACTGCCAGCACATCCATGCATCCCACTGCATGATTCCTTATCACCTGGGAATCCACATTCCTCAGTGGCCTCCTTGGAGTCCTCTTTAGTAGGGCAACTCCCTCTTTTTTTTTTTTTTTGTTACCAATAAACAGTTCTCAGATACAATATTGTCTCATTTGACTTAATTTCGTCCTAGACCACCTGTTTTAAAAGAACTTCTTGCAGCTCCCCAGAATGGAGCACAACAATCAACACAACACAAGGGTCAGAAGAAATGGAAATAGTCCAGCTTTCACAGCCTTTTGGGAGAGTTCAGCCTGACCTTTGCACAGGTACCTAAGGAACCAGGCAAGGGTGTGCCAGCTGAAAGAACAAGACTGGCTTCCTTCCCAGGCTGCCAAAAGTGAAAAGAAAGAAAACACATTTTTTTTACTTACAAATTCGCAGCACTTCAAAAAGAGCAACCTTCCTGCAGCTGTTTTGTAGTAGACTATGGGATGTTTAAACAACTCAGCTTCAGTTTGCCACCTAATAAATCTCATCAACAGTTAGCTGCTTCACATAACTCAAAGCAAGAGATGTCGAATATTACGTGCAACTACATTCTCCCCTTGTTGTTGAGTCTTTCTTTTGCAGCAGCACCTTCAGGGCACCAACCTGTATCAGACCCCAGCTGCTTCAGGCACCACACACCTGCATTTAAAGATGCAATATTTGACTCAGAGATGTCTGTAAACCACTGATAAAATTAAGCATAGGTGAACACTGGCAGAGAAAGAAGACACAGCTTTTACATGCCATGAAGAAGACACGTGATTCATGTCCTAGCAGGCTGTTGTTTTGGAGAGAAATGGGATCTTTCAAAAGCTGAAAGCAAGGAAACTGAGACATTAGATCATGTTCATTTCACTATTAAAATACTAAGTAATATTTGTGTTGTCAGACCTTCTGCACTATGGAAAGGACCAATTTTAATTTTATGTGTGCAAGCTTTTGGCACACATATTTTCTTTGTTAACTGCAAAACTGAGGAAGATCTTTAGGAAACTGATTCTTCCTCCTCCTGCAGCCTGCCTAGCTGTTTAAATAAATACAGCCTGAGTAAACCAGCGCTGTCATGTACTAACATCTCCCCTCCAGGTTGTCCTGGCAGGGATGACTGCAGTGAGTGTGTCTGACACCTCCCTCACACTCTTTCATCTGAGTGTATTGCTGGATGCAAAATTAATAACACATGTACAGACTTACATATGTCAGCCTTCAGGAAGGTGCTGGAGTTAATGAGGACTGACAGTGCCATAAATAAGAATAAAATTGAACCACAACCCTTAGCCGCTGCTGCTGTATTTACAGCATATTCTGACATAATTTCATGCCATTGATGTCATCAGTGGTTATGACTTAGGAAACGAAACAACACAATAAAGTTCCAAACCAGACGTGCCAGGTAACCATGGAGAAAGCCATAGTTCTGAATAGTAACTGAATTCTCATTTGAAATGCAACAATTATTACAGTTTAAGTGGGTTCCAGATTAGCAAACACAGGGAGAGATGAAGCAATGAAAATATAAGAACAAGGGATGTCAACAATATAAACTCAGACTGTCAGGAGATGCTGAGAAAAAGCTTCATTTCTCTGCAAACTAAATGTATATTTTTAAAAGGTTTGGGTTTGCGCTGTTTTGATATTTCCTTTCAAGCAATACTGGATTAGACAAAGGCAGGAGACAAGATGAGAAAGCTCAAAAATGCAGTTTCTACTTGACCTACATTGTTCCAACTGATCACAGACAATTATAGCTGTATTTTATCTACTGTCCTGAAGCTGCTTCATATATTCTAACATATAACCCTCTAAATCTAGCAGACAAGCACAGAGGTGCAGGCACACAACTGTGGTTTTAATATACAGCAGGCTGCTGTCTCTGTGATTGTATTGGATATTAAATACAGCTATTAGCTCTATTTTCTTTCAGAAAGGCTCAGAAGATTACATTTCCTCAGTGGATCAAAGGAAAGGGGGGGCAGGGGGGAAAGGGAAACAATGCGGGAAAGAAGAAAAATCAACAACTAAAAAGGAGAGAAAGTAACAGAGAGCAACAAAGGGATCCCTTCCCATCAAGTTCCACCACACCCAGGATCATCAATCACAACTCTACATGAATTTTCTTGCTCAGAGTAATAGTGAAAATCTACATTATTCCTTTGTTTCAAAGTCATGAGACTTAAAGAGACTTATAATTGTTAAAATAATTACATTCATGATCTTCAGTGGTGTCTTAATTCATTATCTTATTTTCTTACTCCCCTCCACCACCCATACCAAAGTGACCAGAAAGTGATTTGAAAACAAAACAAGGTTTTTTTCAAATGATCATTCAGTTTCTAATTTCCAGTCTTTGACTAAAAGGGACAAAACAAACCACGTTATAGGATTCTTCAATAACTGTGTTTGTTAATGCAGTAGCCCCTAATGCTCATATCTGAAAGTTCTAGATATATCAAGATCCAGAGGGATGTTTTACAAGATCAACAGGGAGAATGGCTTCCCACTGCCAGAGGCAGGGTTAGATGGGATATTGGGAACGAATTCTTCCCTGTGAGGGTGGGGAGGCCCTGGCACAGGGTGCTCAGAGAAGCTGTGGCTGCCCCTGGATCCCTGGAAGTGTCCAAAGGCCAGGCTGGATGGGGCTTGAGGCAACCTCGGTTGGTGGAAGGTGTCCCTGCCCATGGCAGGGGGTAGAACTGGTCCCTGACTTGTAAGGCCCCTTCCAACCCAAACCAGCCTGTGACTTGGTATGATTCAAAGAGAAACAGAATAAAGGTCTTCAGATATCTCCACAGCTGACTGAGCAGGCCTACAGACCAAGTGTTTCCTTCTCTCTCACTTAACTAACAAGTCAGGCACTAAAAGATTAAATATTGTTAACCAAGAGCCAATGACCTGGCTTCCTTCAGTGGAGCCAACCCTTCCATATTTTCAGAGTTTCAGGATGTACCACACACGCTAAAATGCTGTGCCTCCAACAAATCATTTACCTACTGTTTTCCCCACCTTGACTCAGCATCTTTATGTTTCAACTCAGCAGCTCCAATACATTGGTTGAAAAAGCACAAACATGTGTTCTGAGGAGTCTTGTTGTACTCAGAAACCCTGACTGGGAACACAGTGCCAGTGCTGTTCCAGCCGCTGTTCAGACACAGCCCATGGTCTGATGGGTTCATAATCTAACCAGACATGCCAAACCAAGTGTGAGGAAGGGACGTGCTCAAGGACACAAAACAGAGAATCAGCAGAAGAGCAGAGAGAATGCAGGTCTTTGTCAGCTCAGTGCCCTATTCAGTAAATCATACTGGAAATTAAAAAAAAAAAAATTACGAATCTGCAATTGTAATAATTCCTTCCCTTTTAATCACTTTCTACAGAGAAATCACTGTGCAATCTTCCTGACACACACAAAAGCTCATTTACTTAAAACAACATGACTTATCCCAAAGGAAAATACTTTAGAGAGGTCTGATTCCCCAGAACAAACTGTTAAGCAGGTCTTAATTCAAGAGCAAACAAAAATGTCTTGAAACTTGGAGTGCTGATCAAAAAAAGCTGTGCTATCAGTAAAACCTAACTGAAGAGCAGGAAAATAATATTTAATAATAATTATTGAAACAGGCATGGGCACACCCTTCCTGTCAAATTATGCTCTGAGTGTACAAGCTGAACCTTGTATACTGAGCAATGTACATTGTTATTAATGATACTTGCGACCAGGATCTGTTGTTTCCAATTTTGTTTTTAGTGGATCTCAGGGATTTCGGTTTTCCTCAAATCACATGACCTGTACTTATTATTGAAGCAACATGCATCTAAAACTCAACTGATCTTTGACCAGGTATCAAAATACCCATCCTTGAAATGGGAGAAGCATCAGAAACCTACCTGTGCCAGCAGAAAGCTCTTTGTGCCCTTTTGGTTTTGTTCCCCGAATTTAGAGGTTTGTTTCGACACAGGTTTGTAATTATTGTGCTCCTTCTTTTGCCTGAAATGCTGTAAACTGACTCACAGGTGGATTACCCAACAACTTCCCTGGTTATGAGGCCATTCATTTTGAATTGGAAAAACCCTAAGAATCAAGTTGGACTTCTTGGTTGTTTCTCGGTGTTGCAATAACATCAGTGTTATGCAGAGGTGTAACAACAGACAGACCTTGCCCCGTGCAAACACCACTGACTTAGAGGGAGAAAAATGTAGTTCTCATTCACTCCAGACTATGGTCTAAAATCTGTGTTTACAGACTGCCTTCATCAGCAAGGGACAAAGAAAGGTCACAGCTGTTTGCATAGCACTGCTCATAACGGACCACTTTGAAGATGAAACGATAGAGCAGCCTGTCAATTTAGTCTTTTCCCTATTATCAGCCAGGAGCAGTCAGTCTGCAGCTCTGAGGAAGAAAACAGACCAAAGATTCTTTAAAATACCATTTTCACATCACTACACAAAAATCAAATACCGTGTGCTTGCTGCATGTTTGACATGAGTTCTTAAGTTCACTGAATTCAAAATTCAGAAGTACAAAACTTTGTGACTGTAGCCACATGTTTTTCTCCACTTCAAATTTAATGAAGTTACACACCAGAGTTTTGTTCTCTTCCTACTGCACACAAGTGCAAAATAAGTCCTGTGGATGCAGACAAACAACTACTGAACAGTATTTTGAAAGTTAAACAGGATTAGGGCTCTAAAGTGTCAAATAATGGAATGTAGTACACTGAATTAAACCTAATATTTGGCTACAAAATGCAGACAATTGGACTCTCATTCTGGCAAGCCATTAAGCTCAATTGAAATAAATTGTATTTAAAAATATACCTAAAATCTGGGTTTGTCTCTTGTTTTGGATTTCTGAGTGAAGGATTTCACTAAATAAACACATCTATCAAACGCCTTTTCCATATCACCAGCTACTGTGCTAAAAGGTTCCAATAGCCAATCCATTCCTCTCTTCCTGTATGATATTATCTTTTTATACGTTGTCCTTTGTGTCAAGAAAGCTGCTGCTTTTATTTTCCATTAGTCTCTGCTAACAGTTCAGACCATCCTTTAATACACCTTTAACAACTCGTGCCATGTTTGTTCCAATTTATCCTTCAGAGAACTTGCACTGATTTTACTGATGGAGCATTATTATTAAAAACTCCTTCTCTTTATTAGAATAATAAAGAAACCTCCATTTAAATGCCCATTTTACTACTCACCCATCAAACCTCTAATTGTTGTAAAAGACATTTTAGTGAAAAAAGTGTTCTTTGAGTGTTTAAAGGCAATTTAGTGTACTGGCAAGAGCATTTCACATTAAACACAAGGTTGGAGACACCAAGTGGGAACGAGCAGTAGACTGACCAAATGGAGTGAGGCCTTTGCTGTTTTAACTCTGCCTTTTACACAGAATAAAATGAAACTGTTGTATAAACACACACAGCTCAAGAGGCAAAGAGAGAAAGTGAACAATGAATATTCTACAATTATCACCAATCCCTTATTCTGCTCTTGCAAGTAATGCCTATGAAAACAGTTAATTTATTAACTACAGTAAATTGGGATTAATATCACACCTGGGGGGCACAAGCACTGGTAAAAAAAAAAAATCCTTCAAGAGATATATTTGGCTGTGGTTTTATTAAAAATCTGGATTACAGTTAAGAAGCTTATATCATCAGGAGAGAGTCTTCAGACAAGTTTATGGTTTTGCTTAGAAACTTTGCTTAAAAATAACTGCAGCTAAGAAGTGTCCAACTTCCAGAAAATGTTACAAATTTCAGGACTTATCAGTATCTAGCAGCCAAAACATAAGTAGGGAAATGAGACAATCCTAAACTACATTGCTTCATTCACTTATCAGACAAAAATTAATCCAGCAGGAATTCATGACGATTTCTAAGGACTTCCTAAGTCTATCTATGGATCACCTAAGGAAAGATAAAACCATTCAGGTCAGAGGGGAACTCCAAATCCAAAAGCTGGGTCAGAACAAGTAGATCTTTGAAACCCACCAGCAAGCGATTCCAAACCCTCTCTGGGCAACTTCTTCCAACAATTTTTTTTTCTTTTTCCTTCTGCACAGCAGGACCATCCTCCTTTTCCATTTTTGGCCCATCTCTCATCCTCCCACTGTACACCTCAGGACAGAGCCCAGCTCCATCTCCTCAGTGACTCCACATGTAGAGTTCAACAGCTGTTAAAAAGCAAACCCAATTCTCTCCCAGCCTCTCCCCATGGTTCATGTGTCTCAGTCCCTTGGTGGCCCTTCTTCTGGGCTCACTCCAGTTTCTCCACACTTCTCCCATCCTGCAACAACCACACACCAGACACAATGTTCCAGGCTGGCTCCAAGGAGCAGCAGGTGAATCCTGGTTTCCCTGCAGGCACTGGCTGTGCTTGAGCTGATGGAGAACAGGACACAGCTCAGCCCCTGTCACTGCCAGAGCCAACAGCTGACCCCTGCTCTGCCCACCAGAACCCCCAGCCGGGACCTCAGCACCATTCAGTCCATTTCAGCAGCAGCAATTTGCATTTTCCCTGTAAATCTCTATGAGATACTTATTCCTCCTGTTCTCAATCCCTCCAAAAGACAGCCCTTGAGCTCATTACCTGCACCCCAGTTTGGTGTCGTGCAATGGCATAACATCCATGAGGATGCTTTCCATCTCCTCCTCCAGATCACTGACAAAGATACTAAACCTCACAGTTCCACGATGGACCTCAGAGGGTTCCATTTGGAACTGTTTTCCAGGTATACGCAGGAAAAGTAACGGAAAGTCGACAGCAGAGTTTTATTTTTTTACTTCAATCTTGTTTAACAGATTTCACTATGGTGCACTTTTTTGGTTAATGTTAAACCAAGCTTTTTAAATTCAATAATAGATTAATGAATGACACAGTGTCTTGGGTCAGTCCAATAAGTAGGCACAAAATTAATTTTACCAGGTGGAATAAATAGGGGTCTGTTTCACAGCACAAAATACCAATGCAGAGGCAGGGATAGGAGCAAGTTCCATAATCATTTCAAGACAGATTAGAGCACTGGAGCACACACTGTCCTCTGTAAATAACAGCTGCCACTATCACTGCCCTTATTCAAATGTGCTAATTACATCCTGTTATCAAATGATGATGCAATTAACAAGGGGCACCATTTCTCTTTCACTGCATGCTCCTTTGGTGACCTAAAAGAACACATCTCCTGCTTCTTAAATTTCCAAAGTCTTGAAATACAAAGGTTCCTCCAAGCATTGCCAAGAGTTACGGCTTCTTCTTGCCTGAGACGCTGCAGATCACCCAGGCCTCAAGGTTAAGTAAATGTAGCAATTTATCAGAGACCTCATACACATCTTGAAATCCTTTTCTCAAATTCAGAAAATGACATAATTTGGAGGATGTAATCTTCTTTCACACAACACATTCCTAGGGTTTCAAATCCTATAAATCACAGCAGCTTCCTTCATCTGAGAAGATTTTACATGGCAATTTTGCTTTGCACATTAAGAATGGTTTATTTGTGAACTTCTCAAAGGTAACTGCTGCTACTTCTGACTTTTTTCAGGAAGTCTGCCTAGTTTTCATGCTCATTAACACTCCAGCCTCCCAGACCTTTGTGATACTCAGGATAATTAATTCCCAAGAGAGTTTCCTTCAAGAATTAAGGTGGAAACTTGGAGCTCTGAAGAGAAAGACACCTGTGGCCCTCAGACTTCTGAAATAAGTCAAAGAAAAATCTAACACATCAGCTCTCAACTTTCCTTTCCATTAGCTCTACTTCCAGCAATAACTGGTAAGCAGTTCCTCAACATTTGACAGCTGGACCAAAACAGTGGCTTAATACACATAAATATTTGTGGGAGACGCAAATGGGAGCAAATATCCACTGGCACATTGGTAGATACCAAACACACCTCAATATACTGCAAACACACAGAGTGACAAAAACACCACAGCAATACCGGGCATTTTCAGACTTCTGAATGTGCTCCCACCTCACAAGTTTCAAATAAAGCTGAAAGAAGGCAAATCCACTCAACATTGAGAACTCCAGCTGAGACTGAGCAGAGCTGAACTATAAAAGCTCTCGAGAGCCCAGGATCTGATCCCTGGGCACCCGCACTGCATTATTTACAACCAGCTCTTCATCTCACACTTCCAAACTTTCAAGTAAAACAACATAATGAACATTATAGAACACGGCAAGTTAATTCAATGCCAATATGGCTAACCAAGTGAATACTTCATTTTTAACACCTCAGCTGTGCAGCTCAATGAACCTGTTGACTGACGAGTGACACAAGTCCCCTGGAGGGAAGGGCCCTGAGTGGCACTCCTGATTAGGGTGACCAAAAAGGCCTCTCCGAGGATGCTTTGCTTCTTTATGTTAATGTGCCCCAGCTCTGCCTTCCTGGTTGGCCCATTTGGCCCTCTTCCTTTTACCTTATCTAGAAGGTTCTCCCTTCTCCCTTCCTCCCACTGGCCCTTGCCCTCACCACTCCCCCAGGGTTTCCCTTTGGACCACCCCCATGCCCTCAGATTCTCTCTGCCCCTACCGGCCCCATATATAAACTTAGACCCTGCCTCTCTCCCATCTCCATCCCCGGGCTCCTTCACATGCGTGGCTGGAATAAATTTCTTCTACAGAACTCTATATGAAAACCCTTCCTGCCTCTTTGCCATCGACTCATCTATTAAGCTATCTGGCGTGTGCCGTTGCTTGTGTGAGTGTGTAGCGGCCTTGCTGATCGGCTTCATACTGGAGACGCTTCTGGAAGGTTGCAGCACCCACCATCCGCCCTCCGCAACACCCAGCCTATATAAAATGCAAGTTCTTTCTTCTGCAGTTGTATCAACAGCCAATATTAGGGCAAAAGCCTTAAAGCCTAACTTGCCACCAGCGCTCGAAGAGACAAAGCCCCCAAGAAGCCACATCCTAAGAAACCAATTTGCATCCACACCATCTTGCACAAGTCCCACTGTGTCCCTGTCCTGCAGGTTGCTAGCCCACAGTAGCAGGGAGCTCACATAACCTTGGGACAGCTCTGTCAGCTGTTGGAACCAGCTGGATGCTCTCACAGACACTTCAGCAGGCCCTAAAGGCAGAGATCCTCTGCACATTCAGCACTAGATGTTCAAAACCAGAGAAACAGGCCTTGAGCAGCTCCTAACTGAAAGGGAAATGACAAGAAGAGGATCAAAAAACAAAAATGCTGTGAGCACAACTTGACAAAAAGAATTCAAGCAAGATTAAACCCTTTGCCCAAGATCAGACAGGCGTTTAGTAGCAAGAGCCAAGTGCTTCCTGAATCCAGTCCAATCTCAGGACACAAAGAATCTTTGCTTTCTACTTGGACACATTCTTTTTCCCCCCATACAAAGCTGATATATTCCCTACTTTTCCTTAAAAGAAACAAATCCCTATTGCCTCCAAGAATCCTGCTACTGGGACACCCCCAGGCCTCAGTTCCTGTAGCCCCCACACAGGTGTTACATTTCCACATGGAACTGGTGCTCCCAGTAGCCACACATTCTGCAGGACCTTATTTCCCAGTTATCAAATGCCATTCTGGTTTCACAATATTATTCAAACATGGAAATTTATAATATTAAATTCATCTATTATGTGAAAAACAAGGTTCACTCTCCTGTTAAAATTTAAAAGTTTAATAAAAGGACAATAGGGAACAAAGATAAAGGAAAATTAGAGTGTGCTGGGTACCCTTGGCCAAGAGCACACCTGCTATTGCAGAGACACTCTTTATATACTTTTACTATTGCATCAGCTTAATGAACATTCATAAAGAATAATACATATTCAAACTTTTCCCCAAACTAGTTTACATGTTCCAGGAACTGTTTAGCCTGGCTCCTCCTCGGGTCTGCCTTTTCAGAGCATGGGCATTTCTTGGCTGTGGTTTTAGTCAGTTTTTATTATCGCCTCCAGCTGGAGTTTTAGTCTATGGTTTCTGCAGACGGTGGTTCCTGATAGCTGGCATGTCCGTAGCTGGGGTCTTCATCATGTGTTCATTGGATGTTATCCAACCAAGCAGACAGTTCAATTACCACAAGCATAACTATATCGGCTACTTTACTACTATGTCTTAGTCTAGTTATCACACATTATATAATTTTTCTGACATTGAAAAAAGGCAACACCAAGGACAGACCCACCCAGCAAAATAACCAAGTAGAACCCTGCAGGAACACTAACACAGTGAGATTTTTCCATAGATAAATAAGGAGTTCATACACAAAAATACCTTGTTTCTTAGAGCCAGCAGCAAGTACCTCCACAGCCTGGTGGTTTCCACAGGAGCTCCATAGGTCTGACGGAGGCTGAGAGCCGGAAATGGGCTCTGTGCTGGCCATCCAGAGCCTCAGGACACCTGGAGCTAATCCTGCCTGACTGGAAGCACCTGTGGGTTCATTGCGCAAACCCTGCATCTGGTCGGACTCATGGCCTGGGAGCAGGGAGCCTGGCCAGCACAATCATCCCAAACTCAGGCCACCTGTGTCAGGAGCAGGGATTGTGGCAAGGCTCCTCAGCTCCACTTCCAGGGCCCTGGGGCTCAGCCTGGAGTGACAGACTCCCCCAGCCAACGGTGACAGGGCCATCCAGGGACACCTGGACATGGAGGTGTTCCCCATCAGGAACAGCCTGCCGGGGTCTGGCCAAGGCTGAATGCAGGACAAAGCCTTCAGCTGCACCAGGGGAGGTTTAAGTTGGACATTATAAAGAGTTTCTTCCCTGAGAGGGTGGTTAGATGTTGGAATGGGCTGCCCAGGTGGTGGAGTCACCGTTGTGGGAGATGTTTAAGGAAGGCCTGGGCGTGGCACTCAGGCCTCAGAGCTGGTTGCCACGGTGGGGATGGGTCACAGGTTGGACTTGGTGATCTCATAGGGCCCTTCCACCCCAGCTGATTCTGTCAGTGGTGCCTGGTCATCCCAGTTGGTTTCTACAATTAAATGACAGCATTTATGGATGAGGGGAGAGTAGAGACTCTCATTTACCTCAGATACAGGAAGGCTTTTAGCACTGCCTCTGCTTTCACAGGGTCCCTGTACCCAGACAGGACCTTTCAGGCAGGGTGGGTAGATGGATGACTGACTCGATATATTTTCTTTTTTTTTAGTCTAATTGGATAATCAGGCCCAGGTGACCAACATTATGGCAATTAACACCCTGCTGGGTGCTGCCAGGCCCATTTTCTCTTTGGCAAACCCTAATTGTGTACCAGAAGCAAACTGGACTCCACACTTGCTTCAAGCAGGGCCCCATTTCTCACCGTGTTCAAGTGTTACTTGGCCTGCAGGGTCATGTTACTACATACAGAGAAATAATTTCCTTTTCAATCAAAATAAACATTACATGGTAGAGTATTAAAAAACACAGCACGGTACAAAGCAGTAAATTTACCATAATAAATTTTGTCTGAGCAAAACAATGATGACAAAAAGCTCCAAACAATTTATACATTCCTGAGAAAGCACAAAAAATTTATAGAAACATAATTCAATCTTACTCCCTTACTTGAATAAATAAGAGATTAGTTGATAAATTAGTATAAAAATTGTTTTCGTAATAATAAACCTATCTCCCACCAAAAGCCTCTGAAATACACTTCAATAAAAGTTGTGTACGGATTATAATAACTGATTATGTAAAAGCTTCATAGCACAGAAATGGATAAATAAGGAGTAGACACATTGGTCAGAACCAACAATACCAAAAGAAGCAGGCTAAAGATGATAATGGAAAATAATAACAGGGTTGATTAAGACCTCTTATTTTAAAGTTTTTCAGAGAGTAAGAAGAGCTGCTCAGTGAAATAAGTTTACTAGCACAATTAGAGGCATTTGGGGAAAGCTTATATGATTATGGAGAATTACCTTTAGCATGGAGCGGCTTGGTACTAGGGAATACAGACAAGTTTAGGCTTGGTCTTTCTAGTCCTACCATGTACATAGACCTGCAGGTAAGTAATTTTCCTACTCCTTTTATATCTCCTATTACATTCAAAACACATATTTTGGGATACAAGGATTGTGTGGTGGGCAACACATTCATTAATGTAATGAGTTAGACTGCTTTAAAAACAGCCAGCACCCACACTCAGCCAAGCAGCAAATCACTGAGACACAGAGTAGGGTGCTCATAGTTTAATCCTGGAGTAGACCCAGAAACACTAATAGACCTTTCCCACAATGATATTTGTGCTAGTTATTACAATATTTGTTAATTAAACACACCAGTAATGGATCCAACAAGATGGCATGAGAGTCAAAACTCCAAATGCTTTGATTTTTCCTAGATGTAAAATGGGAAAAGTGAGACATCTCTAGTTCCATAATGAAAGATGTAAATCATATCAGTGGAAAACTTGGATTGCAGATTTAGGCACAACTTCTGACACGTGGCTTTAATCTCCATCACTGAAGTGCACAGAACTCTCAGCACAAAGCCAGCAGTCCAGGACTGCCACACATCCCAGCCAGGCACCTGTGGCGTGAATCCTTAGACACAGGAACATGGAAAGTCTTGAATTGTACCTGTCATAGCTCGTGCAAGGCCAGGAGGTGTGATTCCTTCCAAGGACACCTTGGCAGAAGGCAAGAAGCCTTCCCTTGCTCACAGGCAAGATGTCACTGATCAGATATTCAGCAATATTTCGTAACGTTGAAAGCCAGCACCTCGTGGCTCCTGAGCATATTCAAATTCTAACCTGAGAAGAAAAATAAACCCCAGTGCACTTCTAAACCTCAATTTATACAACTCCATAAACAGAAATCTCTCTAGAGGCCTTGGCTTTTAAAGAATACACACCAGGAGCAAAGCTGGAAAAGCAGCAGTACATCTTAAATGCACAACTTATTGTGCCTGTCAAGTGACAGTCACAGCACAGCACTGCAGAGCTTGTCTGGGAAGCAGGGTCCATCCACACACATCCAATCCATGCTGGGCGCACACAGTGCTATTGATTTTATTCCCTTGGAAAGGTTGGATATATGAGCCTTAGACTTCACTCTCTGGAGTGAATGCAGGAATCATTTAATATTCTAGAAAGAAAATAATAACTTACAGCAGACAAGCAGTGAGAGCAGTCAGAAAGGTGGCCTGGTTAGAAGAGGGATAAAAAAATAAATAATTGCAGAATAAAAGGAAATGCCTGCCAGCCTGGAAAGCAGGAGCACCCTCGTAAAGTGCAGCGGGACTCTGAAGTGCAGCTGGGGTGCCTACAAACTGGAGACATCCTAACATACCACTGGGGAGTGGAAAAAAAACCCCAAAACAAGCAAACAAACAAAAAAAAAATAAACTCTAGCAACTTATTGTCTGAAAAAGGAGAAACAGCCTGGGCAAATGCCAAGCGTTGGAGTGAAATCAGTACAGAAGAACGCAGAGCAACGATGAAAGGAAACAAACTGTTTACCAAAATAAGTGAAAAATACAAAGTCAGTGGGACCTCTTAGGACCTCGTTTTTCCCCTGCAGCAGGACACACAGGCAGAAGCTGGACTTATGGAAGGCAACTTGGGGATTTTGTGCATCCAAATGCACACACCACAGTTATTTAACCTTCAGAGCTTTCTGTGCTCTCCTACACAGAGTGAGCACTCTTGAGAAGGAAGAAATCAAATCTGAAAGCCCTTCACAGAGATAAAAAGTTCTGTATATTATTTCAAGCCTACTCTGAATAGCTGATACTCCTCTTGAACAAGGACATTTTAACAGCTTTAACAGGGTGAAAGAGATTTGAGTGTACTTCAACAGAATTAGAACAATTATGTGCATTAGACTTCCATGGGAGCCTAAAGCACTTCGATGGGATAAAGAAGAATTTAAGTGCCATGAACTATAGAACAGTTAAAAAATGGATCATTTGATAAAGATTTAAACTAAGTTAGTGGATACTGTAGCAATTATCTACAGAGCGAATTGCTAGAAACAGATTTTGACAATAATCCTCTTTTCATGAATTCGTGAGAAAAGATATTGCTACAGTGTACTGTCCACACTTAGCAACTTAGTGAACTATTTCTTCCAAAAACAGAATTAAATTAGCACGGATCCACCTAATACATGTAATGCAGCTTAGGTGGTTCCTAGTTCTCTGATCATCCCCACAGTGGCAGCATTTATTAAGTGACATCATTAGCAGGAATGTGCCAATGTTCTTCCTCAGCCAAATTTCACTGTACAAATCACTTCAGCATGAACAAAGAACAGATGAGAGGGGAAAATTAATTAGTTCAGCGCCTTGTTCTCTCTCCTGCATACACACAGCAGATATAACCTGCACACACAGGTACAAGGGTATACAGGGAGATTTCTCCAGGTTTTTCTTTTCTTTAAAGCACACAGGTCCTTGTCACAGCTTCTGAATGCATTCATGTCTGTTTTTCCTGCTATGGCTCTGTGCATGAAAGGGTTGTGAGCTGCTCAGAGCTGAGCAAGATGCTGATCAAAAGAGAGGGCGAGTGACGGGGCAGTTTGCTGCTGGAGCTTCTTTGGCACCAGGTAAAGGCTTTGTGCAGAATAACATTCCTCTGTTAATCACTGGATCTGTGTAGAGGATAATCTGCTCCTCAATATTCTCCCTCATTGCTCTCAAAGTCTGACAGAGAAAAGTGCTGGTGCATGCAGGCCAGGGCAGGCAAAGGGTCTGGTGTCTTTAGAGAGACAATGACCTGGAATTCCGCACCCTGGTGGGGATGTGGATGGTGAGAGACAGCTCTCTTAAGCATGATCTCACTCATTTTTACATGCTCACCTCAAGACATTTTAAGGGTCTTTGTTTTCAGAAGACACTGAACTCTCCCATCTGAAAATCATACCTCTATTGCATCTCAAATCAGACACCCAAGGAGTTGGGTAACAACAACATCAACAAATAATCCATCTTTTAGGAAATTCTTAGCCTAAAATTTCTTGTCAAGGCTTCCAAGTTGTATTTCCAGCCAACATCAAACAACATGAAAAACATGTGCAACGTGGCACAGAAAAACATTTCTGGTTTGTAAATCTAGCTATGGTTGTTAACATGAAACAGCGCGTGAACCACATTGTTGCTATTTCACAACCACAAAACAGAATGCTTCTGAAACCTCAGTCATCCCACCTTCCCCAAGGGCAATATCCATGTGGTCATCTCATAGGAACCTGCTTTAAACGCATTTTGGGGGAGATGTTTTTAAACAGGAAATATATCAAATTCTGTATGTTGAACACATTTAGTGAAAGCCACATAAGTGTATTTAAATCCAAACCTTTCTTATTTGCTTAACATTGTTTAATTATTCACAGAACTTATACCTGCCGTTATGGTTTTGTGGCGTAGAACTGAGCTGAGAATCCTGCAGTTTGAGTGTAATGAAGTAAGCACAAAACCAATTAGTGTTTCATGAAATTAAGAACGTGAGTGGAAACATTTACATTTCTTCTTACATTAGCAGCCAACTAACCTTTGCCAGCTTTATATACACTTGCATAATATATTTTAGATTTTAGAGCAAAAGCAGCAGCTTCATTTGTCATTGTCTCATCTGAACCACACTCACAGCATTATCCAGAATGTCACCCTTGTGTCTCTCTAGTCTGTTTTTGTTACCACACCAGGCTAGGATCACTAAATCACAGAATCATTTAGGTTGGAAAAGACCTTTAAGGATAGAATCCTTAGGGTTGGAAAATCCCTCTAAGATCATCAAGTCCAACCATGAACCCGTCACTGCCAGGTCCACCACTGGAACACGTCCCCAAGTGCCACATCCATGCATTTTACCCTCACACTGCCAAATCCATCACGAATATGTTCAGATACATTGATTTCCTTCAACATGGAACAGGGAAGCACCACAAGAAATTTACACTAACCTTCCACTTCAACAAGAATAAAATATGCAGCTGATTAAATCTTAATTAACAGTTCAGAAAATGCTTCTTAATGTCATGTGGCACATGCATCTTAATTATCTGACTGCTCTATTACTGTTTGCATGAGGGAAAAGACTTCTGCAAATTTTGAACTGCTTTTCATTCCTTCTTCCTTCCATTTTTAAAGTAGCAGAAGCTGCTTCCAGATTGAGTCAGCTGCATTTGAAAAGGGTCTAATGTATTTTAGAACTTCTGATAGACTCAGCTGTTGTTAAAAGCTTCAATACTTTTGATAATTTATCCCAAATCATCCCAGTTTCAACTTTCAGTGTACTACAGAGTCTACCTGACAGGTTTAGCTCTCCTCCCAGTAAAACTACCCAGGGTTAGTTAAAAGTTACAGACAGTTTTCATAATGCACTTGGCTGTTATTTTAAATTGTTACTGGCTGTAAATGCAGACCTGAAATGAAACAGTCACGTCTTGGACAGCTCACTCTAATCAAAATTTCTTGACAGTTTCAATACTTGAAGAAATATTTTCCACAAAAAGCAAGGACTGGCCATTTCTCTCCCTGTAACTTCTATTGTGGATGCCCTCTTAGAAAACAAAAACATTTCAAGAGGAAAAATATAAGCCAAAATTCATAGCTACACATGTTGACAAAAGTTGACCAAAAAATACACTGTATTGTATCTCCTGTGCTAATGGTTAATACAACTGAAGATACATAAGAAAATAATAAATATATTTCTGTTTTTGTCAGCTGCAAATAAAAACAAGCACTGCTGTTGCCCATTCAGGTCAAAGATAAAACATAATCAATATCTGCATCCCAACAAAATATGGAGACTGTCCTGTGTTTGTTGGGCTGCAAAGGAATAGTCTTTTCCAGGGACAGTTTCGCTGCACAAGGAAAATACCTGCACAGGAAATGCGATCTCCAGCACAACATCTGGATGTTGTGTATGTACAAAACTCAGTGGGAAGGTTGTTAATAGGGAATACTGTTTTCTTAATGTGTTTCTTAATATTTTCATTCCCTGACCTCCTTCCATTTTCTGCCCAAGGTGAATCTCATCGCAGTGATGCTTTTTGAAATGCTAACAGCATCATAAGTAACCTAGAACATTGCATTTCTTAACTTCAATTGAATCCAAAGAAGTAAAGAAGTTAGAGAAGCAGAAATTTGTGCCAAATTAGGTGCAATTCACTGCACCCAGAGAAGGAAAGCATAAGCATACAAATTTTACATCTCCAGAGATTTTGTGTAGAAGAGAAAGAGATTACGTTGCACTGATGTGTTTTTAAATAGTGATTCTTTTACATGGCATTAGTTAGACTTTACATATTTTAAGTTATGCTACCAGTGGTACTTTTCATATAGCTTTTTTTGGATCCTAACAATGCCAAAACCTATTACCCGAGCCATATCGGTTGATACTTTTATTTTCTGTTACATTCATATTTGGCGTCTTTCACATTTTACTTAACATTTCTTCTTTGAAATCACTGGAGTTCATCCACAAAAAATCTGCAAGGAGAAAAGCAAGCCTGTATAATAAAAGGGAATTATACACACAGCACCCACATACACACGTTTAAAATCTCCTTATTTTCCATTCAAAGAAACGGGAAACCTGCAATATTCCAAATTCCACCCCACAATAACTTTCAAAAACACATCCATTCTCTTCGAGAGCTCTTGTGAATTATACACTCCAGCATTCACTTTTGCAGAAATCAGGGCTAACAAGATGAAAGCCTTGTTCTATCAGGTTTACTTAGCACTGAACAACTGTCCAAAGCACCTCAGCCACCTCCTGCTGCTCCCAGGCTGTCGCTGTGGAGCCGCCAGCCGCGTGCAAGAACCAGGCTGAATCAGGTGAGGTGGGAGTCTGATTTTATTATTTAATTCTAAAACTTATATAGACTTTTGGAAGTTCCTCCGGATTGGGTCAATTCAAAACCTCCCCCTAGGCCGATAGGCCAGGTTGAACTGTCCATCATTCCAGAGACAGTTTCAATAACATCCAAACCTTATCTTTGTTTATAGAACACAGGGAGAAGAAGAGAAAAATTCCCACGGGAAAGAGTCTGTGCTGTCACACCAGGCCACACACAAAATTCGCTCTGTGCAGCTGTACTCCTACTTTATGAAGCCTAAAATCACCAAACCTAAGATTGAAGCACTGTACTTCTCTCCAGATGATGGTAGATACAGAGGCTTCCCAGGCTCCAAAATAAACCTAATTATCTTGTGCATTGCCCCAGCTGAGCTCTCTGCTTCCAGGAACACAAGCAGAAGTGCCAGGTAGCCGAGTATTCAGATCATGTCATCTTCCAAGACTTAAAAAGAAAATAATTATCCTCTGGTAATTGAAAATACAAAATGAGGTTTAACATCATGTTCTGATCTTTTTATTTCATGCTGTGAGAGGATTAATTTACTGAAAATGGAAAGTGCTCCCAGACTGCTGTACCTGGCCCAATGTGCCCATCGCAATCAGAGCCGAGCAGGTGTTTGGGGAGGCAGGCACAGACCTTCAGACCTGACCTATTTCAGTGCACACAGGGCTCCACGTCAGGCTTGCCCATCATGCCTGCAATACAGCTCTGTTCAAGCCATTTGCTCTCACTGTGTCTGTTAATTATTCTGTGCACCAGGATAAGGACCCAAGGCTGTTCAGAAGACACTTCAAATTTTCCTGGTGCTGCAGAGGTACTTTTCCAAATCAACAAGATTTCTGTGTGCCATTATCCAACTGCCAGAGAGCAAATCTTTTCCGTTCCCTGCAGAAATTCAAGATTATCCCTTAGTTAAGATTCTTGTAAGCCTACGGATAGGTTTAGACAAGACCCTGAGTTTGCCAAGCTCTTGGGGAGATTCTGCTTTTATTATTACTTAGTCCAAGTAACCTCCTCACCAGTGCCCTCATAAACCTCTTTTTTCAGGTCTGATTTAGCCCAGCAATTCATTGGCTTTCCAATTCACAGAAAACTCTAAGCAGCCCCTTCTCAAGCTCCAGGAAGGATCTTTCTGTCACCTCTGAGGCAGCAATTCGTGTTTGCTCCTCGCTCTGTGGTAATGACACCTCCAGATTCTCCTATTTCACCACATAACCCCAAGTGACTGTAGTTGCTCTCAAGGGCAAAAGAAAACTCTCTGTTCTCTTGAAAGACCAACATTTATTTCTAACCCATTAGCCACTCTGATGCAAAATAAACACACAAATCAAATACCATCCTTCACATAAGTAAATCAAAAGTAGTTTGGGGTGATTTCAGTGAATTATAATTAGTTATGCAATGTTATTAAATCAAAAGTAAACAGGAGAAACTTTGACTGTAATGAGGCATGAGTCCTAAAAAACATACACAAAAATATGTAGAAGCCCAAGTTGACAAGATGTCTTAAGTATTTTTGTGTTATTCTTTCACTTTACAAAGCTTTACAAACGTTTCCTATGTGCATCTCTGCATCTTACATGCCTTCAATACCTTTCAAGCCTGCCATTAACTCTTTTAAAATTTGTAATTAATCTTAGTAATTCTGAATTTCTAGAGGAAGCTTTTGCATTTTCTGAATTCAAATGTTGTCTGCAAAATGGTTTTCTGACTCTTGAAAAATATTTCCTAGCTACCTTTTCAGGAATCAGAGTTGTCACTCCAAAGCTGTCAGGTGAAAATGTCAGGATTGCTCTCATTTTCAAAGTTGCCCAAATCCCAAACCAAGCTGTAAAGCTAAAGAAACCTGCTGGAATCTCAACAAATGTTCTTCAACACCGAAACATTTCTGAAAAACAATTGTTTTTTAACAAGCCAGCATTTACAAATCAAATCATGTCTCAACAAAACCTTCCCAGGAGCCCCAAAAGCCTGACATGGCTCTTAGGCTCAGCCTGAGGCAAAGCAGAGTCTGCAGCTCGTGGTAAGCTGTGTGCACTGGCCTTTCTGCCTTAACAAGGACTTATTATGTGTGGTTTTTAAAATAAATAAGTAAATACATCTGTCTTTTTTTATAATAATTATGGACTTGTTCAGAGTGTTTTATACACATGAAACATTAAATCTCACTGAGCTTAATACCTCTCTGAAGGAATTTCCATATATAAAAATATGTAATAATAATATATAATAATAGTAATAAAAAATAATGCTTAACATCAGGGTTGCAGGCTGTCATTTTAAGCTACACCTCTCAAGTATTTTCTGGGCCTGACACATATAACTGTAAAAGAAATTGGAATCTGGAGCCCTTGGAATGGAAACAATGGATAAACCACTCCTTACATTAGAAAAAAGGGGTTTTTTTCCTGAAAACAGAAGACTAGATAGGAGAGGAATTTTTTCCCCAAGTTTTCTGGGGCTGTCCCTTTCCCCTCAGTATTTGTGAATTTCTGGTAACCTCTGTATTTATCCTCACAAGTAACTTTTCTGCAGAGTTCTCAAGGTGAGGAGAAACTTGAAAAAGCTCTTTTAGGAATACTCAGGGAGTTGTCTGAGGCTCACAGAGCCCTTGGTCACAGCAGCACACTCTCTATAAAATATTTCTCCCTGTAAAAATAAAATGTGATTGTCATTAGCTGGTTCTTTTACTGCAGTCAGTACAAGCCTCCTACCCCTGTAGTCTGGAAAGAAGCACAAAGCAAAGGAACTTCTATCCCCACCTCTGCTTTAGTGTGTTCATACCTTTCTCTTCTCCCTTCCTTGATCGCCACAATCTGAATTCAATTATGATTTAAACCTCCACACTGCCCCACTATCTTTTTGGCCCCATATTGTTCTATTTTTCTGTAGCCTGATGAATACAGAATGCACCTTGAAAGCATGCCTGTTTCACTTTTCACGGGGCTTAAAAAGATGGAGTGCCTATAAATGTCTTTTGTTGTTGTTGTTTTTTCTTTAATCTTTGATCAAGAGAATGCTAAGTAGAGAAGAAACAGCCTATAAACCCCATATGACATCGGGAGGGTGGGAAGGAAAAGTGTTCTCTACCCTCAGAAGGGAACAGAAATATTCAGACTTCATACACAGGTTTGCTAATGCTGCTAAATCTTATGCTGCCAAAAGAAAAAGCAATGAAAAGTGTTCCCAAATCACAGTTCCTCTCTATTTTGAATCTGTAGATTGTTCTTAAAAGCTACAATCTGGTTTTCATTTCTTTTATTTTCCAGGTCATCTCCTGTAAGACTATTCTACAGCAAGCCACAAAGGACAGACTAGAAATGTATTTATTTATAAAAAGAAAATAAAAGGGTAAAGAGTCCTGCACAGGTGAAAATGCACCACTGGGCTTTTACTGAGACTATCCAAGAACATCCTTAGAAACAAAGATCTTAAGAATTTGAACTCATTGGCTTTAGAGCTGATAGAAGTAAAGCACAGACTTCTCCATCACCTTCGTCTCTTGAAGTTCATTAAAACTCAGGTTTCCAAGAGCTGACATCATTTAGCACACAGGTCTGAGGAGCAGCTGGGCACTTAAAGGAGTGTCTGTTTAACTCCTTCAGCATGTGAGTTTGTGGAAATCATCTCCAAAATACACGGCACCAACAGGGTACCAGTGGTCTAAATTAGCTGATCAGTAGTTGTGCTAATTGAAGGTTGCCATAGGTTCTATCTATACCACTAAAGACAAACACTCATGCTTTTTACTTTGGTTGCAGGTGGCAGTGTTTCATTTTCCCTCTGTGAGAATTCTGCACGGATCCTTATTTCCAAGCCACATGGAAAATGAGTTTTAACAGCACGTGCTGCTCACACACTGATCCTTGTCCTGTTCCACTGCAGCAGCCCCTCTGCACACCCACTCTGCCCGGTGTAATCCCTGCCCCAGGGAGCTCAGATCCAGTTTGGACACACGCTGGGGCGCTGGTGACAGCCTTGGACAAGGCCACAACATCTCTGTGCCAGTCACAGCATCAAGGGGAGCAAGAAAGGGCGCATGGAAAAGCTACCAGAACAAGGGCAGAACTCCACATCACATGGGAAGTGTAAGTGTAGCAGAGCTGGATGCAGAGAGCGAAAGTTGATCTAAAGAGATCAGGTAAATAAATATCCAGTATTGCTGTAACTGCAGAGGTCATTTCCCACAATAAATCACAAAAGGACTTTACAGAGGAGCCTCTAACAGCTGTATCTGTGTTTTTTAAGAGCCCCACAGACAGCTGATGGCATTGGAAACCAAAGAAACTTCCATGTTACCTTTGAATAGCAGAAGATCTTGGGAACAAAAAAAAAAGAAACCTACAACAGAAGGCACATGTGAATGAACAACAGGACAAGCCTGGTAGCTTCTCTCTGGATTTAACACACAAAAGAGGGATGAAACATTTCTGCTAATGGTTGTTGGATTTTTCAGATCATCAGGGTTTAATGTCAGGAGCTCGTAATGCTCAGATGGATCCATAGTCTGCTTCCTGTCTCCTCCTGAATTTACAGTTGGCTGGATTTGATAAGAATAAGTGGCAGTAAATTCAAGAGAGGAAGGGAAGAGAAATGCCCCAGAGTTGACTCAGCCTCCAATATCTAGATCAAATAATTATATATAGGTCAATGCCATTTCTCTCAACCTGTTTATCAGATTGTGGCATAAATAAAGCAGATTGTCCTTAATGAAATGTTGCCTTAAGAGCTCAGGCTACAAAGCCACATGCAAGGAGTCAAGATGGAGTTATCATCAAGGTGGAAAAAATTTTTGACCGATTTGTTGATACTTGATACTTTATTGATAAGCTAAGGCATCTTTGTCGCCCAGAATGTAAACAAAAAGCAACATGAAAAAAGAGCAAAGAGATGTGTTTTTACCTGTCCCAGATGACAGCCATGTATTCAATATCTAAACCAGATTTACCACTGCCAGAGCCTAACACTTGTAACACCTAAAACATCTTTTGCTTTCTTTATGGCAACATGAAGACCAAAATATTTTTAAATATGACGTCTAAATAAGCAGGAAATTTAATGCAGATGTCATAAAAGACAAGGTGTTGAATTCCTGTTGAATACCAACTCTTACTATTACATCTGTCTTTAAAAATCTCTTCCAATTCTTTAACCATAGGCAGCCATTGACAAATTTGTGTCAATTTTACCACATTCAGAGGGATTTTGATCAAGCTGAAGTCATCATTAGCTGTAAAGGAAGTATTTGCATGTCAGCACAAAGAAATCCCAGAGCTTGTTAAAGTACTTTGATCCTCATCAGTGTAACAGCTACATCAGGTCAGAGAAATCTGTGCTGCACGTGCAGACTTCAGTGTTCCAGACCTCAACTCCTGGTTCCGATAGGCTCTTTGATAGCTCTGAAGAATGCAGAGCAGGTCAAGAGAGGAGACAGAGCAAAGGTCTCAGGGAAAGAGCATTATTTTTTTCTATTCTGTATCTCAAGCACCTGACTACTGAGGCAGTAGTGTAAATACTTCTTCAATCTGTGCCAAGAACCAAAGGGGTAAGAGGGACACAATTCTTCTTCCCTTTCTCAGCAGAAGTACCAAGAATCAGTGAAACTGGCTCAGCAGTTTTCAAATGTGGGCAATGAACTAATGGTGAAGAAGAAATCATTGAAGTACCTGTTTGACTACACAGAGGATACATGAAGCCCTGATTCAACTATTTTGTTTTCAGGGTTTATATTCCAGGAAGCAAATGTGTATTCTAACCTCTGCCAGAGGCTGGACACCCCCAGTGCCTCAGCAGGCGCCTGCAGAAGAATATTTGAGCAATGTATGCTCTGTAGGAAAGTTTCAGATGAGAGGGATTTACATTTGGGATGGAGACCTAACAGCACTGTGACCAAAGGGCACCATAAACAGTGTGTATGGAAAACTTCAGTCAGTCAGATCTAGTCCCCCCAAATTAAAACATGCTCAGATTCCATTGTCATAAAGATCACACATTATCAATAGATGTGGTGCATGTTTTCACTGAAAATTGTCTGGTAAGAAAAAAGCTCTATTTTGCAAAACACATAATTGAATTAATTTTTCTATGATCTTCACCAGACATGTACTGGAAGGGCATGACATCATAGGCACTGCTGAGAGCATTTTACAGATGTGCCTGGAACAGCTCATGCATTTTTAAGCATAATCACACAGACAGAAATTATAAAAGCCAGATTTAGTCACTTTAGAGCATCATGAAAAAGGAATAGAAAAACCTACGCCTTCTTCCTTTTCTCTTCTTTTTTCAAAATACAAACCAACACTTCTGTGGAAGAACCAGGCAATCCATATTAAAGTGTAGGAATCAGGACAAAAGTATGGAAGGAAAACAGGGTTTCTGTGCAAGTGAAAATAATAATTACTTTTATTTGTCACCACTTTTAGTAGAATGACCAGTAATCAAACATTTGCAGAAAAAGAGCCTCATTGCAACATGAAGCGGCTCTGATGGACACTTTTTCTGCCTGCAGGGATCCCCCTTTATTCTGTGCCCAAACTGAGCTGCATGATCCTCTATGGCAGCTCCAGAAATTGCTAAAAAAACCAAACAAACCCCCCAGCCTAGAGAGGTGATTGTCTTCCAGGGCAAACATCATGAGGAGGAAAACGAGAGCTCATTTGGCTGATCACAGCCAAGCTCTCTCCCCCGTGTTGTGTTCTGCAGCCTGAAAAAACCTTTGCTTTGATGCTTGGGTTCTTTCCCTCTCATGATTTTTAAAACCGTAACTGCAGCAGCATTTGCCACAAGTGTCAGCAACAAGAATAAAAAACAATCCCAGAGAAAGAAGGGATTTCAGCTGCACCACACAGGCTCTCAGGGCAGCGGTGCTGTGTGAACAAGCACAGCCAAACTCTTCTGCAGTCCCCTCGAGCCTCGTGTTTCTCCAATGATTCCAGGTAATCACATTAACAGCTTCAAACATTATGTAATGACATCATTCAAACACATTGCTCCCAAAGGTTTGATATTAGATCAAGGAATTACCATTCCTCATGCATTTATGACAAATCTAATAGGAGGAAATGATTTGTTACACAACACAGCTTAGGTTGGTTTCTCCCCTAACAGCAAATGTCTGCTCTTAGCTCAAGCTTCTAATCTTGCCTGGAGCTAAAATGCTGCACAGTAACCCTTAATTTGATATCTGAATTAAGAGAAGGACTTTACCTGAGGTTGAGAATGGGTTACTTCAGTACCCTTTCTATGTCTGATGTACGAGCTGTGTTTTCCAAAACTGTTTAAGACCCTCAGGAACACAAGTCCTTTTAAAAGCTAACAGAATTCAGGCACGGATACTGTGTATTCTGAAAACCAACACTGGCTCATTTTTTGCAAACGAACAGAAAAAAGCCAACCAAAAAACCCCAACAAACAAAACCTGTCCTACAGCCCATGGATGCTTTAATATCCAGAGTCGTAAACCCGTGGATGACTAAGTAGGCTGAGCACTGGAAAGCCACATCTTGCAGGTCTCTGTCCAGAGGATGAATTGAAATTATCCCCACAGAAACTTCTAGAGTGCCAAAGACACACACTGAAATGCAATTCCTGTGCCTGCACCTGCCCTAGAGAAACTCCTGTAGGTTTGGTGGGATTCAAAATGGCTGAAAGCAAAAATTAAGTGACAAATATTCCAGTAAAAATACTCCTCTGGTGTGCAGCACAAACAAATTTCTATCCAAAGGTACAAAATAAGAAAATCTTGGGAGTAATTAGATTCTGGAGAGTTCTTACATCTCTCAGAGATAGGGAGTGTAATTGTTCAAAAAGTATTATTGTGTAAACATTAAGTATATAAATACCTGACCCAAGAACCGTTGTCTTGGGCCTGGAGGGAAATACTTTACTGTCCCTTACCTATTTACATAAAATATCCCACTTCTGTCTCCATACACAGATAAAATATAGGTATTTATACTCAGACAAATATCTGAAGAAAAAGTTGAAAAGAGAAAATACACCTGTTTGTGTTACTGTTCAGTTTTCAAATTAAAATATTAGAGTTATTTTTCAAGTTTTGTCATTACTGCCTCTTTTTTTCTAATTCCGTGCACGTTGGAGAAACAAGTTGAGGGGTGGGGTGGGGGTTCTATTGTTTAGTTTTCCTTTGCTGACTTTCTTCTTCTTGGCTCTAATTCTCAGAAATCTTTTGCTCTATCTTACAATGTGTCTTATGACTAGAGACTACTTTTCACAAGTTCCATATTTCCCTTTCATGCATCACTCATGCCTATAAAATGAAGATTTGTGTATTCAGGTGAGAGAGAGGCAAGGACATAGGGAGAACCTGTGCAGTCATTCGACCATATTGTTCATTAATTGCCTCAGAAGTGACCTCTTCCCTCAGCTTTTATTTGAACTCCTGCCTACATGAGGAGAGAGCCTTTTCCTTTTTGTTTTGTAACGTGCTCGGGGCTATGCAGAAATGTCACCTCAGGAAAGCAAAGGAAAAAGAAAAATAAGCCAACTGAAATTCAGATTATGACACTTTTTGCAAGCTGCAAGGAAATGATGATCCTTTACCTCAAACTGTCAGATGCATCTTCCCAAATCCCTCATTGCTCTGTAATGTATTACCATAGCAACTCGTCTCTGCACTGATCTAGTGCTCCCCATGGGCAGCCTGCACTTTGTCAGCGCTGCCACTCCTCTGTGATGCAAGGAACACTGAGCAGTTAAATACCAAATCATTAAAGCAATGTTTCCCCAGTGACCACACTGAATCACACAAGGATTCAAACCAAAATTATGGCAGGGGAAAGCGAGAGTGGAGCGAGAGGAGCTTGCAGCACTTGGTGTAGGAGGGAAATGAAAGTGTTGGAAAATAATAAACGAAGCAAGAAAACAACTTCTAATACTTGATTTCCTGAAGGAAGGAAAAGCACAGCATCACTGGGTTGTAGAGTCTGGCTTTATGAATCCTGCCACTGATACACTTCCCTCACCAGTCCTCTACTCCCAGTTTTACTCTAAGTAATACAAACCACCATTAACATGTATCTGCTCAATGACAGCTGCCTCCAAAATGGCCAACCACTGTATCTCTGACTTCAAACACCTGGCTGTGTTTTGCTTGGCTTGAAAAGAAGATCAAGACCAAAATCTCATTTTTCCTCCTTTGCCTTTTGTATTTCTTGATCTTCCATCTTCTTATCTATGCACATAAAACTTTACATCAGCTGATGTCAGCATCCTGCCTCACCAAATATGAATTAATTCTCCCTCAGGAGAGAAGCCCTGCTTCTCATACAGCACAATATGTGCTCCTCAGTCCCTTTGCAGGGCTGTTGCCTCAATGTGCCTTATCTAACATGCAGAGAACAGACTCAGAAACATTACAACATTTCTCCCACAATACACAAACAATCAGGGGCAAAGGTGGGGAGAAAATTCCAGTTTTCCTAACTCCTGCTTTTTCCCTTGTAACGTCATTATTGCAGTCATATAGCCTGGAAAATCAATGCCTGCTAAGGGGATTTCAGGTGTCTATTGTCTGTGTGATATAGACACGTTTGAAGCTTTTTCCTTGTGTTTCCACAGAATTGCAGAATCCAAGGCTTGTTCTCAAAAAGGTTTTATTTTTAATAACTAGGAAATGTTACCCTGTTTCTAGGAGTGCACAGAGCTTTAGGCTTTTACAGTTTGGAAAACACACACCGCTGATCTGAAAGGGGCAACTCTATATGGCCCAGACTGACACAGTCAGGGAGAGCTTTTCCATCCTCCCAAGCTGCAGGTGCCTCCTCCCGCACCACCTGGCTCTAAAGCACGTCCAGAGCTTCTCTCCGCTCTCACACGGTGATGCTGTGAAGCAAAGCTGCTGCAGCACTCTGGATCTGACAGACCTTGGCCATAGCAGGGGTGGCCTGTGGTGTTTCCTGTGTGCTGCACAAAAGCCAGTCCCTGCTCTCAGCTGTTCCTGTCCCACTGTGGAAAACAAACAACATCACAGCATGGCAAGGAAAATCCCTGTCTAACACCTGGAATTTACATGTGCAAGATGGGACTCTGAGATGAGACAGAATGCTGTTTTATTAATACTAGGAGGGACTTTCTCTTTTATAATCAAGTGTTCAGGCTGTTCTTTGTCACTGTAAAAGGTTGCTGCAGGTCTAACACAGTGGGGATGAGGTGAGAGAGAGCAGGTGGTTCTGCTCTCCAAGTTCAAATTTGCCTCACTCCCCGTTGCTGGCTTTCATTCTAATGAAGCAGCACTCTGCTCTGCAGAAAACCACTTGTTTCTTCTTTATTTCCTTAGAAATAACAATCTACCTAGGCTGACGGCAGAAGGCCTGGAGGGAAAAACCACAAACCAGAACCAGAGGAAATCCAATGCCACTCCTGTCTTCTGAAAGGACAGGCAGGAGGACAAAAGGAATGAGAGGCTCAACAGCCTCACCTCAGCACCTGGGAAGATGATTGGGGGTATAACCCTGGAAAAGATTTCCAGGCACGTTAAGGATGAGGAGGACATCAGGAGTAGCCAGCGTGGATTCACCAAGGGGAAGTCATGATGGCCAACCTGAGAACATTCTGGCATGAGAGATGGCTTGGCAGGCAAGAGGAGCAGTGAATACTGCCTGCCTTAATTCAGCAACACTGCTGACACCATGTCCTGACCAGATCCTCACAGAGGAGCTGTTAATAAAGGGGCTGGGTGAGCAGACTGAGAGATGGATTTAGGACTGGCTGAACATCCAAGTGGAGGGGTGGAGATGAGTGGTGCAAAGCCCAGCTGGAGGCCAGCAACCAGCAGTGATTTTGCATCAGCCTCTATGGGTACTTCATGAAAACTCACCTGCCTCAATTTTTTCAATTTTCTCTGTTTAAAATCCTGTCAGCTTTAGGTTCTTTACCCTTTGCTCTTTCACCCTGTACTAAGCACAGAATGTCATGATATTAAGTCTCTTTTTCTAGAGAATACCTGCTAGGCAATTAATATTGAACTCCTTTAAATGGTGAGCCCTCTGTGAATGACATTTTAGTTGTTTTACCCGTTCCCATGTTGTGGGAAGGCAGCTCATGTGTATAGTGCAGGAGCCAAGGGACTTACAAATCCATTTTCTTTGATATCTGGAAAAGACAAAGCTGTCTTAAAATATTATGAGCCTCAATTAAAATATAGCTAAGGGCAGCAGGCTAAAGTGTGGCTGTGAGAGTCGCAGAGCTGAATGCTGGCAGGAACAGGGGTGAAGTGCTGGGATTCAAACCAACTCCTGTCCCTAATAAACGCAGGCAGAGGCAGATTCCCCCTTCAGAGCAGTTCATTAACTTCAGCCAGTTATTGCTGTCTGCCTTCTTATGCAGAAGTCAGAAATTCCTTGTTTGCTTATGGGCTGGGTTTATGATAAAGAGTTTCACGACAGCTGATGGAGAAGATTCTCTCCCAGAGAGGTCAGTTTGCAAACGGCACACGTTCAGTACAGCATAGGCACATATCCAATACAAAAATGCTCCAGAGACATCTTAGGCGGTAACTTTCACTTGCAACTCAGAAGCTTTTTCAATGAAAGAGTTTTCAGCTCTGTTGTAAGTTATTACATGACCTGGCCTTGGCCAGCCATGTTCTCTTCCCCTATTTTACACAGCCCTGAAAAGGAGTTTGGTTCTGACCTATTTCACAACTGATTGTTCCAGTGCTGTTCTTTGGGCTGTGGGCTATAATGTTTATGGATCACAGAGGCCTGCAAAGATGAACTGAAATATTTTATTGCAGCCATTACCATTGAGCAATCATCATGTTTGAGAAAGAGAAAAATTATTTTCCACACATGTTTTCAGAAAAGTCCAGCTGCAGGATATATATGCACTGATGGTTTTAAAAGACTGAAATAATTCAAGAAAAAAGAAACTTGAAGAACACCATCATTCAGAGAATGACACAACTACACCTCATCCTGAATACAGAGCCAGGGCTGTGTGCATCAAGGGTGTGAATGAAAAGCAGCAGAAGTTCCTTCTCTTTCAACTGCACACTTGTATCTGATGCTGCAGGAAAACAGGCTGTCCTTATGTGCTACCACAGATAATTCTCCACTGTAAGCTGCTGGGGACAGAATCCATCTCTGACATCTGCAGAGGTCATCACTGGGATGCCAATCCTTAATGGAAAACACACTCCCACGGCAGGATGGGTAAGTGGAAGTAAAACACAGATCTACAAAGGCAACTTCTAGGAAGTTGAAACCTCTCTGCTGAGTCCTTGCCCTAGTTCTAATTCCAAGACCTTTCCCCCCTCTAATAATTTACAATATCATTGCTAGCATGTTTCTTTTTTATTGATTTCTGTTATGAGGCTCGTGGAAAATGAACACCAAGAGGACAAGAAGCATCCTGTCCAGAAAACACCCTCTGTGATGAGCTGCACCTTGCTCCATGTCAGCCCTGTCACTGCTTTGAGTGGGAAACATTCAGTGAGGAAAAGAGGAAAATATGAACACAGGGCTGGCTTTGGTCAGAGCAAAACGTTCCTCGAAAAATCAGAAAAATGCATTTGACAAAAAAAGCAAGCAAGAGAAACACAGGCACAATCAACAGTTGTACCTGTTGTAACTACATTAACCTGAAGGAAAAAGACAGGAGGGTAAAACACTTGATGAAGTGACTTAATTCAAAACTTCTAAATATTTTTCCCCTATTTTTAACCTCAGAGGGACAGGAAGAAGGCACAGCAGCTTATCTCACACAGCCCTGCTCTGCTCACCAGGCTGCTCAAGATTCAGAGCCCTCAAGTGACAAACTCAGCACAACTCCTCAGCTCATAGTCATTGTTTGTAACAATAAATTAAAATTACTTTCAGGGGTTGAAAAGCCTTTCCAAAATATCCTGTGGCTCCTGTCTAAGGGGAATGTACAGTTCAAGTTCATACCCTGCCATCACTCAGGTAGACCCAGGGATTTTAACCAGACCTTCCTTCCCCCACAGCTGCTCCTTACACAAATGTCTCCCCCTTCCTTTGCATACTGGGCTGTAGGGTTAGAGGATGTGTCCTCTCATCCCTCTGCCTGCAAAGATGAAAGATCAGTAACCCAAGCCCGTTTAAAGGTGGTACAACTGCCCAAAACCAGGCAGTTGCCTAAACTGTCGTCAGTCTAAATTATTTCCCTCCCTCTGTCTCCAGTTTTCTGAATGGTCTTCACACACTGAACTACATAATCAACCTCCTGCATGGCTCTAATTCTGCTCCACTGCTGAAAGAAATACAAACAATTTATTTTCAGTGAAAAACACCTACTTTCAGGAAGCAGGAGGGACTGCAGTTTAGAAGAATGCTGCTGTAAGGTGACATTTAATACATTCTCTGTATTTACTCACTAACTCGTGCAATTAATGCCAAACGGTGGAATACAACGACGGAACATGCTCCTCTCACTTAGTACTGAGGGATAAAGATGTTTATTATCTCAGTACAGGAGATCCAAATTCGAATCTGTTAGTGGTTCCCTGGTTTAATGATTCTATTTTATCTTCCCTTGTCAGTGCAGCAGAGGAACAGTATTGGTGACAGTGATTCATTCTCCTCTTTCTGATTCTGCCATCTTGTGTCTGAATTCAACTATGGGAATCACATATTTTCATTTTAAGAGCCCTGTAGACATCACTGATGTCCAAGAAAACCTAAATTCTCCATACACATGGAGGATTAAAAGTTTTATTTCATTGCTCAATTTAAAAAGATTAAATTCAGGCAGTTTTCAATATCCTGGTTGCATCACTCCATTTGAGAAAAATACCAACATCTGAAAGCCAGGGGAAGGTAAGTACAGTTTAGAGCAACACCAAAACTCTTCTCAGCTTTACCAAGGGCAGAAGCAGGCTCTGGATAGCATCTCTTTTCTCTGTGGCTGGCCCTTGGCTGAGCCAAATCAGGCAGCTGGAACCAGAACCTTTGGAAAGCAAACCAAATCCTGATTATATTTCTGTCACCAAGGAGCACCAGCTGGGGGTTTGAGAGTGAAGCCAGGCTCCCTGCACCCATCACCAGGGCTACCTGCCCAATCCAGGCTTAACAGGACTCTACAGGTGCAGGAAGGGCCTGCCCAGGCTCACAGTGCCGCAGTTTCATCAGAACCGAGGAGTGAACAGAGTTAAAAACTGTTTGGCTTTCAATGAAGAAATGTCCGATATGCCCAGGGACCTGCTCTTTGAAATGGGCTTATGATGAGGGAAATGGGCAATAAAGAAATGAATGGCAACACAGCACGTGATGGGAGAGAGCTGGGAGCCCAAAACTGCTCCCAGAGAGCTCCTCACCCCACAGCACTGACATCTTCACTGCAGGTAACCAGGCACCTACATCTGAGCTCTGCAAACCACCATGGACACAAACCCTAAGGATGTGCAGGAAGAAATCTGCAATTCAAAGTAACTCTTACTTAAAGGAAGATTTTAGTCAGCTATTACAGAAGACTAGTTCTAGTGTACTGTTTGCAGTGAAATAAATAAATGAATGCATAAAGGGAAAAAAGACAGGACACTTTTTTTCTCCCCATTAGAGGAACGAAGGGATAAAAACTGTTTTGAGCCATCTTAGACATCATAATCTGGACTTTTATAAAAGCAGGTAAGATCTTCAGCACAAAGAGAAATGGCAAAAAAGCCACAAATTCTGCTAAATCACAGCACATTTCCCTTTCAGTGCTGCTTGAAGGTTGTTTTGCTACCTGCAGGAACTGCCCAGGCACACACCTATAAACGCTACAAAGGGTTCAGACCCTCTGGCTGTCTCTGCTGAGGGCACAGTCTGAGTCAGGACAGCCTCTGGCCAGACACTGCCTGCAGTCAAGGATGTCCTCCCCCAGTATATTAAATGGCCTTTATAGCGGCTTTAAAGGCTACAAGAGGAGAGAAATCCCTCCCAAAGGCACACTGCGCTGCCAAATCACTCTATGATTCTTACTTACAAGGTGACAGCCATAGCTCTCAGTGTAATCGATGTTTTCTTTAAAACCTTCTTGAAGAAACAACCAGGTTCTGTGGCCAGAGTGCACTGGAGCAAGGCTTCCTGAGCTTTTGATGGATTTCGGTCCTGATGTGGCAAGCAAAATTCTGTGATCTGTGCTAGGCAGAAGGTCAACAAGACACACATGATGGTCTTTTCCAGCTTAAAGAGCTTATGAACAGCAATCCTTTACAATTCATCTTACACATCCCTATACTACCTTGATTAATTAGAGCAGAGTCTGGGTCAAATTAGTCATATCTACTGATGTACTGATTTATAAAATACTGAAGTAAGTTCCTGTAGGCAGGAATTTGGAATGCCAGGGGTCTGTGTGAACATTACACATCACTGAGTTTTGTTTGTTACCTGCTTTGACTTAAATGCAGTAGGTAAATGCAGCACAAAAAAAAACATAAGTTGAAAGAAACAGCATTGCTGAGCCTCCTTCTCCTCCCAGGAATGCGTTTATGGCTGGGTTTAATAGCAAGTGGAAGGCTTCTGTGTGCATACAGCACATCCCAGAGATTTTCCTCCTGTCTCGCTCTGTCTCCAGGGCTCAGCACTGACAGGTGACTCACACCCACAGGTGCCAGAGGAGAAGTCAGGGAGCAGCAACAGGACAGCGCCTTCCTGACCAAGAAACCCTCAAACCCAGCTCATCTCCACCTTACACCAGGCCAGTTCTGTACTGGAATGGTTTCAAAAGCCAGAAAGTGCCAGTGAGGTCTCTCCATGTCAGCTCTCATGTCTTCAGCAAATATTTTCTAAAAAGATTAGAAGGAAAGAAAAAAAAAAAAAAAAAAAAACAAAAAAAACCAACTATCTGATGTGATTTTTACCAGGGGAATACATTTTGCTGTGGGCAGAGATAGAGCAGTGCCCCTTCAGCTGAGATGCCAGGACTCAGCACCCACAGTGCCACAACCACCTGATCAAACAGTGCCATAAATTGGGGCTGTCAAGTAGAATTCAGCCAATATTCGAGGCATCACATCTCCTGCTCCATCCCTAGGAGGGGACCAGCCCTCCACAGAGCAGAAATGCCACTGGACTATTTAATTTCAATGAGTTTGCTGTCTCCTAAGTGTGATATCTAATTAATGTATCTAACCTTCTTGCTGTTTGGGGTCGTGCAGCATCATTTACATATTCAGGGCATCGTTAGCCATACCAAGTGCTCAGATTTGTGAGGATAAGAGGTGTGTTATGACTGTGTAGGAAATTGGCTTAATTTTGAGCAGCTGAAAGATTAACAACCAGTGGAGTCATCAAAACTGTCATAGAAATATATACGTACACTGTTACATTAGTGTCTACTGAGGCTGAAAATGTAATTAGCAGGTACAGCTCAGATTCTTGTAGGTTAATCATGAGTTAGGGATGAGGGTTTGGTAAAGGAGGCACTTTGGAGACAGGAAACATCTGCCTTGTGGACAGCTGGATAAGGCAAAGAAAGGTGGAACATAATCCCCAGAAATTCTTCTGAGATGTGCTGTGGGTAAAAGCAGAGAACATTTATAGAGTTTTTCTTTGCCATCCCCCCATGTTATTCTAAAGGCATTTTGATCCTTGTTGGTCCCTTCTGACTCAGGATATTCTATGAGAGACGTGTGGATCTCCCAGTCTGCCTGTCCTGAAAAGGAACATCACCACTGTCCTCAGCAGATTCCACAATCTGACATGTTTAAACATTAAATCGGGCCAAATCTAATTAAATAGATATTTTAAATCTGATCTATAGTGGCATAAATTAAACCAGGTCATAGCCTTTTTTAAATCTTTTTTTCCTATATTCCTAACTAGAAAAAGAAAAATTGTCTTTTTACCCTTGGAAAATCTTTGCAGTTGCAATATATGACTATGAGAAAAAAGTGAAAAATGACAATTTGTTTCCAGGAAAAATTTTGAAAAATATATGCTCTCTCCATAGAGTTTCTATTTGCTTTTAGTTGATTTGATTCAAATACAAAATGCACTGAAAATATATCTTTAAATCCCATTATTTTAAATCCCATTTATTTTAAATCCCATTTATTTAAATGCCTTGCTTTTATTTGTAAATAGTGAGAAGCTTTCTATGCTATAACCTCCAGAGTTATATCCCATAATAGCCTGCATTAGTAAAAATATTATTTACCAGTCCTTCCAAAGAGCCTCAGACAGTCCAGCACTAAACCCTTAGGAATTCCCTTTTTTATTATATAGAAAGGATTATTGATAAAGTTATAGAATTGGGATTATGTTTATGGGAGCTAATGGAAACCATGTAACCATTCATGCAAAGTATTCCCCTGTGGATAATTTCATGTGAGAATTCCCAGTCTTCCAGAAGCAGCTGAGGAGGTGTGGAAAGGCACAGATTGTGGAATCAAACAACTCCTCAGAGCTGCAGGACGGGCCCAGGAGAAGGTCAGGGCTGCAAACCCCAGCTCATGAGAAGCAGCTCCTCTGCAGACAGACATGTCTAAGCCTCCTGAACTCATTACAGTCTCTATAGACGAATGAATATCCCTAATTATATATTTCACCAGTTACCCTGGCAGAGAACACCCCTGCAGTTAGTCCTTCCTGCTGCCACCAAGCCCACAGAGCATCTCCACCCTGATGTAAAGTTATTTTTCTCTAGATTTACCCTGGATAAATGATACCATTCCCTTTCAATAACAAGATAAAGCCTTCAATAACACCATTAAGTAACTCACACTTTGCTTTTTCTCATTAAGAGGCATTTAAAAGGAAGCCATTAAATTTATAGAGGGTTAAAACCAATAAGAAAACTCAAACTGCTCACTCATTAACTCGTTCACCCTTGTGCCTCCCAGGCCGTTACTTCCCTTCTTATTACCAACTTGCAATAAACTTCTTACTTTACTACCTTGCAAGCTGCAAAAATAGAATGGTGGCTACACTGCGACCTGATTTATGAGCAGATGAAAGCAACGGCTCAGTGTGCATTACGTTATTGAGATCCATGTTACAGCTTTCCTAATGTAAAAAATGATTAATTACTTCATGCACAAATACAAGTGTTCAGGCACATTGTTTCCTGAATATCGTGGTGTTTGTAAAGTTGGTTCATTTATCCGTGGGCCCAAGAACAGGGAGCCTTTTGTGCTCAGCTAATAGAGGCAAGGCAAGTCTGAGTTAAAACTTGGGTATGTCCAAACAGCACCCTTTGCAATGAAAATAAATTTTAAAAAATAATCATTGGGCAAAATACACATGGAAGTTATTTTCAAAGAGGTGAGAATGCTTTAAAACAGTCTTATGTATTAATAAACAAGAAAGAAAGATTCAGCTTTTTATTTCAGGTAAATACGTAAAATTAGTGCTTTTACCTTCTCAGAACTCAAAGAGTAGCCTACCTTACAAATAATACATTTATTTAATTTCTCTTAAAATTCTGTTTCTCTTAAACCACCTCTTAAACTTTGTTCTTCAGGCAGGGAATCAGGACTAAGCTGCAGCCCCCAGTTCTGTGAAAAGCAGAATCCACAGACCCGAGCTACAAAGAACAGCAGCAAAAGGGAGCTCAGAGCCTCTCCCCTGAAGCAAGAAGTAAAAGCAGCCCTGTAAGCCACAAAGCAGCACAGCTCCAGCCCTTTCTTACCCGTGTCATCCCCGTCCGTGCTGCGGCAGCGCTCCGGGGTTCCAGGGAAGGTCAGGAACACTGCACTCCCAGACACATGAACAGCTCCTGAGGCTGCTCTGGAGAGAGGAGCATTTGCTTTACTGTGGGCTGGGGTAAAGCCAGAGTAAAGAGAGAGGTTTTGAGTGTGCTTTTCTCTCCTACAAGGCCACTCTGTCTCTGCTCTTTAACACTCGTTTGGTGTGGGATGAGAGAGGTAGGGAGGGAAAAAGAAGAGACGTATCACTTTGAGAGTGAAATTCAAGATTCAAAGGGGGTTTGATAATACATGAATCCTAAATAAGAGAAAACAAGTTATAGTAAACATCTTATGGAGTTCAGTGAAAGGACAGAAAACCTGTCTTACTGACTGTTTTAAAAAGAGAAAAGAAAAAATTCATTTCTAATTGGAAAGAAGTGCATCCCACCTACTATGGATTTGGGATAATCCTCATGTACATGGGTTCATGTGCTCTCCATTCCTACAGTGATTTATCATTAAAATTTGATTTTGAGGGGACTGCAAAGTAGCTTATTAGACAATTGAGTAATGGAGAAGAGACAATAGTGAATTGATTTCTTTAGCACAATGAAAGCTGACAACAAGAAATTAAACATTACTAACTTTTATTATAAAGTACTCGATCAATATATCTCTCCAGAATGCTCTGTTTTCTTAATTACATCAGCAGGCCATGAATGTTCTGATTGATGAGAAGGAAAGGAGATGGAAGAATGGAGGGAAAAAAAGGGGAAAATGTGTCAAAGAGGCAGTCTGGAGAGCCTGAAGCAAGCCTGGGACTGCTACTCCTTAAAAGATGCTGCCTGCAGCTCTGAGGTGAGTCTGCACTGAGCCTTTGTTGCAGTGGCTGCTGCAGAAGGGGCAGCACTTTCTGTGCCACCCCCGGGTCAGTGCCGCCTGAGGAGCCCCTGCTGCTCCCATGCACAGCTCAATGTCTCACGGAGCATGAGGTAACTCCTGGCAAGGCTGTCAGCCGTGATAAATACAACAATCCCAGATAGGAAGCAAAAAAAACCCTTAATGTACAGCCCATGTGAGGGATTTGTATGGCCTCCAACACTCGGGCACTGCGGCATCTCAGTCCAGCTTTGGGTGCATCTGGCTCGGGCTCCTCTAATGAAACACGGAGGAGCCTCCAGCGTTGCTGCTCTGAGGGATGAGAACCAGAGCACAGAGCAATCAAGGGATTCGCTCCAAGTCATCCACCCCTAGTCTGGGGAAGAGAGAAGAATTGAGATCCCATGTCTGCAGGGTACCAGGCTAAAAAACAAATTTTAATAATCTGCTTAATTCCCTGTGCCTGGAAACCCCGTCTCTGAGAAACAGTCACAGTCCACCAGACCAGGATGGCATTCGGAGAGGGCAGCACATCAGGAGGACACAACCTGCCCAGAAAATCAGGGACGCAGAGCTCCTAAACCCCAGCTACAGCAAGAGGTGACAAAGCTAACACAAGCTGCTGTCCTGAAGAAATGACCGGAGGGAGAGCAGGGAGACTGGGGAGACAGAGGAAGAGATGCTGAGGAGGGGAGAGAAGGAGGGAGAGAGTTGGAGAGACAGGTTGGATTTTCCTGTGCTTTCATTTTAAATCAAAACTCTCTTGAAACTAATTCTATTCCTGTCTGCTTCTTTTTGACTGTCTACTTTCTAGGGAAATTGGTTTAAGGGAAAGATACTAGATCAAATATATATGGAAAAAATAAACAATTATCCATAAACTGAAAAAAAAAATCCAAACCTAAAGGATAAAGAAGATTATCTCAAATAAAAAGAGAAAAGAAAATCAATAGTGAAGGGGCAAGATCTGTAAAAGTGCACAGAAAAAAGTATCAGCACACAGAATAAGAACTCACTAATGATACAGATCAAAGGGGAACAGGAACATGAATACGAGGAATTGAAGATGTTCTGAATGAGAAATACAATATCAATATACAAGGTATGAATAATTGTAAAACATCAAAGTACAACTCAAAATTCACAAGTTTCAGACCTGAGATTTATGAAGTGGTGGGTAAAGGGAGAACCACCAGGAGCAGTGAACTTCAGGCTGAATACTGAGGGGGGAAAAGGTAAAAAACAAAGCAACTGTTACAGAGTAGACAGGGTGATCCTGGAAGGACTCAAAAGTCAAATCAATTCCTACATTAAATGTGATAAACACAAAGAAGGAAAACTCACTTTTGAGCAGAAGCCCAACAGAAGAAATTACTGTAAGCACTCTGGAGAAATAAATATTGTTTTATCCAGTACATTGTAGCTTCTATTACACAAATTTCAGCTCTCCATTAGCTCCTGAACTATTTACATCTGAAATCTGAAGATTCAGGTTACTGTGACAGGTTTTATCATTTCACAGATGTTCTCTGGCTACTCTGTATGGAGTGGAAAATTCTCAAACTAGATTTTGTATGATCTGCCTGTCTGTTATCTCCTGAAAAGCACAGGCAAAGAAGTATCAGAGTAGCTCTAACATCAGCTAGAAAACAAGATTATACTATTTAGATCTTTTAAAAACCTCTTACACAAGAGAGGCCAGACCCAACAGTCTTTGAAGGAAATGGAAATCTTGCCATAAGCACAACAGATTTTATTCAGACAACAGGTGAATGTTGAAGTACAGAAAATTGTGAGACACTAAGTAATCACTGCTACAGTAAATCCAATTAGTAAACAACACCTCTAATGTCAAAAGCCTGTTCCTTGAATGGCTAATAGAATTGTTTTGCTTGAATGATTTTGTTGCATATATTCCCCCGTTTTCTTGCTTTTTTAATATTCTGTTCATTTAATCAAGTTGAATAAGTGACTCAGTAAATATTTGGCTGCCGCTTGCTAATTCGGGTAAGACAGATTTCATCCACTTGCATTTGTTCTGTGTAAAACACAGAAGGATTGGGCTGGTAATGGAACAGATCTCAGGTGAGCAACCTTAATTCTGAATTAACGAGTTTTCTGGGTAGCTAATTTATGTTTTTTAAAGCCTTATGGCTTTAGTCTCTGTGTTTCTGGAAAAGTCAGATGACAAAAATAACTGATTTTAGCAAGACTTTCAAGCTGATGAAATCTGACTGCAAAGGGCAGGCGAATGGACTGGAGGGGTACAGAGTCTGTGAACAAAAAGCAATGGAATTCAGTTCCGATCCATGGGAAGTAATGCACACAAGAGGGAAAGCCATCCTGGACTGAGGAAATCTGGCACCTTGTTTGGGGAAAAATTAATAGATATCTTGAAGCTGTAATAGGTCAATTAAAGCCTCAGTTCAATGCTCAATAGAAGTGAAGCAAAATAGGATGTTAGGAATTACATAGCATGTTAAGAATTATTAGGAAGGAATGGAGAACAGAACAGAAATCATCATTATGGCACTGAATAAATTCACAGTGAGTCCACAATTTCCCCATTTTGTGCAGCTTTGTTCCTCACCTTCTGCAAAAGGACCTCCTAAAATTAGAGAGCAGAACAACAATGATAATCAAAGTTATCCCAAGAATATTTAAATCAAATTCACTTCATCCTGGGAAGGAGCAAACCAAAGAGGAATATAAACCTGGGAGCAACACAGACAAGGGGGAAATGGTTGCTCACTCTATCAACATAAAAACTTGAGGGGAAGTAGTAAAATTATCAGCATGAATGTTTGAAGCAAACAAATACTGCTTCGTGCTTCCCTCAATTGCATTGTGGAATTCTTTGCTTCAGGATGCAAAAGGTTCACTTGGATATAAATTCATTTGATATATAGAGAAAAAGCCTATTGACAGCTTCTATTTTTCCCACCAAGGCAAGGGGAAAATTCTTTTTTCAAAAGCAAAATTCAAAGCAGGAAGTTATTCAGAGTGAAATGCGTGTTCATATTTCATATGAATATTCTCTCTAGAATTCATATTCATATTCTCTCTAGAACCTTAATGACAGCCTCAGCATTTTTTCTCTAATGGGACTTCAGCAATTCTTAGGAGAAACTCCAGGAACAATGATTGAGAGATTTTTTTCTCTAACATCTTCCACAGAACTGGTGAGCTGCCGGGAAGGAAGCCTGTGCTAGGAACCATTGTTGAACCAGTGAATACATCAATAATGCCAAAGACGTGACATCACTTCCCAGCTTCAGCCTCCTTCCACAACCTGAGGCTGATCCTCTCATTTTTCTGTCTTCCTCTGAGTAAAAACCTTTCTTCTAATGCACTCCTGTTTTACCATGCAGCCTCTGTTTTGGGGCTCACTTGCCTGGCACAGACCACCTGACACGGTCTGGGACAAAAAGGCTGCCTGGTTCTATCTTCTGGATACAGCTGTCATGCAACTCAGTATGCTAAGATAATATTCAACTCATTTTATATTATATTTCCATTTTAATATGATATTTGGACTGTCTTTGAGCCCAAAATAAGCACTGCCCTCCATTTATTTCCCCAGTTCAGCTGCTGTTCACCTTCACAGCCACAGGTGCAAACCAACATGTTGAAAACTCGAGTCAGACAAATGTCAAATGGTGTTTAGGTAGCACCTGCAGGAAATAGTCTGTGCTCTGCCTGCAGCCTTTAGTGCTGCAAGTGCCTCTCAGTGAGGCTGGAAAGGCTTCTGAAGCCATTCACAGCCCAACCCATGCAACTTCATTTTCATTCTAGGATACTTAAAAGGTGGTTGGATTCCAGACAGATGCAAGAGGTGCTTCCTTTGCACCAGGGCTGGGAGAAGGAATTTAAATGGAAGTATTTTATCTGAATCAGGCTGAAAATCCCCAACTCTTTTTACATGCCCTGAAGAGCTCCGGTACTAACATAGAGATAAGTGCACTTTGCTATGCTTCAAGCAGGTTCATTCTAATAAAGCTGATGCTGTAAGAGTCCATCTACTCTGAACTACAGATAATTAATCTGCTCAGAAAGGCATAAAGCACAACATATCTACAGCACCCACAGTGCCACAGAGACAAGGGCAGGCTGCTCAGGAGGAGAAGGGCCAGGAGTTCTCCACTCAAATGCATTTGCACAATAAAACCAAGCAAAGTAGAGACAAAAACCCAAAGCACAAAATCTCAGTCTCCACAGACATGTGGCTTTTAAACTGACATTTAATTGCATATGGAAGTTCCAATAAAAGGACAAATTAGTTGATTCTATGCTGTATCCATCATTCTGAGCTCCCAAGCAGGGGCTGAGGGGGCACAAAGCAGGATTTTGGTTGCACTCTTAACTCCCATACACACCAAAGGGTGGCTCTGGCTTTTTAATTTCTCTGCAAACAACCAAACTCCTCCCTGATCCTGCTGATCAACATTCAACATCACTTGAACTTCATCAACGGCTAAGGTCCAGGGAAGGCAGTGGAAGGTTTTTGCATTTGTAGAGCCAAGATTTTGGTCCTAGATTTGTAAAGTGCTTCAAGCTGAGTACTTCTGGGCCCCAGTTGCCTTTTACAGAGCTGGTGAAGCATTCATAAAACCTAATAAAATTCCAGCCATTGCTGAGTTCTGTACATTCTGTTCTTGATCATAAAGTGGGTTATGATTTACTATCGCCTTCAGGCAGAGTGTTTGTTGCAATTAAATGCCTTGATACTCTTATCAGAAAGAGAAATAATCAAGGAGGAATGGCCCAGAAAGCTTTTAAAGGGGTTAAAGCCTCCTTGACTGGCTCATGGCTGTGAGCCCCAGGTTCACAATACATCTCATCCTAGCAGAATGATTCGCAAGATACTGAAAACTCTATTTTCATATTATTGACACCACCTTCTCTCTCTATTCAACATGGGCATCAACTCAGTCCTGCAAAAATTTGAAGTCAAATCCAATTTGAATTCAAGCCAATAGCAAAGTTTTGCCATAATTTGTATTGTTGCAGTGTTTGCAAGCAGGAACAGCTGCCTGTTACTATTCCCACACAAAGAAAAAGCTGGTGCCTCTCCAGGAAGTGAGGATGTAATTGTAGAGAGATGAAAACAAACAACTGGAACAACATCAGGTAATACCGAGCTGGCTCTGAGCACAACCATCAGCTTAGGAATTGCTGCAGAAAACCTCTCTGCACCAAGCTCACCTTAGGTCACAGGACACTCATTCCTGGGTGTTGTGGTGAAAGTTACCCAGGCTGGTTCAGAGAGCGTTCTGAGGGACTGGTTGAAGGATGGGGAAGGCAGTGATAAATAAAAGCAAATCTATTTCATTTGCAAGCCTGCTCTTGGAATTATGGGTAAGGTACATGAAGCAGCAGAAATCAGGATGGCGAAAAAAAGATATATTTTAATTTTCTTGAACAATCTCTAAAGTGATCTCCAGAGAAGGAGAGGAAGCTTGTGATACCACAGTGTAACCACGTGCTGACAGCAGAACAGCAGCAGTACTGCCATGGAGACAGAACCTTTTTTCCTGTCATGACATTTGTGAGACTGTCACATGGCCCAGTCTTTGCACACTGAGATGTCAAGGCTCAAAGACACTTCCTGGTGCCTTTCAATGTCCAGAGGCATTAAAAACCAAAAGTAAATAACCTCAAGCATTTACAGTCACTCTAAGGCCCAGACTACCAGTCAACAAACCATTTATCAAGAGTTTCTGTACTGTTTGAAAACAGATACAGAGCCTGCAGGCCTCTGCTATCATCAAATCCAGGAATCTTCATGGCAAAACACCCCTTCCCCACCAGATTTTTCCAGGAATGGAAAAATCTCAGCATTCTTGCCAACAACTTCTCTCAATAAAATAACTGGAAAAGGCTTGGGAAGGGCTTTGCAGGCACTTCAGCCTGCATGTCTGCTGTCCCTCTCTGTGGTTTATGATCTCCAATACATCACTGGTGGGAAAACATTGCAGTGATGTATTACTGATAAATCATTAGAGTATTGTCACCTTCGTGATGAATTGCATGAGCACATTGCTAAGTGCTGTCCCTCTGAAGACATATTATGTAAAAACAATTTCCTTGGATTTTTTTTTTTTTTAATGGAGTTAAGGTGCACACTCACAAGCTTATTTCTCAGCTGTTTTGATCCCTCAAAAGTGAAGTGACCATACAGCATTTTTCTACACCTTGTAGGTGAAAAGCTGTGAAACCACTCCACTGCCAACCCTGCTGAGCAACAGAAAGCAGTACCACATCATATTAAAGCAATTTCTGACGTGGTACAAAACAAAGGTTGCTTGAATATAACATAAAGGCTGGATGGTATGAATGTAGCAAAGGCTAAAGTGTTACAAACTGGTTCATCCAACAAAAGCTTTAAACCACACTGCAGACTCCCCCTTTTTACTGCTTATTTCACAGCGAGAAGAGTGGTGGTTATTCACAAGCAATGCAGCTTCTGAGCGGTTTCTAAATTGCCAGGCTCATTTCCACATCCCACATTGCACACCTCCTGCCTCTGTGTCACTTTGAAGAAGGAGCCATCATTGCTCACACTCACATAAAGGAAAACCAAGACACAGAAAGGTCAGGTGATTTACTGAGATCTGATGGCTGAGAGGAGGATAAGGTCCCCTAAATTCTCTTACCCACAGCTAACAAGAACATCCCTCAGCCCCTAAGTGCTATTTAACGCCACAGAAGATATTTATTTTGACACCTGCACCGTTTTCCATGTATCACGAGCAGCTCCTGTAGACCTTGTGGCTATGATGTCACTTCTTTGAAGCACAGCCACCCACAGTCAGGGCAGGCTTGTGGCTCTTCTGAGCTGGCAGAAACAGCCGCTTCCTAAGACTCAGTTCTAACTTGGTTTGATTTACACAGGTTTGTGTTAGCTTTTATATTTGTTTGTAGTGTCCATTCTAGTGTCTCTTAAAAGCAGAACTTGCACCCTTCATGATAGTTGAGATAACTCTGCCTGCACAGCACCACCTCTTCGTCCTTATTTTACATTTCCCACTTTTCCCTTGAGGTCCCAAATGGGTTTTTTGTCACCTAATTATGTAGAATGTATAGAAAAGTGGGTGTTCTCAAAATCCTTTCTGCTACCCTCCTTTCTTAAGCAATGCTGCACCCTGGCTTGCACAAAAAATGGAAATAATCATGAAATTACTTTGCCATCTGAAAAATATAACAATGGCTATTCTGATTTATTTCCTTGATTTGACATAGGTCCCTTTCCAGGCAAGAATTGTGCCTGTGTTAATCTAGAGATAAAGGAGATTACAGTCACAAAAGCTGTGCTTTCCTTTTCCTTCAAAGCTAATTGTCCATCTGTCTTCCAAAGAGATTGATAAGCTGCTTCAGCTAGCAAGAGTCTTGTGTCTAGATAGAGACATGAAGTCTTAAAAGAATGAAGAACAGAAGAAGAGAAAAAGGCAAAGTCTCAAGCCAACAGCAGGAGGAGGAATTAATAGCCAAATTTGCATTCAATTCTTAAAAATTACACCAGCTCTGACCCTGCTCCTTTGGCCTAAAGGAAGAGTAGGTAAGGTAGGGTTTATCATCTTAATATCAATGTTCAATGAGATCTGTTAAAACAAAATTAGGGATGCTTGGACACAAGAAGATGAAGCAAATATTGAAACAGAAGTGAGTACAAAAAACATGAGCCACCAATGCCTGAGACTGAGGGGTCCAAAGATCTGCATTGAAAGGCTTGTTCAACACCTGAACGCCTCAATAAGGAAAGTGGCAATCAAATGTAAGTCAGCTCAAACCCACTTAAAGCTCACTACCATTATTTGGTCTCAAATCAATAAAGCATTTGTTCAGGTAACTTACCTCCTTCTTTCAAGCTCAGTTATAGGCACTTCCATGGTATTTTGGGTCTTGACTAATTCAGAAGGATGCTTCATTTCAGGAAATAATAAAATCACTCTCAAACTAAACAAAAGAAGCAATTCAGAGAGCCTAGTGAAAAACAGAGAGGGGAAAAAAAAAACCTTGAAAGAAGAATATCTTCAAACCTGCTTTTTAAAAGCAGGATTAAAAGACAAAAAGCTCTACCGCAAAGAGAAGATGCAAAGCACTTAGAAATGCTATATTTATTCTGGGCAGAATGCAAACTCTCCTCTTCCTTGCCAAGCCTTCTGATTACATCAGACATCGAGTTTTCCAAATATAGCCTACTAATTATTGATGGCTTTTTTTATACCCAAGATAAAAGACTGTCAGGGACTGTTTGAGAGCTCTCCCAAAAAAAGCCTAGAATTTCCCTTTATCTCCAGGATACGAGTCTTGGATACTCTGGCAGGAAGTATGGATGCCTAGATGCTGCTCCTAGAAAGATCTCAGTATGTTACATGTATTTTCCCAGACTTGTATTCGTGATCCTTTGTGGACACCTAATAGATTATGTGATATTCCATGAAGGATTTAAGCATATGGACAAACCTGAGTAGGAACTTTTCTGCAGAGGCTCCCAACTTGAACAGCAGCTTCCACTCCCCATCAGTACCACACACTTTTAAGTCAAGACATTTCTCTGAGGGTTCATACCCAAAACAGGCCTTTACAACACAAATTACTCAAGAGAGAAATCAAGCTATTTGGACACATTTAGTTGAGCTGCAGTTTTCAAATTAAATTGGGCATTGACTTGAAGAGCTCACTTAAACAGCATTCCGTTTTCCCAAAATCATGAAAGCTAAAAGTGCATTTTATTGAATTGCAGACTGACCTTTAATTCTGAAGACAGTTAAAACAAAAATACAGCAGGCTTGGAATACACTGCACTACATCACATTACGTATTTGTGTGTCTCTCCATGCCAGCAAAGATGAGAGAGGACGGTAAGGACAGGAAAATGATTGTTGCTTTCTAATTTCAGCCTATGGTGTTGTCAAGAACCTTATTAACCAGAATTTTTAAGCAAGGTGCTCAATAAAAGAAATCCTGAGTTAATCCCCTACGGGTTCCCTTGTAGCATTCAAGAATTAGACGGCAACTGGACAAGAGTACAAGGCACAAGGTTCTACAAATAATTAATAACCCTGATCTTAAAATGAATCACACGGACTAACCCATATTCCTGAATACTGGAATAAAATACCTATTAGAAAATATTATATAATCCTGGCTCCTGGATGCTGGCATATATTAGTTGCAGTGGTAGCTCTTGTACAGGAAGCTGTGTTGATCATTTAGAATTTGTTTACTCAGGCTAAGTAAATTAAGTGTTTTAGAAATACCTATTACACTTCAATAAATTCCATGTTTAATAATTAGTGTTTATTTAGCACACAGTACAATACCTGTCTAATTAAATATAGATTTGCAAAACTAATTTTAAAGCAATACTGACACTGAAAGGACTGCCAAACCCTCTTTTTTTGTTGTTCAGTGTTGATTTTGCTATCAATTTCTCTCAACTTTTGCAACACTCAGGAAAATTCCTTTTTTCTACATCTTAATGTCACACTCAAGTCCTGGGGTTTTTCTGCCTGCACTCTCTTCCTTCCCACAGATGTACTAACATGAGGTGTTTGATTAATTTGAATTCTAATCTTTCCAATATGCAGTTCAAGATCAGTTTCACCATACCACAAGCAGCAATTGAAACCTGGACAAGGCCAACAAGGCAAAAATTAAACCAGGCATCAATTACCATAAGCACGCAGTGAGGCCATGATCTCAGAGTAATGGGTGCAGTTCTGGGCAATACTGAATCACTCACAGGATTAATTTGATCAGAATCAGTCAGACATATGGTAAGGATTTATGCAAAAGGATAAACAATAGTCTCTCAGCAAAAACTTGATGTCACATTGATGAGGCTTGATCTGCCATAAAGCCCGTTGGTCCCAGCTTAAGCCACTGTGGGGTTTGGTTTGTTTGTTCAAATCTGGTTTCATGTAAACAATCAGGGTGATTCAACACCAGACCAGCATTCTCCCTCAGAAGACCAGTCAATTTTCATTCTATTAACATGAACTAAAGCCAGATTTATTATGGCTGAGTGTAACTGTTCAGTTCCTTCCAGTTCAGCAAAGGTTCCACGTTCGATCTGAGCTCGGAAGTAAATTAGACTTTACGCTCCCCAGAGATTCAGGAGCACATTATAGCTTTATTATTGCTCTGGAAAGGGACAAAACTTTCGACCCCATTTAGCAGCTGGAGGAGCTTGCACAGCAAGTCACATGGAGAATAAGGAGGTGGCTGGTGACAGCTAACACAGCCTCACTGAGGGCATATTTTGTGGCCATCTATGATGGAGTTACAGAGATGTTAAATTAGGGAAGAGTGACCAATATTCACCTACCTGGACTTGTGCAAGGCATTTGACATTGTCTCACATGATATCCTTGTCTCTAAGGAGGGTCATGGATTTGACAGAGGGACCAGTCAGTGGGGAAGGAGTTGGCTGATGATCACACTCAGAGCTGTGGTCGATGGCTCAGTGTCTGAGCGCAGAGCAGGGACCTGTGGTGTTCCTTGGTGTCAGTATTGGGACCAGCCCTGTTCACCAGCAACATGGACAGGGGGATCACTGCAACCTCAGTGAGCCTGGCAGCGACACCGAGCTGTGCTGACACACAGGAAGGAAGGGATGCCATCCAGAGGGATCTGTCTCTGGCACGGGGTGCCCAGAGCAGCTGTGGCTGCTCCATCCCTGGAAGTGTCCAAGGCCTGGTTGGACAGGGCTTGGAGCAACCTGTGATAGTGGAAGGTGTCCCTGATCATGGCAGGAGGTGGAACCAGACGATCTTTGATGTCCCTTCCAACCCAAACCATCCTGTGGCTCTACAATAAGTCAGCAATACCCTCACAGCCATCCTGCCCTGCAGCCTGGACCTGCTGCTGAGCTGTTGATTTCAACACCATTACTGTGAATTTACATCAGTGAGGTTTTAGCCAGGCTTGATCCCTGCCTCCAGCAGGTTTTTAAGCAATTAAAATTAATGACATGCAGATACCTACAGAAAAAAGCTCTAGAGAAATCAAAGTAGAATTCGTGTCTGATCACTGTAAGGCCTTGACCCTTCCTTCCTCCACCCCCAAAACAAAAGCACCTGAGTTTTGTCTCCCAGTGAAATACTGTTCATATTGCTCTACAGGTTTTTGCTTTCTGCTATAACCACCTTAACATGCCATAGTTTCCTTTTCTGTTGGATTGCCATCATCCCCTTCTCCTCTGCTCTCTGGAGAGTCAAAGTGCATATAAACCACCCAAAACAAAGTGTCGTCTCTTCTGTTCTGGAGTCAAGAGGCAGAGTCACCCTCTTGAATGATTTGAATTGGGGCTGATTCCAAGTTGTGAGGGTCCCACTGTGGCTGGGTTCAAACCAGCTGGTTCACATCTTTTCCTGCAGGAATATTCTTGCGACTCCCAAATTATCCCCCACACGTCAGTGACTTGTGCTGAAGGGATTTACAAGCTCCGACAGGCACTAGAGCAAAGCACCCCCTGGCTCATTTCACTGGACAGACATCCTCAGAAACCCTCCTGGGTGGAGCTTACTGCCTTTTTTGCCGGTGTTTTCAGGGTTGCAGGTGATGCTGACTTACTGATGTGCAGGATGAAAGGCACTTAATTGAAAAGCCTCTGATCTGTTGTTTCTATCCATCTCTAAAGACTGGCAGCTGAACTGCTCTCACCTCTTCACCAGTCAGTGGAGTTTTGTCAACTGGTGTTGTGCAGGTGGCAGCTGAAGTAATACAAACCTGGGATACTGCAAAAGGGAACATTTCCCTATTTAATTTCCCCTTTGTTCTGAACATGGTGGGTTTTTCAAACAAACAAAATACTCCTTTGTTCATGATCTGAAGGCTGGACTCAAAGCCCAATCTAGGCCCTTATTAACAAGTAAGTGGCTTCAATAAGATCACTTATGTTAGCAAAGTTTGCAGGACTGAGCCCAAATTAATTTTTCCCCCAAACTCTGCAAGTATCCATCTCACACTACCTACATCTTTACCAGAGAGATTACAGAGAACTTTCAAACAGGAAATAGAAACCTTCCTGTCAAACAGGAAATAGAAACCAGACTCATGTTAAGTAGGAATGACTATAGTTGACATTTTCCATCAAATGCTATTATTAAGAACAAAAACACCTGTCCTAAAATGGAATCAGATGACCTAAAAGAAGGTTTTGCTGAATCAATACCCTGACACATAAATCCTTCAAGAGCTACCACAAATGAAGTCCCACACCCAGAAGTCTCCACTCCACAGTGAAGCAATGCACAGATGCTGCAAATAAGGTATTTTGATGAGCAACAAACCCAGGTTCTTACTTACACTTGTAGTCATTGAGGAACCATGCAGAGCTGACTGATTAGCAGCCTGGAGCTGACATATTAACTCAAATTACCTGGAGTAATTAGAGCCAATTTGCTCAGCACTGTTAGCAAACAGGAGACAGGACAAAGCTGAGCCTAAAAGGCAGTGCCTAGAAAAGCCCTGTCCAACCTGCTTGTGGAATGCGACTCTGCTGCTGCAATGGAGCATTTGAGTAACTGAATTAAACCTTGCCATGGCTTTGGTGTGCCAGAAACACTCACAGGGATTTTGACCAGTTCCAATTTTGCCCTGTGTAATTCCTTCCTAGAGGAGACTCCCTCAATAACCACTGATTTATTCTGCAAATTCATTCAAAATATTTCTCTCAAGTACAATGTATAGAAATGTGGTTTTGAGCAAGACAGGTTTAGATGTCTTCACCTGAGATGTCTTCACACTGAGAAAGTTTTGCTGCATTAAATATGTGTGAATTACTGTTAGCAGTGTAAAAGTTACATAGAAATTTACAGACAACCTTAGAGAATACACCCCAGTAAACATAATTCTTTATAAATCTAAATGCTGAAACAAAAAACATCGGAAGAGACTGACAATGAAAAGTCTTGTCTCATACTCTAAACCAAGGTGTTTCAATGATGTTTAGTATTTTCACTTGTCAAAAAAGCAATCAGGACCTCTGCATATCTAATAAACCATGCTGATAATGAGGCAAAATTTTGTTAAGTACATTGAGTCAAGCTGATTTGTAACATACATTTGTTTTGTACTTTTCAGCCTCCAAGAGCACTTATTTCCCCCTGCTTTTAACTCTGACACGGACAGATGTATTAGCTTGTTGTCTGGGACACGTTTCTCGTGGGTAATTTCATGTAGTGCAACAAGATGGTTTCACTTCTGGCCTGGAAATAGCTGGTTCTAAAAGAGTATTTTGTATGATTACTTTGAACAACTACTTATCACTAATTTATTTTCTCCTGAATGTGAGAGGGCCCAATTTCCAGTGAAGTTTCTTTGGCAAGAAAAAGGAAATTTCGTTGTAGAAAAACAAAATTTGTGAGGAACTGACATTACTAACATGAGGTGATGCCATTTTCCAGGAATGGTTCATTTGCTAAGAACAAAACAAGTGTTATAGCAGATCTACATTGGAATGTACATATTTAGGATAAAACTTGGTGTTTTTTCTCTGCATAACTGAGAACACCAATTGAGTAATCCAACAGATCTGCATTATCTATGAAGTGCTTAAATCCCTGCATCTCTCACTGGAGCCACGACCTGCATTCAGCTGAGAAAAACTCTGCAACTCTTCCAATCCCAGTGGGGCACCTCAGCTCCAGCCGAATGGATGAATGTGTTTGGAGGGAGGAATTGTGCCTGAGGGGCAGCAGAGGAGGTGCAGATGTGGTGGAAGCACACGAGCAGCACACGCTCCTGCAGGAAATGTGAAACCCAAAGGCCAGATCCCGATGCCCCGCTGCAGAAGTGTGCAGGGAAGGGCACTTGCAAGGGCAAGCCATCCCCCCGCAGCTGCCTCCAAAGTATTCTCTGGGATTTCAGGCCTGGCTTGTGAATCCCACTGCATCCCCGGCTGTCCCAGAGGCTTTGGGACACTCTGTGAGGCTCCAGAAGAAACCCATCTCTCTCTGCACTCTGACAGAGCAGAAAACACTCCTCACCCCACAAATGCTCTTCACCCATGTGGAGCACAGCAGCTGTGCCTGCCCCCTGTCATTTTAGCCAGCAAATAGAGAGTTTTCTAACACCTCTCACTTATTTCTCCACCAGCAGGAACCCATCCAGTCTGCCAGACACGAGCAGCACTCACACAAGTGTCAGGCAAAGACTGTCTTTATCCTGCCTTGCTGCTGGCCAACGTGCAATTTTGCATTATTGCATTGGGAGAAAAAAAAAAAGAAAAAAAAAAAGTCTATCTTGAGCATGCTGATGTTTCTTCCTATACAAATATTTGGGTTGTAGTAGCTGAGGGTTTCAGTTGAAATGAAGGATTGTGAACAGAATAGCAGCTATTGGAAACTGTTTCAAATCTCAGGGCAGCTGAGAATAACAATCCAGAAATTGTCACTACAGCTAAGAAATGGAAGGATGTTTTTAAAGTATGAATAAAGAAATAAGTAAAATGAGTGAGAAAATCCATGGAGATTTCTGACTTTCAAAGACAAAGAACATGAAGAATATGTTTCAAAAATTAATCTTCTATTTTTCCTCCAAGGTTTGCCACACAAGCACAGATGAAAAACTACTGGGAGATAGAAAATAAACTGGATTTGATAATTGGGATGTAAGTTTCCAATAAATTGCAGGCATTCCCATCCTAAATATAGTGAACTCAAATGCTTTAGGACTCGGGTTCAGATGTTAACTGCACAAACTATTACATTGAAGTGCTGCAGGCTCAGTGGAAATTTAACATGAATGTAACAGGAAAAGCATTAAGAGTCCAGAGAGTTCTGGAAATGCAACAGAGAAATTATTTTTAAAGGTCCAGAAGATACACACATTGCCCAATGTGAAGAAACAATAGTCTCAACAGGAACATAGATCTAGCACAGATCTCTGGATCTAACCAAGCTGCAGTAGTACCAGACCCACAAAAGAAAGCAGCTGGGAGACAACCTGACTTGATTTACTATAAATTTCCTTCTAAAGCCTTGCCACATGATAGCAGCGCAAGGTATTTGAGGAATTTTGCATTTGCATCTTTGAGCCCACAGCATTCACAATGTGAACCTTACACAGGAACAACTGGAACTGCTGAATTACCCTGGAAACCATCACAGAAAGACCCCAGATCTCCTCTATGGTCTCCTCTACACTCCTGAAAGCAATATAATCCTTATTTGATTTAGATATAAAGAAAAGGGCAAACTCTCCTTTCCTTATTTTCCATTTTCAAGAGTCTCTGCATTTACTGATTCCAGAGGAGCCAGAATCAGGAGGCAGAAAAAAGACAGATTTTTTTCCTGGTTTTTTTCTAGCTGAGTCAGAAGAAAGGAGCCCCACAATTCAGAACACAAGTGCATTTTTTAAAAGATTTTCACTTCACAGCCTGTGATTCAGACACCTCTGGTGAGACTGCAAACTGAGCTAACCCAAACAGTACCAGGACAACCCAGGACTTCTCGTTGTCCTCTGTTATCCTGTCACCTACATGCTGCAATTACTGTCTGAAAGCATCCAATTCTATTGGGAAAATTGCCTTAGGATTGTGACCCTGCTTTGTGGAAGAGCAGAAACTAGGACAGGACAGGGGCAGTCACATGAACTTCTCCTGGCTGATAATTTGGCCCCAGAAGCCCAAGGTAAAAATTTAAGCTTTACACTGTAAATGCACAAAAGTACTGCAGCAGGTACATGGACCAAATTTGCTAAGACTTTTTTTATTAGAATTGCAGGTGCTGGAGAAATATAAAAGACAGTAATTACATAAATTTAAGGCAACTAAATAATTTAATAAGGAGGAAAAGAAGGCATGGGAAGAAAAAAAAATTCAAAGATGCTTTTTTTGCAGCACAAGGTTTTGAATGGATGAACCCACGTTCTTGAAGAACACCTGTTACTGAGGGAGACTTCACTGATGGGAAATTAACAGCTGTACCAGTGTGCACACTCCAGTGAATCCCAGGGCCTTTGATGTGTTTTGAGGCTGAGGCTCAGAAAGTGACCTCTGGAGACAAAAATATCAGCAGGTCTTTGAGACCTAGTAGCTGAATCATCAGAGATGGTGCTCCACATGCACCAACCCATGGAACAGCACAGTAAGGTCACTATATTAGAGTGCACTTCTTTACTTTGTTCCCATTTTCAGGAATCCTTATTTAGAAAACACTACAGCACATTGGCAACAGTAGGATCTAAGCATGTTTTCCAAATAGCTTGAGGCACCAGTTAGGAAAGTTTGAATACTTCTAATAATATAGATGCTTTGAGTATTCTTGCAGGTGTAGATATTTAAGCACCAGGCACACGGAGGGCACCTGTGTTGGGATTAGGATTTTGCTTTAAACAACAAAAGACAGCATGGAAAACTGCTAATGCCATGATCTTTAGAGCACTCCAAGCAGATGTCAGCTTTGGTGAGCTATTTCCTTCTGCAAACAATCTGGTCGATGAGCTGTGTTTGGATAAGTGGTTGAACCTGCTCCGGAGGGGACACTGCTTCGACTCCAGGGACCTGCATTCACTGATTTCTGTCTTTGCAGCTTCATGCTGGATCCTGAATAATCTCTAAATGAAAGCTTCCAAAATCAGGATGTTCTCGGGCAGTAAATCTGAGCCTGCTTAACCAACTTTCTACATTTTTCTCTGAAAGAGCCCAATTCAGCTGATCAATGGCTGTATCATTATGATCCAATGGCATCATCATGATACAGCAGCACAGCCCACCTGCTATTGACAGCAGGGCTCGAACCTCATTTTCCAGCTTTAATATCTGCATCACTGTGCTCTCTGTCCAACATGCACTAATCAATGGAAACAATACTCAAATTATAGCTGAAGCAAATTCCTGGGCGTTGTTTGCCTGAGCACTGAACAGTGGAGTCAGAGAGCCCCCAGTAGGCTGGAAACACAACCCTGTTTTACCTAACAACCCTTAGGGTGCTTTACAGTAGGGCAAATATCAATTTGAATCTAAGTTTACAGAGACTGGTAACAGCTACAGACTGTAGTATGATTTTATTTTTTTCGGCTGTCTACAGTGCACAGAAAGCACAGCCTTGGGACAACATTATGGGTTAAAGTGACTGAGGTGAGATAAAAGTGATTTTTCCAACTAAATAGATACACTCACTTCCCTTAGACAAATAAAAGTCCTAAGTTATGAAAATAGCCTACTCCTCCAAGAGGGTATCCTTCTCACAGCCAGCTTATCTTCACACACAAGGTTTGCATCTGCAAACCACAGAGATTATCTTTTAAACTCAGACAAAAGTTGAACTCTGTATCTTTATTGGAAAGTCAGTACCTTGTGAGGCAGCTTTAAAGGTAAGACCTTAATCCTGAAATATTAGACATCAGCCTCTCAAAGTTCCATTCCAGAGAATTCAGAAGTTCTGTAATGAAAAGTGTATCACTTTTGTACCGAACTAAACTGTACTTTTTATTTGCTTATTAAATTGCATGGCCAAGATTGTAAGGAAGGTTCTCTAAAATTTATTGTTATGTCTGTCTGGTTTCTCTGTGTTTCTGGCTCTTGCAGGTCACCACTCTACTGATGACTATTTTTGTCACTAATAAAATGCTAGAGAGTTGCTAACAACCCAAAAGAACACCAACCCACAGACTTGAATTCCAGCATTTCTTGCTGCTTCCAGATGAGTGGAGCAAGGATGCTTAAAGCATAAAGACCAAGAGTTTTAATGGAGAATTCCCACTGCAACATCAGGTACTTCTCAGGACAGCCACAAACTTGACCAGTGGTACCCTGCAGCTTCACTGCACTTCTATTTTATTAACTTCTCCTGGAGTCTCATGACAAAATCAGCTCAAGAGCCACGTTGACTGTAGATGGAGCAACACCAGATAGCAAACCAGTTCAAAAGAGGGAAGTTGCAATGGCACCTCATTATGAGAACGCTGAGAAGAAAAAAAAAGGAGAAAAAAAACAAACAACAAAAAAATCCAGTCTGATCACCTCTGAGTAAAGGCCCATATACAAAACACTTCCCTTCCTCAAGACAGGATCTCTCTATACAAAGGTTGCTCATTTTGTCCTGCCTATTGTAAAAAAATTAGGAAAGTAGGGGAAAAAAAAAAGATTCACCCACTCCCCATCTTCAATTGTCTTTACTCTGAAGGCTTACACAATATATCATTGGAGATTACTTCCAGAAATAGAAAATCTCCCCTAAGGCACTATTTTCCTCTTCATATCTTCACATTCACTCAGATGGGATAAAAATGTGCCTGGTATCAAATTAGGACTGTAGAGCTGGGAAACAGATGATGCCAGATTTAACTGAGGCTTAGAAAAAGACACTTCAAGGTAACAGGAGCATCTGCTACTCCTCATTCAGGAGAGTAACAACTTCAAAACCTAAATGACAGCAATACATATCATTTGTACTGGCATTTTCACTCACGCTTCCTTGTTAATATTGCAATTTTGGCCAGCCATAAAGGCAGCATGCTTTAAGTTCTTCTTAAAAGCTGGAAAAACAGAGATGGCAGACTAGAAGGTAAGGGAGACAAAATCCTCAATACAAAAACACAAATGCTGATGGGCAGAATAAAAACAAAACTTCACCATCAGCTGTGACAGGCTAAGATTTGTCCTGCCTTTCCACATACCACAGTTATCCTTGAGGAGTTTTCAGTTGTCTCCTCAGTAACCAGGTATTGCTAGGGCAGCATTTACCATAGAGTCTCCTTATGCTGAAAATCCAAAGGAGCTTACTAATGGTACCTAGATTAAAAATACCCTGGAAACACGTTAAAGATGATCTGCTGCATCTGGCAATACTGTGTTTTGTGAACAACAACAGGTTCAGAAGAAATAAGAACTACAGGTTTCTTGACTTCCCTAATCTGCAGGGTCAAGAAACTGAACCATTATTTTTTTCCTTAGTTTTACATATTCTTGTAACTCAAACATCTAACAGATTACAAATACCCAGGCTGTGATTCAAATACAACTCTTTTTTTTTCAGATGTTTACCTTTGTTAGCTACCTAATTTTTGGGAAAATGTTAAGAAGACTCAGCTTTAAAAATCAAGAGAAAAAAAAAACCTGCAAGCAGCACTGACAGAAATCCTTTAAACAGCTTCCCACTCCAAGGCACCACCTCCCATGGAATACCACTCACATCAATGATTATCACAAATAGGTTGACTGACTTCTCATTTTCCAGTTTTGTTTTACTCACAGACCTTGTTAATGCAGGTGGGTTTTCCCTTTTCCTTCACTCAGTGCCCATCTTTATCTGTTTTAAGTGCAAGAATTTCTCGTAGCTGTGTCTCTTTCAGATACAGCTGTGTTGGATCTACAAACCTCCACAGCACTGGGTGAAATATTCAGAATTTCATTTTCAGACTCTCTAAAATTATGTTTTACACTGTCTTTCCACAGCTTGCAGACAGGGAACTTGCACTCAAACCTGAGCAATAAATGCAACATTATGGACTTGATAAAGAAGACTGGTATGTATAAAAAGGAGCTGAGACCTGTCTCCTGAAAGAAACTGTAAGTGATTCTCTGAAAAGGTTTTACTGTTTGATCAAAATAAGTGATCTAGTGCACAGAAGAAAAACAAATTCTTTTTCTTCCCCTTCAAGTTCCACAAGGAGTATCAGCCCTGATCTCTGCAAGAGGAGGAATATGCAACAGATTTATAGATGCTAAAGGTGTACAAATCTTCCTGTCTAAGTATGAATAAATGCTCTCCTGCAGCTGAGGGGCCTTCTTATCAGGCCTATGGTAAACCTTACAAATAATGCTCTCAGAAGTGACTGAATTGTGGAAGTGCAACCTCATTGTTGCTCCAGAGGATCAGAAACTCAGTTTTCATTTAATGCTGTGGCCTACTGATGATGACAAAGCTTTTATACTTTGTCTTACATAAGTATTTATACTGAATTCAATTTAGAGGGTTTGCAGTGCATAACTGAGCCATCAGCTGCATGTTTTCTCTGCTTTATTTGATTTTCTTGGGCAAATCTCATTCACTGAAAGAAAAAGAAATCTTAACTATTTACTACTCTTTTTTGCTTAATCATTCCACTACTGTGTAGACAAATTATAAATCAGTCTAGTGATTTAGACAGAAAAGACTCTATAGGATTTTTACCTGCATGTACCACAGAGAATGCCTTTGATCAAGGTTTATGAGCAAAGACCTCTTCCCAGGGATGCATGCCAGCTCCTTAAAGGAAAATCGATACATTCTGGGAGGGAGCATCTGGAGGATTAGCTTTCAGATTTAACGAAGCATCTCTCACCCAGGGACTGAGTCTGTTTGAAGCTTCCAGGTCTTAAATCACACTTCAAATCTTAGAGTGAGCTTAACTGTGTCCCTCAATACAAGTCCTAGGAAAGAAATTTTGGAAAAATATTGTCCCAAGAGTTGATAGCCTTCAGATTTCCTGGTTTGTTATATCTGTATCCAGCTGAATTATTTAGTCTTCCCATAAAGCACAATTATTTCACAGCAAAAGAAAAAAAAGCTCATAGAATTAAAATATTTACCTGCACTACCAGAATTAAAGCAATTTTTTAACATCAGGTCATTTGTTAATATTGGAATGGCTTTCTTTCCAGTGGGGAAAGTGAATCCTCATCCTTTTCTAAGGCACCTGCAGCAGAAGGAATCCCTACCCCCCCTTTGTCTCCAGGACACCACCTTGATGCAGTGCTGAGGAAGAATAAAAAGGGACAAAATTATGTAACATCTATTGAAACTTCCGTGTTTAAACTCCCTTTCTTCTCCCTTCCAGAGCTGTAGAAAAAAAGCAATTTTTATTGAGCTCTGGAATCCAATAAAACACTGCAAAGGCTCTGGCACTGCCTTAAGTCATAACTTATGTATGAGTAGGAAGTCAGTTTTTACACCATATAGGTTACAAGTTTTTTCCTTTTAATCTAGATTTTAACTTACCTTTTCTGTAGGTAAGAACTTCCTACAAAGATTGTTACCTAATTATGTATTAAAACCTTGTCTTACTGTCAACAGCAATAAGGATCTCAAATACACTTGAAGATCTGGACCAAATATACTCAGAAATACAAAATCATCTCATTTCCACTGAGATTTCTAACCCCACATATCAAGATCACTTTTGAAAATACAGCTTAGGGTTATTAATAATTTAGATTTTATGTATTTATAAGTGAAGCATAAACAGTATTATTATTATTAAGTGTTGGCTTAAAACCCAAATATTCTGTCTCCTCTAATGAAATGCAAAAAGCTACATGCTGGGTTTGAAAATTCCTTTTGCAGAGGGTCTAATTTATGGAGATGATTGAATGGCTTACAGCAGCTTGTATCACACTGCACCTGATGAAACACAGCAACTCAGCCATGCTCTGTGGCAAGAAGTCTGCAATAATTGGTTATTTTTCCTGCTGACCCATAAAATACTTTTGCTACAAACACTATGTAATCAAGTTTTATAGTAATGAGTCTTCCCCTACGAAGAGGCTCGATTTCACTGCCGTGAATAGCAAACAGCACCAAAAAAAAGGGTTGTGGTAGGAATTTATCAAAAAGGCAGAAGTAGTTCACCCTGTTTTCTCAGCATCAACATGTTCTAAAATTTTTTAAAAAGGTAAAAAAAAATTATTGACAGCTTTTTGAGCAATCCCCAATGAAACATCCCCACTATGACACCATAGTAAGCACAAGGGAAGCATAAAACAGGGAAGTGTCTGCCACTGTTACTGAGTTTAGAGAAGTTCATCCCAGGGAAAACAGCCCTTCCCTTAAGGAAGGCACGGCCTGTAACACCATCCTTGCTCTCCTGCACTGTCCCTGACCATGGTCTATTAACTGGACTCTGGTGGCTACAAAAACCTTCTGCAGTTGCCTCTGTACACGATTTTGGTTCATCTCCCTGCAGTGCCTCTCCACTGCAGTATTTCAGAGGGATTGTCCATAATATCATCCAAATTCTATGCTGACTCCAAATTGCTTTTCTGTCGAAAATGTGCAACAATGAAAGCCCCAGGTTATGGAATAAAAGTAAAGAGGCCAAGGAATGACTATCAAATGTTCATCATCTTTCCACATGCATTGCCCCACTCCAGATTTGGAAATGATGTACTTTAATTTCCTTTTTTTAATAAAAAACATCTTGAGTGTGGCAGACCCTTGAAGAAGTGTCTGTGGAAAGTAGGAGGGCTCCCCTTAGAAGACACCATGCGTCAGTGAGCTTGAGGGGCACAGCAAGTACAGATCTATAGAAAGAAATGAAATAAAATCAATGCTGCTCTGTCAAAGCACAGGGCAGCTGAGGAGCAGAGTGCAGCCTCTCCACAGCTGGACTAAAAGCAGAAATACACATTTCCAAGGCTTCAGGTTTGAGCAGGATGTGCAGAGCACTGCTCTCACCCTCTTTGCCTCAGGCTGTGCGCAGGGCAGGTTGCGGACAGAGCGCTCCCATGGGTCACACGCCCAGCAGGGGCTGCCCGGGCTCCCCTCAGCCTCGCCCAGGTGTCCAACAGGCACCTCCTGCACTGACCCTTCGGTAAAAGGGCACAGCCTGAAATCTGCAGTGGTCATCCATGACATTTAGTCGCTATTTCATTCTGCTTTTAGTCTTTCCTTTTTCCTGAGCCATGAGTTTCTTTGACTTTTGCAGAGAAATGATTCAGCAAGGCCAGCACAGGCTGTCGGTGACAAGGTAAGACACAGCACAGGGCTTGTGTTTCACACCTCCTCCTTCAGACCATTCTACTTGAACTTTTCCAGTACCAGGCAGACCAAAAACCAATTCCAGATGCCATGATCAGCAGGGAATAATGAGAAGCAGCATGCCAGGCTGGGAAAATGAAAAATAATTTTATCGCCGATCTTAGCAAGCCCAGTCTTATGGCAGAGTTTGGACTTCTGGGAGAGTGTGCAGGTGTGCTGCTCCCTGAGCCTTTCGTGGCCACTGAATATATTGTGATAAAACAACAGTGCCAGAAGCAATCACTGCCTCTCTCTTCGCTGCGATAATTGGGCAATGATAAACTCAAGCTGTTATCACAATGTTCAAGCTTGTGCTAATTACACTGGTCAAAGAAATCCTGTTTAAGAGCAATGTCTTGGGCTGAAAAAAGAGCTTCAAGAATAACCAGGAGACTCCAGAGCCTCTTTCTTGTCCAGGAGAGGGGAGAGCTAGATTCAGACCTTTTTCCAGCCTTGCACAAGTTTCATTATTTATATAATCTGTGACATTTCCTGCACAAAGGAGCCCTGACTTGCCATAGCTGATGTGTGGCATTGCTTGGCATACAGATATGCTCATGTACCTGACAGGAATCGAATAAAACGCAGCCCAAACTTGGACTTCCTGCTCTTCAGATGCCAGTTACTGATTACTCTGAAGCTCACCTATCTCTGCCTGGCTTTAATTCAGAAGGAATACTGGAGTAAGACTCCACTACATTTCAAAAACAAATCTGGAAACTTAACATTTATAAATGACCATGTTCTAGACAGGTTAAATGTCTAAGAACTCTACAGCCTTAGGTCAGAGGACTGAGGGAAACTGGGATGGAAACAAACACAGATTGCTTTCACATCCTGGAGTTTTTTGTTGGAATATTAAAGGATTCTTCAGTAAATTTTGAATAAGGGAATGATACAAGTTACATCACTCAGCAGCCTCATGGCTGCACAACTGGCACCACCTCAGTTTAAATTCAAGAAGATTTCAGGGAAATTTTAATTTTTTTCCCCAGAATAGAAGCTCATTTCCCATCTAACTTCAGTGTCAAATTTGACATTCAGGAATCAGTAGAGAGTGTAGCATATTTAATCCAAAGTGACTTGGAAGCATATGCTGCCTCTTTTGATCACCACCCCAAAATTGTTTCAAGATCTCAAGACTTACACTGACAGATCTTGTCCACATACTGCCCATGTATTTTAAGAATGAGAAGCAGCAAAATCCCATTAAATCACAGCAGAAAAAGTTAATAACACAGGAAAAAAAATGCTTTAAATAGCAAAACAATCTTTAAAGCACATTTTTCAGACCCAAGAAATAGTAGTTTTCTTTAAAAGGCAATTTGTGCATTGTGATAGAGCCAAGTAAAATCAACACCCTTTTTGGCATACTGTACTCAAAAGCCACTCTGTCATAGGCATTTGTCACCACAAATGTTATTTCTTCTGGATATATTAATTCTGGAGTTAGTTGCATTACAGCTACAATACAGCATAAAGTTCCAGTATTTATAGGCTAGGAAACAGCTCTGAGGGCAGCACTAGGATTTTTTTTTTCCTTTCCAAATATTTCAGAGTCGTCATTAGAATCACCTGACTTCCCAGAGCAACACAACACAGTCATCATTATTTCAACTAATTCAACGGTGTCATATGTATTTGCTCAGTGACAGATATGTGGCCAAGAGGAAGATATCCATCAAGCAAATGAGCATCAACCTGGCTACCCTGGAAAGGGACTTTATGCAATTTCCATTGCAGACATTAGGGCTGCTGAAGTTTTAGGCATGAACATATTAGATTTGCAATTACACCGCTCATTTCCATGAGGCAATGAACCATTTGTGACTCCTTGTAATTAAATCCCTTTCAAACCACGCTGTCTTTGGATTCCTTCTACAACAATTTGCAGGGAGTCCCCTCCAAAGAACCAGTGGAATGAAAGACTATTTTCATCCCAATGAAACACTGACTGATGTAAGTCGAATCAACAAGTGCTTCAGTGTTTCTGAAGGAAGTCAGTGGGGTCAGTGGGTCATTAGCAGTAATTAGTTTTGCTCTAAAGATCTGCTATCTGGGCCTTGCTATTTGCCAGTGAAAACACAGCCGAAGTCAGGAAGTTTTCTCTATTTCTAGATCGACAGATACAGATACACACTTATTTCTGTTTAAATATCTGTGGTCCAATGACATAAAAATACCCTTAATTCACTCTCCAACAAACTCAGTGATGGTCATTTTTTGTAGCAACCCATAACTGAAAAAATACTACATTTTAAATACATGTCTAATGTTGTCCAATCTAGGACTCCCTGTTGCAGAACAGGAGTTTCCTATTTACACCGGCTCAAACGCAGCGTGAGCAAGAATGTCCAATTTAATGAATTAACAAACCTAGTCTGAGACCTCTTAACAAATGTAGACTACAAGAATTACACAGAGGATGTAGATAGAGCACCTCACTAATTATAGAAGATTATTTGGTTAGATCCAGCAGCATTTCCACAGAAAAACTAAATTCAGAGATGTTTCACGTCACTGAAAGAACCCATGGAAACCTTGAACGCTCTTAGTTACAAAACACAGTGAGAAAATTGTTTGCCTCTATGGTATGTGGGTATGAGGCACATTCAACACAACTTAATATTCACCTAAATACATGCAGTAGTGTCTATTGCTGCTTCATTATTAGTTTAATACTGACTTATTAGCAGCATTTAAAATGCAGGTGTAGTGTGATGAAGTGGCAGTTGCTGTTCATTTTGTGCAGGTCAAATACCCAATTCAGCTCAGCTTCTAGACCACAGTGCAGAGCAGAACACCAGGAGCAATTACTTTTGGATCACACCTCCTCTGGCACAGCACTTCAATTACATTTAATTACTTGGTGGTTGCATACCAATGAGTCAAAGCAAGATTTATTATGATGAAAATATATTTCCATACGTACTTTAACATTTTCCAGCTCTTATGTACCAGGAATGTAGGATTCAGGCTTTTGCAGCACTTAGTGAAATATCTATACTTATCTCCCTTTAGATATCTGTGGTCCCGTGACCTAAAAATACCTATAACTCAGGTTGAGGGCCTGTGATATTCAGAAACTAACATTAAGTGGTCAGATGTTCCCAGTTCTATACAAGACAAGAATTCTTGAACCACAGATGTGTTCATACCTGTCTTCACATCACTGCAAAGAAATAGTAATACAATACCAAAAAATTCTTCTATTGTCAAGTGCAAAGCCCAACACTGAGGAGAAGAAAAAAGTCTGCTTTAAATTTTACTCAAACAAGCAACAATGGGTGTATAAATGCAACAAGAATCTCATTACTAACTTCTTTTGATTTTGTGTTAGATTCAAAGCGCCTGTTATAATATGAGAGCCATATTTTATTTCTAAAAAGAGGATTTTGCAGACACCACCCCCAAATGAATACTAAATAGCAAGGACTTAAAGTGACTTCCCTATTCAATTGCAGAGTAAAGGAAAAAAAAAAAGGAAAAAATATTAAATCCAAAGATTTTATTTGCACTGAGTTTTAAAAGAAAGCATGGTCATGTCATTCAAAGAAAAAACAAACCATGGCTCAAAAGAAACGTTTGCTTAATAACATGGTGAATGTCAGCTGCAGATTTCTGCTGCAATATTAAACCTGAGGAAAAAAAATAAACAGTAAATCTCCAAGCATTATTACTCTGCAAGAAAAGTACACACACTGAAAAACAAAAGTTCTAAGAGCATAGCTGACTCACCGTATGGCAACTCCAGTGATACCCACAGCCTAATTTTGTGGCCAGCCCCCTCCACTTAGATCTCAAAATTCAAGGCAGACAGAATATCTGTGAGCCTGAAGTCTGCTCTGAGAATCTAGAAAGAGCTTTTGAACCTCATTAACCAAATCAGATTTGATCTCTGTTTTTATACACTACAAGGAGGTTCAGTGCCACTGAATCCTTGCCATTTTTCAAAGCAGTATTTTGATAAATTAATTCTGCTAGGAATGGTGCAGTTTGCTTTCCAGAAATCGGCTCTTCTGCATTTTGCCCCCCTAGGGAATAAACTGCAGCAAAGGAGAGGGGTTTGATGAAAATCCCTGTATTTCTGCATCTAGGATTGGCCTCCACTTCCCAGATAAGAAAGGCTCAGGTTAGACCTCATAAACCTATAAATTTCCTCTATAAAAGTGGGCCATTTAGGCCGTCTTGCAGGTCAAAAAATAATAGATTTCTCAATGATCAAAACTGCTATTAGCCTGCAGTTCTCTCTGAATAATAGGTCACACTCCCAGGCATGTTCATTTTCCCAGTGTCAGCTGAACAAGGATCTCAGGAAAGAGATCTGAGCTGTGTCAAGCAAGGAGTAATTGATTTGTAATCTTGTTTTCCAACAGAGCACAGTTTGCTATCTAGATTCTACAGGCTCTATAAAGTGCAAAGTTACAAACTTGCCATTTTTATGACACAGAAGCCATTAATACACACATTTGCATATTGTTAGACACCTGAGTAATAAAGTAGCTTCATGGATCAGCAAATACTGAAAGCAGGTGGCATTTCTATGATCATCTAATACATCATCCAGTGGGCCCAAACCTGTGTGAGCCCCTGACAATCAGGATTCATCTCATTTACTCAGCTGAGTTTTAACATAACCAAATGCTCTCTTGCTAACTGAGTAACCAGAGATTAATTTCAACCTGCTGGCAGATGAACACTAAACCTGAAGCAGCCATGCTCTCAGACATCAGCTATTTCGTGACAGCATTGCCAGTGCTGTGGAGGGACAGTTCATTTTGCCTCTAAATGTAACAAAGAAATCAATCCAGTAGGCAGAGCCCTAAGGGGACTTGGAAATGAAGACCAAAAGCTGCAGAAGGCAGCTACTCAGACAAGGCAGTGAGCAGGCTTTAACCACGGTTTGAGCACAAGAGGCATTTGCATCAATCTTTAAACAGCGGAGTCCTGGAAACCACCTCACCCAGAGCCCACTGAAGTTTTCCACCAACAAATTTCCTGGTATTATTTCCCCCCCACACTAAGCATGATCCAAAATAATCCTCCTTAGAACCACCCTGCTGCAGTTTCAGACTAGTACAGGACTTTCTTCGCTCTGCCCGTGACCCAGAAGGAAAAATCTGATTCTGCTGCAATGTGCCCAAGATTTGCTCTCCTCTTCATCAGAGCAATGAGAAAGGCACCTGACTTAGAGGATGAGATCACAGCCACCCTATTTTAAAGTAAGGTTTAAGTACCACTGATTTAAGAGGAGCTCACACAGTGCTGAAAAGCACAAGTGCTTTGCGAGGCCAAACCAGAGCCTCTGTGTGAAGAGTTGTGTTCCCTTCTCTCTGTGACCTTACAAACATGACCTCGTTAGGAATGGAGAGCCAAATTAAGCTGTACAGCTGTGTGGAAAAACAAAAGCAAGACAAAAACACTTAGGAATGCCTTTCTGACACTGTAAATAGCACAAAGGCAGGCAATGCACAAGTTAGGGGAAACAGGATCTTATGATCAATTTTAACTGAACTTATAATCAGTTTAAAAACCATATTAACACTCAGTATTTCTTAAGCACATAAAGGTCAGACACTTTCTGTAAATGAGGCACTGCTCAAGAACAGCAAATTATCCCTTCTGCCCCTGAGGAGAATAACTGCACAGCCCACGTCAGGCTCACTACAGGAGGGACACCCAGCACACACAGCTGCCACCACAGCTCTGAGACCAACCTGCCTGAAGAGGACGGACAAGCAGGACCTAAGGACCTGGGGCTTTTTTGGTTTTATCTGATTTATCACAATTTTAAAATTAATTGCTTCCACATAGATTTTATTCCAAAAATCGCTTTTCAAAGGGCTTTGTTTTGGTTTGCGCAGCACATTGGTTTTTCCTTTGATAAATGGAAGTGTTGTACTTACACAGCAGAAGCTGCAAAGAAAACGTAAAGAGGATGGGGATTCTGTCTCTCAAAAATGTGCTACTACTGTGAATTTTTTTTTAAATGCTAACAGCATCTGGGTCACTACTTCACAGATGGATGGAGTATTTTTTATGAAGATAAGGCCTGTGCACAGTGAGCCCATCAATAACATCACACAGGTAGAGTGCTGTCTAAAGAGCAGACACACACCAGTAAGTTGATGTCGAATAAGTTATGTCAAGATTGTCTTGCTGTAATAGTTCCAAGTGTTTACTTGAGCTTCCCAAACCATCTAAACCTTTCATAAAGAACAATGGAAGAGGAGGATGAAGAACTTGTGCAAAATGGACATTCAATCTTAATCTCAGTAAAAATTAAAATTTCTCTTCAAAGAACATTCCAAATAATGACAGGAATATTTTAGCACTTGTCCTCCAACCCTGCTCAGAAAAAGAAAATTAAGTCAAATCCCTATGAAGTGCTCAAATTCATCCTGCCTCAAATCATCTTGAAGTTCCTAAAATTATTTTGTAAGTCTACTGAAAGAAAGTAAATGATCCCCACTTAGTGCCAGCAGCTGCACATCCCAGGTTTTGCTGAAGTAGGAGGTGAGGCCACCAATGCTGTGAGCTCACCTGCCTGGCAAGCCAGAACTCAAAAGGTTATTGATAAAAAGGATAAACAAAATCATTTTTCACAGCAAAGCCTCATCTGGCAATCCATTTAAAACTTCCCTTGATTTAAAAGAATTTGCTTTCAAGCAAGTATCAATGCTTCTAAGTTTCCAGTTTTTGAATCAAGTCTCTCATTAACATTTTGGTTTATTATTGAAATTCTATACAGCTGAAGTGACAGAATTATTTCAGAAACTCAGCTTTACTAAAAGCTCAGCTTTTAATTTACATTCTTGTGTAGCAGCTTACATTCCTGTTTGCAGTCTTACAGATAAATCTGTCACTAAAATATCACCCAAACAGCTTAAAATGTAGAAGTTAACAGAAAAACTGAATCTAAAATTACAACTTTTATAATATGATTGAAGGCAGATTCATGATGTGAAGAAAAAAAAAGAGGTTTGCTTACAATTTAATACTTGGAGTTGGTAATCCAAGAGTAGCTTTATGATAAATCCTACCTATTTCTTAGAAGATTTAGTAAGTTTCCATATATACACACACACACACACTTTTCTCATGCTAATTGTGCAATTCCTTGCATTTCTTAATGTTAATCTTTTGGCAAATTTTATAATGCTTAAGGTGACATTTGGCAGTTGAGTCCCCATAGATACAACTGTCCTCATTCTTACAGAAACTAATTTATTTTTTCCCCACAACAGGTGTGGCCCAAAGAACATGATAAGTGATAGGAATCAGCTTCAGGATTATTTAATTCCTTTATTCTTCAAAGCATGTAGTGCTGGCTACTTTCTTTTCCTACTGCAGCCTTCCAGCATTTACGGTGGGAAGGTAAAAGTGCTATTTAGTGCTGATGATAATAAAGCAAAGTAGAGGAAAGCAAACTGACACTGACACAATATAATGAAAGCAAGATTGAAACTTAGCTCCTTAATCACTCAAGGAAATTAAAAGATTCGTATCTTGCAGATGAACAGGCCATGGAGGTACAAAGCAAGTCCATTCTCTAATTAGCAGCTTTTTCTTGCAGCTCCCGAAGTCTCAGGTGAAAGCCAAAACCCTGGAGAGCCGTGCTGGCTCCTGAGCACCAAATCCACTCTGCAAGAGAGGGACTCAAAAGGACGGGGGATGCTGGAGGGAGGGAGGGAAGGAGGAAACAAGAGCGAGTCACAGGGGATTCCTAAATAACCAAGACTCTAAAAACACCTTCAGAAAGGACAGCGAGGATGAAGCATTGATTTGTCCCGTCGGTGAAGGCGATGTGATAACGGCCTCAGCACTTCGTTTGGGTTTCACAGTTCCTCGCGTTACTTTGCGATGTGACCTGTCTACGCGGACGCACAGTGAGACACCTTTCATCAGCTCTCACACATCTCTGTGCCTTGCTGCCAACCTCTCAGGCCAGTACCATACAACAGCATCCAGAATTCAAACTGAACAAACCAGTGAGACTTTCCAAAGCACCTGTATCATCAAAGGCAATTCTAATTCTCTTCGTTCATTTAGTAATTACAAAATATTGGGACACGGATTTACTCCCCTCCCCGCCCCAGAGACTAAAGCTCATTTGCACTGCCAGCCTGCCCTGTCAGCGGAGTTCACACCCACACATCTGTATCAAAGCCAGCAGGAACAATTCACCTATCTGGGTACGTTTTCCAGGGAGCAATTTGTTCATTCTCCCTACCTTTTGCACGTGTTGAGAAATGTTTGCTTGGAAACCTCTCATCGTATCCTGCTTCAGGTCTCGTGTTTTATAGTTTCTGACCATGTTCTACCAGGCACCTCGTGCTACAGGGAGGAAAGGAGGTGGCTTTGCTTTATGTTGGCTGTTTCATCTCCATGAAAACTGTGAAGGAATCTCCCTCAACCCTGCTCCTAATCCATAAACTGAATGAACCCACAACAAAAAAACCTCATTGGCTCCAAAATTAATTTGAGAATGAGGGGAAAAGTTAAACAAACACTTTTATCTGAATGAGACGTTCCCTCTTTAACACCATTTTCCACACACACTAAAATCCTGTGCCTGTGTTTGGTACCAAATATAACATGCAAGGCTGCCCTTGGTAACTTTCCCAAAGCCATTCTTAGAACACCCACAGAACTAAAAACATATCTGATCTCCTGACAGCTGGGAGGGCACAAACTCAGAACTTGTTACTAAGAAAACAAGTCTTGCTAAGGGAGGGAAGCCTTCAGGGAACTGCAAAAGCAGTTTAGCTCTTCCTTCTCAGCCTCACAGGAGAGTTCAAGTCCACACTTCATCAGAGCCATCTGCTATATCTCTCCAGGACAGGACAGAGGTAGAACTGAGGGGCTGGCACAGATAGCGAGATTTTGTACTGCAGGTTTCCCAGAAGATGCAGTTCCTGCAATCGAGACCTGCTTTGCTTTCTCACTGAATGCGTTTCTAGGATTTTAAACAATGTTAATACAGTTCTGTATTGCTCTGTTTGAGAGGTGGTTTGGTGCCTGGCTCAAGCCACCATTCTTATCCTGATTGATACCCTCAGGAACTCCTGATTCATACCTTGAAGTGATGATTTCCTCCCCCAGAAAACAGAAATCCTGCTCTAACCACAGGTGTCTAAATCAAGTTAAAACAGTCTGAAAATAGCTCTGGGCATTTCCATGGAGGCTCCAACAAACTTCGTTCCTTTTGCAGCACAACTGGTTCCTAATTTGACACCAGCATGATGAGAGACAGGTCAGGGATGGAAACATTTTTAGGACCATTCCACTTAGTCTGTGTGGCTTCTCAATTTCATCTTTCCCCTGGTGTGTGTAATTTTGCAGAGATCTTTGCATAAAACTTGGGTGGTTTAAGTATTCATCGGCTCCTGCTGCTCCCTTTCCACCCAAGAGCAGAGCACCAGCCCCGACACTGCAGCAATCATTTCCACAGCAACTAATTGCAAATCCAGGCAGAGACTGTGCCTCCAGGTGAGGGACTAGCATCAGGAGCAGATCAGTCTTCAAAATGCCATTTTCATGCAAATGCACCATACAATAAAGAACGGAAAAAAATTAAACGCAAGAAAACAGACATCACAATTCGTTTAATGAAACATTTCTGTCAGTTCTGCATAAAGTATCGGGGGGCTTAAAGTTTTGAGCATATGTAAAAATCAGATTCTGGCTCAGGTCTTAGGAGATTTAAGAAGATCCCAATGTCACTTCTGGAGGTTTTGCCCTCTCAGTTTAAGTGAAAAGAGAATGTGTCTACTAGGTGTTGTATAGGAATCAACCAGCTTCCTTAAGCCAAAACTAAAGGAAATTAGACACTGTATTTGCAAATCAAACTCTGCTACAGTCATACTGAAAATGTAATTTCAAAGGTGGGGGAGTCTGCCTGGCCTTTGCAGGACTTTCTGGCACTGAATGAGAAAAAATTTACTTTGAATATGTAAAGTCACCCTCAAGCTGTAGCTTATCAGCCCTTCAGTGAAATTGGGCTTTTATTATCAGCAGTACTAAGCACATTTCCTAAATTTACATGACCCTTCACCAGAGAAACTCATGATACTTTTCAAAATAAGTTTTAGTTGAACCTATTGGAGATGTGCATGTTAAACTTCTACTGTTGCTGCTTAAAAATGGCTAATCATAGAATATGAGAATTTGAACTACTTGCTTTATGTAATACAACTAATTCTCTGAAAATTGTGCTAAGAAAGTCACTTTTGGAGTCAGGGGATCCTTGACTGAACTAATATAAGTACAACTGAAAGCAAAGAGATTTAACTTCTTCCTGAGTCAAAGATACAGGAGGAAAATCACCACTCAAAGGGAGAAAACAAAACATGTGTCAGATACACAGCCACATCCTTTTTCGTGATTTCCTAGAGAAGAATGGATCTTGGGACACCACACACTGGAGCATTGGCTCCTGCCACCCTGAGTGTACAGAGCAGCACCCAGTGCCACCAAGGTACAGCTGGAGCTCTACATGTGACAAACAGCACAAGTTAAACACTGCTGTGAGAACCAAATTATCTGAACATTGTCAAAGACCAAGCAAAACTCCTTAAATAAAACCTGACATCCAGCTCCAGTGAGACACAGGTCTCATCCTCTGCTGCTGTGACTTCGGTGATTGATTTCCTTCGTTTCAAGGGGGCAGAAACAGTACCTTTGGATTTTGAGGAAGAAGCGTCAAGAAAAGTGAAACACCTTGGGAGCTTCACAAGAATTCCTTGAATTCATTCCCTCTCTTCTTGACACCTCTGAGAAAAGCACCTTCTTTCCCCTTACATTTTGTCTGTATTCCCCCACCAGCCAACATCATCTCTTCAACTGAGAGGCTTTACTTCATTAAAATACAATTACTCTGTGAGGTGAAAGCAGTGACATTTCATCAACCTGCCTCCAAATCCCCTTTAAGGTCTCAATAAATAATAAACTGCCTTCATAAGGCAGGCTGTTCAGATGATTTTATATCATTTACTGCAGATGAAACTTGAAGTTTTTGATACTTGAAGCTGTTGATCACTTCTTTGACACTTGAAGTACTTCACAGCAGATGCCTTTGGAATTACTTTGCTACAAGGCAGTATATAGAAAGGGGGTGCTTCTGTGTTTCGAGTGCTTGTTTTTGTGAGTAGAAGGGTCTGGATACTGCTCTGGGCCAATTTTGGTGTTGGGACAGCAGAGAGAGCTGGTGTCACCTCCCTGACTTTGCACTCCCAGTAAGGGATACACAAATATCCATTTCTTTGAAAATGTTCCTGATCCTGTTGCTGAGTAAATAAATAAACAGTGTGCTACCAACTATCCTGCTATAGACTTGGGATCAGTGATCTCTGCCAGCTGGAACCATGCTCTACACCCCCAGAGTGTCCATTCTCCTGCTCCCAGTGGAATCACTTTTAAAAGTTCAAACTAAAGAGGAGCAGAAAGAAAAGATCAGTGAATTTGCAAAGTCCGAGCAATCCCTTGAGATGACAGGGAACAGATTTTACACCTTGAAAGTCATCATTTTCTTCAGACAACAACTCTTCAGCCCAAGGAGTGGGGTCAGTGATTGAGAAAGTCGAAAGCTTTTGTTTAGAGGCACATTTCTTTTCCAGGATTCCTTAGGTCAGCATGCCAAAATTAAACATTAATCAAGTAGGGTATTTTGGACTTTGGACTCAGAAGAAGAAAAGCATTCCTGGCAATTATTAAAACTGATGCACAACTAAAGTAGCACCAAGGATGTGCACACATCTGCACAATCACATAAAACACATGCAACCAATTCCATTCTGCAACCTCTCTCTACTGGCAGTGTTAAGATCTCAACACTGATTTACTAATCTCAAACAGCTTCTTCAGAACCTCCAGATGAAGGGCTGAGGAATAGCACATGGAAGACCCCCTTTCCTTTAGCAAACAGATTTAAGAGCAGCAAGCTTAGCAATTATGCAGCTGGTATTAAAAAAAAAAAAATCTGCTTTAGCAATTTAAGTAATTGTTTATTTTACAAAAACAAGCTTTAAGAAAGTAAACAGATAAAAGGATGCTATCATTTGTGTATGTCGAGTTCTAATGAAGACTGCCATGAGAGAACTGAGGAACTGGCATGAAATATCAGGAATTACTGGGGTTTTATTTTTCTTTACTAGGTGGTTTAAGCAAGGATATTACTCTGTGGAATTATGTTTTTTCCCTAGTGAAAAAGAAACAAACAGAAAAAAAAAAAACAAACCAACACAAAACCATACCTCTGTCCTCTCAGCACTACCAGGCACTCACTTTTCTGGGTTTTCTTTCCTCATTTTACTTTGGTTAAAAGCTTCCCTGCTAAGAATCCACACTGCACATACCCCCAAGGGAACAGCCTTAGCATCTTCCTTATATCCAGGTTAGAGACACTGAATCCCGAGATACCACACAGGGGTTTGTGTCACAATTATCCAGACCTGGGAAGATTAAGGGTCTTGGAAAGTTATCACTGGGGCAAAATTCATTTGTCAACAGATAACAAGATACTAATTTAGTTTAGATTTTTTTACTCTGTTACATAATGAATTTTTTTTGTAAAATCACAATTGAGGAACCTCACTGGAGTACTACCACCATACAGCTCCAGATTGGTTTATGTGCACAGCTATGCAGGACACTTTAAAATGAATTAAAACTGAGTACATGGGGAAAAAAAAGAAAGGAGCAGGAGCAGAGTCATTCCAATTAAGATGCCTCTGCAATTAACATCCCACAAGGATCTGGTTTTCCATGGACATTATTCAGTGATTTTTTTTTTTGCCAGTGCATTGAAGAAAGTGGGTATGTATAAATCAAGGCATTGGTAATTTTCAGACAATTTAAATCAAATTGTAGTCATAAATTCTGGGCTTGTATGACAAAAATACAGCTCTATATGGACAAACACAGAATGCTTTGTGAGTTTAGCAACTGTTGGTAAATGTACCTGGAGCCCAGGCGAGAGCAGTACCTAAACCATTGATATATTAACAGGGGACATCCAGCAGAATCAGCTTTTTGCAAAATTGTTGAACTTGCAAACAGCCAGCGAGGGCACAGATGAATTATTTCAGATGGGGAGCACAGACCTGCAGGATGGAAAACAAAGCACATGCATCCAGATGTTTAGCTTATCCAGGAGGAGATAAGTTTATTCCCATCGAGTCAATAACATCTGGTGCAAAAAAATCTACTCAGGCTGGGATAAGCAGTTGGGCAAATTCCAACTCCAGGCAAGGATTTATATTTTCATTCTAAGAATAGTTATCTACAGCAAGAAATTTACCTGGACACTTGAGGAATTGTCCATGACCTGAAGCCTTTAATCCACAGTGGCTGTTTTTTTAAAAAATTCCATGTTCTAGCTCAAACAGAATTTAGGGAGATAATATTGACTTTTACCAGAAACCAGGGTCTAGCAGTCAATTCCAGCCTTAAAATCTAAGAAGGATCTATACATGAGTGGCCAAGAACACCAGCCCTTATGTAAGGTGTAACACAACACTGGGTAATTAGCAGAAAATACTGTCACATCACCAAAAACTATTGTGCCTGCACGAGTTGGAAACCAGCCCACAGTGAGAGAAAGAAATTTTGTTCTGCTGCTTTTCCAATAATCAGTCTTTTTTTTAGAGCTAATGCAACAGCTTCCTATAATGTCATTTTTTATTTTAAATTAAGTAAAAAGTGATTAATTGTTCATTCAGCATCCTTTCCATTTTATATAGACTCTTGTAATTCATAGACAGTTTCTAAACATAATAGTCAATGATTTTGCCCTCTGGAGACAGTGAAAAGATTAGAGTTTTTTAGTTGAAATAAATATTTTAGTGAATGAAAAAACAGCCTCTCAGCATCTCAGAACAGATGTTACTTCCCCAGTGTATTATTGATAAGAATGTTCAATTTCCATTTAGTTATGGCCCAACTCAAGGAACTAAGGCAGTCTCAGTGTGGTGACTTCATAATTTTACATACTAAATCCATTTATATTTTTTGTGACTAGCCTTCACTTTGTGGAAAATAACATTGACTGAAGATAATACATGTTAAATGCACAGTACAGCTCAGCTAGAACAGGAGTTTACCACACTACCCATAGACATTAAAAAGAACGGAAACTTTGTGAAAATCTGTTCATTTTTCACCATCTCATTACAATTAAGGGCAACCAATATCAAAACAATCACAGGAGCTGGGGAAATACAGAGCCCTTTCAGTGCATTCATTAATGGCTGATCCCGTGCTGTCCTTCCTCAGCTCTTCAAGGGAAAACACAGAACTCTGGAAAAACACAGAACCCTTTAAGTTCATGCCAGCAGTGGCTGATTCCATGGTGTCCCTGCTCAGTTATTGAAGGCCATTATGATCCTGCACAATTCTTGCTATAAAGCCTTGGACAACCACGAGCTTCTCCACCTCCACCTTTCCACTTGTCTGCCCAGTTACCAACACAGTAAAGAAAGATCTTTTCATGAAATGAGGGACCAGAGTTGTGTCACTTCCTAGGGATCCTGAAGCCATATCCCTGTGCAGCAGGGCTGACATCCAATACATTGGAAATATGCAGGGGTACAAACAGCAGGTGAAAGAAGAATAGATTGCGCAAGAATTATTGTGCTTAGGAAATCTTTTTCACTTCAAACAAGTTTTGCTTTTCAGACTGGAATGAAAGTATCCTTATCAAGGACTGCAGACACTTATCATTGATTTGTGAATCTTAGATGGACCTTTATTAATTAAGTATCAGTACAACTAATTGAGAATTACTTCATTATCTAGCACTTAGAGTCAATGACACCAGGTTAAGTTACTTCACTGTTGCATTTTCCTGCACCAAGCTATCTGAAGTTTGCTGGCAGTGACCAGCTGGCTCACAAGTGTTGAGCAAGTTATGTCCATTTTAAATATATCTTAAGGTGCCAGAAGGAAAGAGATCAGAACACGAGAGAGCCATCAAAAGCAAATGTTCTGTACTCTGAATTTAAAGGATAAGATCCTTTCTAATGTAGACAAGACTGTCTATAACTCCTTGGGCTGTTTAAGAACTGCACAGTGGGCAAAGTATTAGAACAACAGAACATATTAAGTGCATTCCTGAGGGAGAAATTACATGGGTGGCAGTGCAGCAGATCCTGCAGCCTAATTTAATGGAACAAAATAGGCAACTCTTTAGTAATAATGCATCCCAAATGAGTCTGAACATTGAGTACTCCACAGGAAAGGGAAAGCTAGTGAGGCACCAGCCTGATTCCATTTTCAATTTTTGCACAGCTTCTGGGGCTTGTTCCTCATTGTAGTAGACCAGGCTAATGACTAAGACTGCAAATATTAAAAAAAAAAAAACAAACAAACAAACAAAAAAAAAAAAACCAAAGTAAAGTAAATAATTTTACTGATCTCTAAATCACAGAGACTTGAAATAAAAATATTTTTCATGGCTAACACTGGCATACAGAAGGAAAAAGCGTAGCAAATCAGTGCAATATATAAATATTTTGCTTTCGTATCTCCACTAACTCAACATAGACCACAAACGCCTTCTTTTGCACTTTGGAAGATTTAAATGCATTTTGGTTGTCATTTCAATCAAAAGTAATATTCCAGCCACTCTAAAAAAATTATAAAATTAGGCAATTGATTACTCAAATTGGGATAGAAATGCTCCATGAATGTTCCTTATCAGTGAAATTGAACTCCCAGTGAGTAAACACAACTGGCCAATGTTGCTCTTGGTTGAAATTGCTGGCTGAAAAAAGGCAGTTACTTGCTGAATTAAGTCAAATTTCCCTCGTGACAAAATAAAGGATAATCCACACAAAGCCTTTAGTTTTGCACACTTATTCCCTGCCATCCAGTGCTGTGTCCCAACAGCTACAGGAAAAATGGCAAAACAAGGTCATTCAGAAGGGTCTTTTTCTGCTGCCTTTGCTTGTCTCAGGCAATTCTTTACTGCAATTATTCCTGCTCAAGCTTCAGTGACATTGTTTGCTGACACTGTTTACTGACACCAGCCAGAGGTTAACAGGAGGATGAATCAGTTTTCAGGAGAACATTTTCCTTCAACTTGTTCTTGGAATCAAGTCCAAGCCAATTTCTGATTTATCCACACCTTTCTACCAAAGGCTCCCTTACTTTGATTTAGCAAATATTCCTGTGGAAGTAACTCCAGCACCTTATATCAATACCACCACTGACTTCTAAGGAATTATCATCTCCTTTCTTCCCACCTCCAAAGGCAAATAATTATGTCTCTGTCCTGGATCACAGAATTTGATTGCATTCTGAATCAAAACAAAAGCGGCAATTCCAGCATCTATCACAGTTTGCCTAACAAGTCAATAGATTAAATCCTTAAGTTATCCTCTAATTAGGTAATCAGACACAAAAAAGGAAAGTGAGGAAAGGCAGATGCAGACTGCAACACGTTCCAAATGTCATGCTCTTCAAAACACTTCAAATCTATTGTGCTCTCCTAAAACACATCTATTCCATAATATCTGAGGACAAAAGGAATTCAATAGATTGAAACATTTTTATAAAGAGGAGAGAAAAAGAGCTAAGCCACAGCCTTGACAGCAGGATGGTTCAATCTGCTTAGAACCCTGAGAGTCAAAAACCAGCACCTTAAATTGGACTCTCAGTCCAGACAAACCCACCATTCCAGTTTCTCCCTTTTCAAACACATTTCCTCTTTAAAGCAATATTTATAAATGCAATCACGATCACGAAGCCATACACACACAAACCAGGTTTTGTAATAAACCAACTGTAAGGAGCAAATAAATGTCCTGAAACAGAAAATCTATATGAGAAACTGCATTAACGCAGTGTAACCTTATGTGGCAATGCACAGAAAGGTCAAACTGTCAGACTTCAGATCCAATTCTTACACTTGATTCTATGTTTTATGCATGTATTTAATGAAAAAGCCTTGAGTTATTGAGTCAAAAATTACTTTAACCCAAGCTAAACATAAGAGATAATAAATGTGTATTTCAGTCATCAAGATTCACACCATTCTCAAATTCAATGCCTCCTAATATCTTTGTCATTTACCCCAAGCACTTCCAGGACAGCAGCTCACACTGTAGTTGCTGCAGTGCATCCAGATGGGGTTCAGTTCCTACATCCTCACGTGGTCTTGACAGAGTTTTTAGTTTGATACCATGAATCCAGACCCATCCTTCAAACTTTAGGGGAAGGGAATTTCATCTTGAGCTGAAGCTCTAAGCTCATATCTTAATTTCTAGAAAACCCTTCCTCTCTTCCTGAGAAACAACCTTTTAAATGATCAGCTTTCCAATAAGTGTTTCTCAGCTTTCCAAGGTGTGTTCTTCTACACTTTAGGAATACTCAAATGAATTACTTCAGGTAATGACAAGGTTCAGTTTGTTCTCTATGCAAAGACAAGGACATTGCATAGCAGGTCACATCTCCCCATCTAAACTGGATTTACAATTCTATTAACATCTGAGATTTAGAAGGCTGGATTTGTCACATGATACAAGTTTGGTGCAGTCAATTCTTCAGAGCTGATCAGCAAAACCAGTTTTCCCCTTGTACAGAAGTATTAAGCACTTTTTCAGATACTTTTCTCACGTTTTCTTTTACAGCATGACAGTCCCAAAACTGAATAAAGATGTTACTTCTGATGTCAACAACAAAAAGTTGCATTTTCTCTTCAGTGTACTTCTACCCTTTCCTCCTTTCCAAGTATTCATAAAGGCAATTAAAAAAAAAATTCAAGCTGTACCTTAATTCACAAATGCATTAAAGCCATCCTAGAAGCTGTTTAAAAGGTAAAAGTTCGAGCTCTCTCCTGGCACAGGTGACATTACAGATGAAAACAGACTTTAGGGAGCTGTCTGCTGTGGGAACACTACAGAAGTCAAACCAAACCCAGTCTTGTTCTCTAAACTTGGCACAAATATTTATAGGGGAGAAAGTTTGGTTCATAACAAAGGAGGCCTTGTGGGTACAGAAGTATCTTTGCACCAAAATCCAAAGAACCTTCACCAGGCATATGGACAAAAAGTTGGTTAAAGAGAGATAAAAAAGAACTGTTCTTGAAACACAAGGATACATGGATTACAAGGATATGCACTCCTGATGATCACTCATGGGTAACTCATGAGTGCTTCTCAACATGTCCATCAGCCTGGAAAGAAGTTGGGACTTGCAAGTTTAATTCTTCATATGCTTCCTATTTCAATAAATACAACTTTATCCTAATTTAACAATTTCCAGTGTACGGTCACAGGTAGGGTGACAATCAGCCCTGTGGCACCATGGAGCTGAGAGCTGTGGTTGTCCTCCAGGCACTCAAGGGGGAGATGGAATTCTCCAGAGACCCTGGTTAAAGACTTTTACCCAAACCCTTGATGAAAAGTAGTGACTCACCAGCTCTTCCCAATGCTAATTCCCCACCATCTGCACCAAATGAGGGATTTCTCAAGTTGAACCTCGCTACAAAGACTGCACCCCCTTCATCTGGACCAAAGGCTTTGTTCTGATGCAATGCCAGGAAGAAATATTACAGAGGGAAAAATTCCATGGCCTGGGACTGTGTGATTCACACCTGCTGCGAGCAGCTTCCTTGCTGGAAATGAAAGCAATAAAAAGAGAAGGCAAGAAGCAAATTATTTGAATAGATACCTAAATTAACAATTACGGTTTCACCCCACATTACCACATTAACCAGTCACCAGCACTAAGTGAAGGAATCACTCCAGGTACTGCTGCCAACCAGTTGCTGGCAAATGCAGCCCCTCATTCCCAAGGCAGGGAAAAGAGCTCTGTCCAGTGGCACAAACATCCTTCTGCAACCAACCTGTGCCCAGCAGCAGCTACTGCTATAAACTCAGGATGCCAAGGAAACGCCCACAGCACTTCAGGAGCATAAAATATACATGGTGTCTGCATTCTCCATAACCCAAGATTTCATAATAAGTGGAATAATGAGCTAGAGCAGCTGACCAATGTAGATTTCTTTCTTCTTTCAAGCCCAAGAATGGATGTTGGATGAGGCAAATAGCAGTGGAATAAACAGAGAAATAGCACACACACTGTGCTGATTTTTTTATTACTAGTCCAAAAATGAGTCAAAGCCTATAATTTTTTTAAATGTCCTTCTTTAAAATGGAAGATATAATGGGCTATTAGGAAATGTTCCTCCAATGCATGCATTGATTACCCATACCACTATGCCTATAAAATAAAGATTCTTCCAAGCACAGAAGTGAAGTCATTCCAGTGTTTCCTAAGGGCACACAGTCCATCTTTTCCAGCAGCTTGCTCTCTACAAGGTGACAGACACTTACAGACATTGTTGAACAAGCTTTCATTGCTTTTAGAAAAAGTTTTATGTTAACAGAATTTCAAATGTCACATAATTAATTTCTAATAATGCCTCCAAATCAGACAGGCAGATTTAAATAGGAAGGGGAAAAAAACTACTGGAAGTTTATGCAAAATGTAGTGCAACATCCCAAGCAAGAATCCACTCAAGTGAGGGGAAAGAAAAGCTTCATTGAGCTTTGATTAATTTTGAATCAAACTCAGTTTAATTTAAGAATTACTTTAAGAACAATTATTTTCTTATAAAAACCATTTAATAATTGATTTTGGGAGAGACAAGCAGTGAAATAATTGCTCATTAACAGATTTGCTTTTTTAATATTTTTAACAATCCCCTGATGAAAAGCCAGAATGTAAAGTTGGAGCAGATATACCAGGTCCTTGAAAGGACAAAAAAAAAGGACAAGTATTCACCAGCACAGAACTTTGCTGCAGTAGCAGAACAGTATTAAGGGGTAAACCAGGCCTCACAGATGGAGCAGAGCCCAGTGATTCAGGTACGCCTCATTCTTATATATTCTGCATTGATCCCTTGAAAGACAAAGTAAATTTATTCAGTTAGGGCTTATTTTTCAGTAACTTCCTAATTAAGTATTATAGTAAGATGTACCATCAAAAAGACTTTTACCCCAACTCATAGTGGTGTTCACTTCTGGATATTTATCACCAAGTAGAATGGATTTAAAACCTTTACTCTCAAGTGAAAAAGAAAAAAAAACAGACAAAAGCAAGGGTTATGATTTGACCAATTAACTTGCCTGTATTTCGCATTTCTTTGGGGGGAAAATAAGTCTCTGCCAGAAGTGGTATAAGAACAAGAGTGCTACTTTGCTGTTTGAGAGTTAAAAAGAGCCTACCTTCATAAAGCTCTGGAAACCCAAAACACAGACCAAAGTGCAACTCTATGCAGTTCCATGGCTTGATAAAAGAGATTTCTGCTTGGATAAACAAACCAACCCTCTACTCACATTTTAAATACTTCTGTAGCTCAGGAAAGCTGTTGCATTTAGAGATGACCTTCCACCAAAAACGAACTGAAAAAAACTATCTTTTAAATTATTTAAAAATGAAATTCCTACCGAAATGTTGAACATCTACTTAGCTCCTCATTTGAAGAAGCATGTCTAAATTGAGGATATCGATCCCAGGAGAGAAAAAAAAAACCACATTTCATAAAACTTCTGGATAAAATCAGTGCACTGAAATCTCCAGCAGCTCTCAAGTGAGCTCGAAAGCTACACTCTCACCCTATGAGAACTCAGACGGGAAACATCCTACACCCAAGACATTGTTCCCACCGCCCTCCCCCTGCACTTCTGGCTGAGGGAAGCAGCCAGGATGTGTCCAGGAAAAGTACCTGGCCCGAATTACACCATGAGAGGAAAAGCTTCAGCTGGCTGGGGATCCATATGTTCGCCCCCTCTCCCCCGAGTTTTCTGCTGTGCCTCAGGAGCTTGCTGACAGGCACAGCAGCTGAGCTGAATAACCAGGCAGGAAAGTTAACCTCGTGTAAAGATCTGGTAATGCTGATATTTATATAGGCAACTGCTCAGCAGCTCTTTTTTAGCAAAATCTCACCAGATGAGATCTCTAAGCACCAGTTCTCCTCCTCTCCTGGAGGCTCTACCCCCATCCCCAGCTGTAAAATAGTGCTACTCAACATCGATGCAGTTGAAAGTCTGAATGGACAGACTGATAAACAACTTAAACTGTCCAATTCAATGCACCAATCCTTACCCAATTTCTGAATGGACATAGGGAGCTGAAAAGCAAGTTTGGCAGTTAATATTCCTTCCCCCCTCTCCCCATGAAAAAAGAAATCACTTCACTGACATGTACATCTTGCAAGCAGCTGACAGGGAGAGCCAGATAAAAATACACACCCCTGCACTAAAAAGCGTGTAGCCAAGATCAGAAATTAAAGAGGACCGTGCTGATGATCTCAGTGAGACGGGACACTCGATTGCATTTGTCCTGCTCTACTTGATGCCCAATTACCAACTTCAGGATGACAAATAATTTCAAAGGTAACCTCCCGGCCCTTCCCCCTTTCTCTGAGCCACTGAAGAGCCTCACTTACACTTTTGCCTTCACCACCTCCTTCGGGCACGGGCTCTTCTCTGCCTGAGCAAGGCATTATTGCATCTTCTACTGCTGCTGCTTGTCTGTCCTTTCCGCTGGTTCCTCCTTCATTCCCCAGCTTCAACCTCTTTCCCTCTGGTTGGGAATCATCCACATCCTCCCTTCTTATCTTGCCATCTCTGCCTCGCAGCTTCCCCGCGTCTTCTGGGCTGCCGCAGGAATTTGACATTTTCAAAGTGTTACGGACTTTTTTTTGGTTTAAGAAAAAAAAAAAAAAAAAAAGGCTGCCGAAGCTGCCGTTTTGAAAGGGATTTGGCTTCCGAGAGCTCCGATGTGCTCTCACTCCTCTTAAAAATTTCGGTGCTGTGCAGGATTCGGGAGCTGTTTCTCTGCCGCCCTCTCCTGCTGGCTGCGAGCGCTCCCAACCTTCCCCCGGCTCCAGCCCTGCTCCTAAGGAAAAGTAATAACCTTTCCTATATCGATTATATGCACAGTGCTGCTGCTGCTTTCAGCGCCAAAACCCTTGGATTTCTCTTCTCCCTGATCCACGGAAATTGGCTTTCCTTAAAGTACAAAATATTCACTGCACCGTCTTTAAATCCAAATTTACCTCTGTCCCCAAGGGATGCTGTGGACTTTGGTTATATACTGTTAGTGACGCCAGGAGTAATTACCCATTAAAATGCAAAGGTAGCCTTAACTCCAAACAGCTTTTTTCAAAATAATTTCATTGCAGGTTTAGGGGGGTTTTTTTTAATAAGGGTATCCTTACTTTGTAAATTAACTTCGCATCTTCTAAATCCACATTCCACACTGTGACACAGATTTCACATAACGTTCTGGTCCTAGAGCTGGAGGGATGAGATTAAAATGAGATTAGGGCAACCCAAAAGGACAGTTTGGAGGTTCTTTTTGCAACATATAATCAAAGGTTTGGTGCAACATTTGGACCCTTAAAAAAAGGTAACCAAGTGCTTTGACATACAGAGTGCAATATGCTGGTCATTCTTCCAATAGAGAAGGCAATATGAAATAGAGGGGTTTTTCTATTAAAAAAAAAAAAAAAAGGCAATAGGAGTCCTGTTTTCTCACTCTTAAGCACCTGTAGATTTAAATGAGGCTCCTTAGGTCTTGCAGAGGGAAGTAAATCCCTAAGAAACCCTCTGCAAATATCTAGATGTGTTCCAGTCAGGATCTCAGGGACCAAGTTTCAGGAGCAGTGCCCAGACAGGTGTGGATGAATTCACAGAGTCAAACTCCATTGTCTGCTGTGTTCAACAAGGTGTGTCAGGCCAGAATCTTAGAGGGAGTTAATCTGTGTGCCAGCACTGATGTCACTGACATTATGAAGTGGGTTTTAGTTTGAGCAAGTAACGCTGTGTCAATCATTCAGGAATGAACAAAGAGAGGAAGTATCTTAATTGGCATTGGTCATTTGAGACACTCCAGACAGATCCACAGGAGTTCTGAGAGACCCAAGATATCTGCACACCCAGAACTGGAGACATTAAACATCTACTGAATAACACTGATGGTAGCAAAGGGTGGGCATTGGCCTTCACCTGACTTGCAGCTGAAAATACTTTCAGAGCTGGATGGACACAAACCAAATGGGCTCAGCAGAGGAAAAACAAATCTGAGAGGTTTTTTTAAAATGGTGCTGGATCAAGCATCACATGCCTTGTAACCTGCAGTGGTCAAGTTCCACAGCTTGGCCTTCAGTTTGGAGTTATGTCCACTTGTGATGAGCCTACAGAAGAAACTTGCTCAACTGATGACTGATCCTCTTCAATAAACAAGAGACTGTCAGCCAGAGCACAGCCAGACAACTCCTGCAGGAAGGGTTTCACCCTAGATGAGCACAGGTTAATACATGTCATGCCTCACTTCTCAGACCCATGAGTTCCCACACTGATGTGGCTCAGGAGGAAAGAAAACCATTAATAAACACCACTCAGTATCCTCATCAACAGCAGCAGCGACCAACAACAGGGATTTTCTACAAAAGTTACATCCCCTAGGCAGAACTGCTGACTTCAAAAAGTCCTTCACCCTCTTTCCCATACTGCTAAAACATGACCCACCCTTTCCCATCTTTCCTTCTGCTTGAAGCTCCTGAAAGAGTTACACAGTTGTTTAGATCATCTCCACCAAAATGCAAAAGCTTTTCTTATTTCCAGTGCTCATTCTCCATTCATACCTGCTTTTCCCATCAGACAAGTCATTTAATCCTGTTTTCTATTTGAGCTTTGTTTATTCTTTCTTACACTTCCCATCCTCACCTAAAATACTGAAAGACAGAAATAATTCTGAAACTAAAGTGTTGTTTCAGCTATGATACACTTCAGGGTTATTTGTACAGTAAACTGCATCAATTTCTGTTGGAGCATATCTCCATCCAAAAGTTTGGGTTCATGGCATTCAAGTGCTTGGCAAGAACTTGCCAGTTGTACCAGTATTTTATTTGTGTTTGAGGTGGAACCAGGCAGCTGCTCAGGCTGCCTCAATGACCAGTCCAGCCACACACCCAGCCGTGTCTGCCAGGCACTGCTGGCTCCTTGCACATCTCTGTCTCCAGGCTGTCCAGATCACAGGCAGAGCCAGCTTCTTCCAAACCAGAAAATAAAACACCCACTTCCTCATGTTTGGAGCATAGCATCTGGTTTTGAAAGAATCAAAATTTACAGACACAGAGAATGCATTTTGTTTCTAATGAAAATCAAACATTTTTGAAACGTCAACATCTTCATGCAGAGAAAAGAGAAACTGGCAAGGCAAGAAATAAATTCTGTTGGTATTTGAGAGAGAAGGTTGGTCAGGCCTTTGCTTTCTTTTATTTAGCACACAAATACTGTATGGCAGGACCAGACAGGCATTGCTTTTGTGTTTCTACAAGACAAGAAGCTTCCATGATGTCAGACAGTTCTCCAGTGCATAAGCCCACCCTTAGCTGGGGCACCAGGCTTCATGCAGGGAGCTCACTTCAGGAACAGGGTTCAAGTCTTTCAGATCATCATAAATTTCAGAAGAGGGTAACAGGATCAAGCTGAGAGTCAATGCTTCAGACGTGTCCAGCCTCCTTTTTTATCCTATATGATACATTCCTTGCTTAATATCAGCCTGATTTACTGTTTCACCTCCGGACTCTTTAGTGTAAGAACTCGCCTCGTGGCCAGGGTCCACCTCTTCCCTTCTTCTGACAGAACTCACTTCATACCTAATGAGCACTTTTAGAGTCAAGTCCATGTTGATTCCCCACAGAATCCCTTCACAAAACTGATGCTGAGCCAAATAAGGCCATTAGCACAAGTCACTAAAATCTGAGAGGCCATTAACCAGGGAGGTACATCAAAGTGAGTAACAAGTGCTCTGAGACCTCAGGAATCCTTGCACAAACTGCTTTTGAGACATTTCTGCTTGCAATCACTGCTAAAAAATGCAGTTATACCAACAGCAAACCAGAACAGCCAGACTTCCACAGGTATCACATGCAACACCGCTCTCAGCAGCCAGACCAACTTCAGCCAGCACCTCCTCTTGGACTGTAAGACCCACTAAATGAAATAAAATAGGGATGTTGAGACTTAAACTGAGGGATATTTCCACTCTTGTGCCCCAACAAAACACTGAAACACGAAGCAGCTGGAGACACGACAGGAGCTGGGCTGCTTCCTGCAGGAAAGCCTGGCCTCCTCCAAGTGCCACCCAAAAGCCATTGGGATTTGGATACAAGGAACCAGGCAATAGATAGAGGGGTTTTTAGGGGGTTTGGGCAGAGGTGGAAAGCAAGAAAATGCCCACTGACTGAGTCTCATGAGACTTAGATGTAAATAAGCTTTATTTTATTGTATCCACTTGACAAATAAGCAACTGAATTATCAAGGACTGGTTTCAGTTCAGGGGTGAACTTCCCTGCAAGATGGTGCTTTATTTGGATCCCACTTCACCTCTTAGACTCGACAGTGTTGGGCTCTTGCAAGAAAACAACATTCACGGTGAATTTCGAGTTTCAAGGACAGATGAGCCAAGAGATTTTATATTGTTACCTAACTGTGCTGCCATCAAAACCAGGCAGTTTCCATGTTAGCAGAGCTAGACCATTCCCAAATAATTTTGCAATTCAGCTCAACCAGTTCACAACCACCATAACAGAGAAGTTCATTCATTTTAGTGTCTTAATGAGTAAAATTATGGGAATTACCTCAGAATGGCATTTATATCCGAACACTATGATGTTTAATTTAATGGAATACTTGTTGCATTCCCTTACCTCACCTTAGTTTGCAAGCCAATGTAAGACTAATGTGATTTAAAACCCTCTGATGTATGTCCTCTCTGCAGTGAAAACACAGGTTCTGTAAGCCTACTCATGTTGCAGGAGAACATAAAATGCCAGTTCTGCAAATGAAAGTCACTACAATCAACAATAAAAGCTCACATCTCTTTTCATGTGTTCTCTGATTGAAAAAAAAAGGAACAACAGGCAACTTCCCCACTTACACAATTGCTTTAATGGGTGGAGAACAGAATTATAAGTTTACATTAATCAGGTAATTTGGCACATCTTACTGCTACAAGGAGGCCAAGTTATTTTCAATAAGTCTGAAAATGAACCAGTAAGTCTGGAAAATTAATTTTTCATTTATTTTGCTATTGCTTCCAAATTAAACCCTCCACCTCATCATTGTAATTACTTCTGAAAGCTTATAAATATTTCATTGTTTTTATTACTGTTTTATGTTCACCAACAAACATTAGAGACACTGACTCCATTGTTCATAGCTTCAGGTTTCCCTACAAACTTATTCTGCAGTAACATCTGCTATGACTGCCACAAGAAAAAACAAAGCAGGGTATGTTGCTGACTACTGAATCCTTCAGAACCTCTCAGACACCAAAATATGCCCTTAAACTCTACCAGGAATGTGCCAGGGCTTTGCTAAGTGTTAAAGATTCCAGGGTACCCACAGACCACGGAATGGTTCACTGCTCCAGCCTGGGATCAAATGGTGTATTTGGTTTCTACCACCTCTCCTGAAGGATCAGAAACAACCTAATTTTTATGTCCTCAAGTTTCTCTCCAAAGCCACAAAATAATAATAAATTGTATTTATTATTAAATACATTCATGAAGACAATTCTTCCTTTTGCTGCCCCAGTACTTTTCTTGCTACAAACCCATAGAACAGGTGGGATCTCTCTTTCTATTTTCATTACTCTGCCATGAACTCCACATGGAGACAGCAGACATGAAACACTTCCCAAGAAAGTAGATTATTCCACATAATTTTTGGTAACACTTTGAAATCCGTCTTAACTGGAAATCTTGCCTACCATCATTTCACACTATGGACTTCTGACTAAAGAGTGTTTGACATCCAAGTCCCATCACTGATAATCTTGAGCCTTAATAATGTTGAATCAGAGTAGAGAAAGTAAGGATTTAGCCAGGTGAGCTGGTTTGTTTTAATGTCACCAATTTGTCTATCAGGAATTAATTAAACAAGGGGATTCATTTTTCAATCAAAGCAGTGCCTGTTTTCTCTGTGGTCTACATTAAGCACATGAGATATATTGTAAAATCCACCTCCAGTTCCACATGAATCTCAGCACAACCAAACCTATTCACCCTTTAAATAAACTTCCCAAACCTCTGTTCAAGTAGGCAGATACTGGTAGGAGCTGTGAATGCCACCTGCTGTTGCCCAAGGCTTTCAGGTCAAATTTCAGTCTTCCACTTAACGTACAATGACACCCAAGATGTTTTGAGGAATTTGAAGATTCAGTTCTCAAGCTGCTGCAATAAACAATCCCTCTTTGGAGAGCAGAGTAACAGCATCAACCCTTCAGTGGCTCATATTAAAACATAGGCCAAAAACCAGTGTTGTAATTTTTACAAAGCTATCTCAAATTACCCAGTTGCATCAGAAGAGCTACTCTGGATTCACACCTGCTGAGAGCAAAGCAGATGATTAAAAGAATTACTCTCCCCACCATCACTTTCCCTTTGTGTAACTCTTACAAACTAGAATAGGTTTATAAAGAGAACCAATTAAAAGACAGCCTATTACTGCAGGCTTTATAAATACAGCATATCACATTGCAAATTTTATAGAAAGCATCAAAATTCCAGGTCCCTACATTTTCTTTAAAGAGAATCTTAAATGTCCAGAGAGGACCAAACTGCTACTGGAAGGCTGCAAGAGCTGCAGGGGGTGGAAAATAAAATAATTTTGAAAAAATTCTTCTCTTCTGAAATAAATTGTTTCATAGGAGAAAGGTTCAAAACAAGTGATCATACCTATTGTTCCAAAAGTTCAGAATCACAAAAGTTGAGTGCGAAAATATCACACACCAGTGACAAAATGCTGTAGGTGACAGGACACAAAACAAAATTCAAATGGCACCCCAGACCTACACAAATCAGAAGGTCAGAATGGATTTTGGCACAACTGCAAACCCACTGCATGGACTGACAGCCTCGTGACAGACTGACAGGCAGGGCTGCACAGCACCAGTGCTGCTGCAGTACCCAGAGACAGCACAATTTTCTCCCTCTCTGCAGAGGCCCAACTGTCCACAGGATGGGGATACAGGCAGAAAGCCTGGAAACATTGCTCCAACTGAGTTGGACACACACACAAATAGAAAATGCCCGAGTAGATGATAAACAGCTTATGTTTCCTCTCATACTGTTTTAAGTCCTCTGGAGGAAAGCTTTCCTTAGTCATTTGCACCAAACTGAGTCCTTTGATGTCAGCTTACTGAAAGGACACTGGCTGTGACGGAATATTGCTTACATGGCCACATTAAACACACCTGAGCAAAGTTACTTCTCAGTTTACCTGCCCTTAAACTGTAATGTCTCCCTCACAAAAGAAGCATTGTGAAGGATTTGCACTACTGATTTGAAAATGAAGAGAGAACAAATATTCAGTAGGGACCTGAGAAGCACCTCAGCACTCACATTTGTTGGCAGCAAACTGCACTTTTGTGCACTGGACAAAGGCACAGATTATGTCAAGCATGGATTGACAACTTCATCATTTAAAAGGAGTTTGGACTTGGATGTGTCAGAACAATAGCAGTCTAATACAGGTTTCAAAGTACCCTTCACACTGCAGCTATTACATGTTTGCTGAGGGTTGGTGTCATTTTTGCGCAGGTCAGCCAGAAATATTCCAAACATTTTCTCCACGTTCATCCTTGAAGGGAGCACAGGCCACGTGCTGGGCATTCTGAAGGGTGCCCAGGCTGCCAGGCATGGCCAAGCCTGTAAGCCTTAACCAACCTGAAGAGTGTGAAATACGATTTTCGTTAGTGCACAAGGCTAACTGATGGCATTAAAATACATAATACATGCTTATTTCAAAACATGTACTGTATTTTATCTCATGTATAAAAGCAGTAAAAAGTTGAAGTAATTCACAACTCTTGATATGCTCAGCTCTGCATGCTGCAAGACATTAAGCCCTTTTAAAAGGGTTACATTTTAATTTAACCACTTTGTTTGACTATTTGGAGCAGAAGTTCCTGTTAGAGGTAGTATTTTCTGCACATCTCAAGCTAGTTCACAAACCTTAGGACCTAGAAAACGTTCAAACAAAACCCTCTTTGCAACATAAATCCGTGTGACAACAGCCTCACCAAGATACCCAGCCCTGGACAGATCACCCAGAATATCTTTTGGAGTACAGAAACCAGCAAAAGGTACCTCAGCCAAAGAATGCCATGCAAGAGATGTCAGTCAGAAACCCTCTTACCTTGCAATAACTGCTCCTAGAAAGGCTAAATTTTTATATTTATATAAATTTTAATATTTTGCTAAATGTTCTCAAAACATTAGAAGGCACTTGCAAGCTTTTATGATTGGAAAATTCCTGGAATCTCGATATCATCCTGACAAATTACTCGGACTGCCCCAGAGTCCCCGTCCAGCACCCCGCAGGAGGGAGGGGAACTGCTGAGTCCGCTCTGGGCTACCAAGGTCCAGTAGTGCTCTCAGGGCCCTGACGATTCCGCGCTGCAGGCAAAACAGATTGAGATAAGGATGGGAGAAAGAATGACAAGGATATACCTACATCTGTCTTACAGTCTTTTTTTTTAATGCAATATAACCAGTACAGGAAGTTATTAGGTTCTTCCTCGGTCATAAAACAAATAAATGTCTTCCACTCAAGCTCCTAGTAACCGTGTAGTCAATATTATCTGCTTGGCTCCTCTCATGGCTAAGCCTCAGGCAAGAGGACAATTAGGTTTTTCTTTCTTCCCCCTTGCCATGTTTTAATAGCGGTGCCTTTGCCGGTGAAGCAGCACTTTTCACCACCACAACAGCTTGTCTCACTTGTTCCAAATTGACTTGCAACTAATTGTTCCCCACCCCAACCAGGCTAGTACAAACGAGGAATGAAGACAGTGAAAGGTAGTTTAGCTTTCTCCTTCCTTGCACTTGCTCATCTTCAGAGTTCTGAACAAGAAGTTTTGAACATGGAGAAATATGGACCAGCAGAGACCAACTTCATGAAAATTTCCTTTCTAGACGTTTCTAAACCTAGTGTAGACTGTCTCCTCTTGGAGGGAAAAAGTGGGGGAAAAGAGGTGCATGGGAAAATTATTTAAAGCACCTATTACCGCTGTAAGGATACAGAAATATCCTGCTTTCTACAGGTTTGAAGGTCAGGTTTTCTACGTAGCACCACCAAGAAAACTATTTTCTACGAACTCTGTCCTTACAGATTTCTGGATTCTGATGTTTTCTATCACACCATCTGTATCTGAGGCCTAATAACAGTACTGGCAGCTCCAAAACCTTAATTTCATTCGTCATTAGATTTCATGCTAGGAACAGGCTTCAGAGTTTTGGCATCAACAGCTGTCACATCTTGAAACAAACTTATTTGTATTACCCAGGCATGTTTGTGAAGGGGCCCAGGCTTGCAAAGCTGCCCTTGGCCCTTTTCTCCTCCGTCTTTGAACAAAAAATTCACTTTGCAACTCTTAGGTACCTCCCAGTTCACTGACACGTCTGGCGGCGGTGATAAAGCACAGGGCTGCGAGGAGGTTCCTGACACATCAAAAGGAGCAGCTTGAACAATGCAGCAATCGGCTCTCACTAAACACAGCGGGGCTCTTTGTTCCTTTTCCCACTACTGCTCCAGTTAACAATAAGATCTTGATCAGGAGAGTCAAGAGAAATCTTATCAGTGATTTCAGGGAAGCAATCAGCTAAAAAGCTGACATTATCATCAAAATACTGCAGATGCTACTGCTGAAGGAGCTGAGAAGACAAAGGCACAAATGAAATGGCTGCAAGAGACAAAGGAGCTGCTGTAACATTCAGCCACGGCTCCAATGGTGACTGTCACCTGAATATTCTCCAGCTCACCCAACATCTTCATCTCATGCCCTCTGCTGTGTTCAGTGCCTCCTCCTTACCTCCCTCCCTTCAGCACAGCCTCATTCAAACCCTCCTTTAAAAAGCTTTGTTTCCTTCTCACACTTTGTAGGTCTCACACTTGCTTTGCTTGTGCATCGCATCCCTTTCCTCTGGGTGTCCTTCTGAAGTAGGGTGCCAGGTTTCATGCTTTAAAAGCTTCATGCAACAGAACACTGATCACATCTTCCAGCTCACAATATTCTGTGATTCCATGAGATAACTGGGGCCAATAGACACCACCAGAATCCACCATAAAATAAATGGCTCTATCAGCCAAAAGCAATGTTCTTTGTCTGTGCTGCAGGAGTACAGAGGGAGTCAGGTCAAACCCAAACATGTTAATAAACCCTTTAAACAAGGGCATAGTTGGTAAAGTCCAAAAGAAAAACCATCAGTTTAGGTCAATTGGAAAGCAAAAGAAGTAGGAATAACTGAGCTACAGCCTTTATTGTTAGAAGATAGCAATCTCCACATCATCATCACAGGGAGAAAATAAGTGTAGCTCTGGATGTCTGTTACCACCTGAGCCACAAAAAAAAAACCCCAAGATCCAAAGCAGGAGATAAGTTGTTATCACAGGGACTCCACAGGAAATAAAACACGCAATCCCAATCAGTTTTCAGCAAGTTCACTTTCCTCGAAGCACCACTCCTGAAAGGAAGAGATCCCATTTCCTCCAGTCATGAAGCAGAATGAAGCTGTCTCTGCCTTTTGTGAGAGCATCTCATGACTGATGAGGGTTCAGCTTTACATAGGATTGCAAGATATGTCCCGATCCATCAAAACATTTTACAACACAATTATAGAAACCCATTCAGTGCCTAAAAAACATAGGGAAGTCATTTGTCTCCTGTTATCAAGCAGCAAAGGCAAGGCTCTATCTAGTTTTGTTTAGACACGCATTATCTCAGAAGTCTAAGTACTCTGTAAGCAATTTATAATAGAGAGAGCAGGAATTTCAAGAAAGATACTACCACAGGAAGCAGCTAATCCAAGGAATAAAATATTGGTTTTGGTGCCATAACTAACACCTGACTATTATGTAAAGCAGGTTTTTGCTTTTAAACCTGCCTGAGGGCAACAGAGCAGAGCAATGCAGATCTGCTCATATCAGCCTCAAAACGAGTCCAGTATTTCAGGTAAAAGACTCTTAGCCCTCCTAAGTGCCCACTGATCATTCTTAGTATCGCTTATTTCATTGATGTGATATGTTCAGAATGCAGCTGTGGTGAAATAAATATTTTTAAATACACACTGAAGTGAAAGGTGGGAAAGCCAGAGGAAAAAAACAAACCTGGAATGCAAAGACATTTCTCATCTTGTGCTCCTTTCCTGTCTCTCATAATCACAAGCCTTCCCTTAATTAATGCCCCAAACATCCAGAATGTATTTTTGAAAGCAAGAGAATTACAATCTCTTATATTCATTTATGGAAACAGATCAGTCTAGCATCCTCTACAAAACAGGACCAAGGGGAGGAGTACCTTGGTCATTCTCAGGAAGTGAAAGGGGACAAAATAAACCTTTTATACCTCTGTGGAACTAACAGCTACAGTAAAGGAGGCATATTCAACTTATATCTCATTTCCAACTAGGACTCAAGTAAAGCAAGCCCTGTAATGTGCTCTGCACATCAATGCCAAGGAGCCAGACAGCTGGACACTGTATGGGCCCTAAAAGAGTTCTGCTGGGGGAGAGAAGAGACCAAGAAAGTACAAACACTAAAGGGTGCAGCTGAGCCAGTCTTTGCTTAGTTCAGATAAAATCACTGGGCCTACCTGGATTTCACCCTCTGAGAAAGGAGGCAGAGTGGTTTTCTCCTTTTTGTTGCCAGTCCATGGAGGCATCATGCAGATCAAAGCCCAGCTTAATGGCTACTATCAGGGTTGGAGCTTTGGGTTTTGTGGCAGGACTTTCTTCAGTGCTTGCAGATAACTGGGGAGAGGTGGGATCCACTGGGGACGGGGAAGGGCAGCCACAGGTGGGCTGAGTTGACAAATCATGGTTTAAACTCTTGAAGCGGGGGGGGGGGGTGTCCAAAGCCAGGACACCTGAGCACTCGCGAGCACCTGTGCTGTGTTAGTGCTACCCAGTGCACTTCTGCATCTTTGTGTCCAAAGGGCTTTGTGATGGAGTTGGATTCAGATTAAAAAGCAGCTGGTTGGCTACACACTCAGAGACACTGATGTTTAAATTACATTTCAGTAAATGATTGCTAAAGACACCATACTAAGGACACGTACAATGTTTTCATTCCATAGTTCCACTGAGAGTTACAGAATTCTTTGTAATTTACTGAGTTGGTCAAATACAAATAACCAGGTGTTGTTATAACACAGATAATTTTTGTTCTGTTCCAGATAAGGAGTGAAAATTTGCATTTAAAACCTTTGTGAATGTTTTCAGAAATGAATAGATAGCAATACTAAACTTCTCCCCCAAACCTGCCTGGCCCCAGGGAGCCAGGTGTGCTCTGAGCACCACCGCAAAGTCTGAGTTTCACGACACAGAAAGGTGCTTTGCTGAGCTCTGCCAGCATGTTCTACATCATGGCCACTTTGATTTGTTGCATTTTAACCAGGCCTGAATGATCTGTTTAAAATTGAGATACAGCCTCTGCATCTCCCAGCTTTAAAGGTCTCCCCTTTATTTATCAGGCGTGTTCAAGCAGCTGCACCTTTGTGGTACAAACCACACAAGGAAGTAATTAAATGCCATAGAATTTGAAGTCCTGGAGAGAAGCCATTAAATGTAATAATAATGCTGGCTCCTACAGCAGCTGGAATAATACATGCACAGCATTAGCTATTATGTTTTGATTGATCATTTCTGTACCACCTAGGCAAACCATTCAGTTTAGGCATCAAGTAGAAAGCTATTACTTAAAATCTTTTAATGAAGACCGAATGCTCCGCATTTCACCTTTTACAAATAAATAGAGGGGTTTAATTTTTTTTTAATAGATTTGTGGTGTTTAAAGAGACACGTGTCACCACTTGTTCTCAGTACACAGCACGTCCTGGCATGATTTTCCTCAGAGATGATCTTTTCTGAGAGGTTACAGAGGTCTGTAGGTACTGGAACATCCGTCTGCTGTTGAGGGTATGGCCCAACAGATCTGCTAAGACCTGATGAAAGGATTCCAGCATCTTGTGATGGTAATTCAAGTAACAGAAAGCCATCTCTTAATAGCACAGTTGTACAAATACAGCCCAGCAACTGATACAACCCATCCACCTCTGTGTATTTTTGTTAATTTCTGCTTGAATTTTTTCTATTCTTTTCTTACATTCTTACAAAATGTCTCCTGTATCTAACTTTTACAGTGCACTTTTTTTGTATCAATAGAAACACATGGACTCTTGAAACCCATCTGTAATTATTCTTCGCATTTGTACACAGTGAAACTGAAGCATAAGTTAAGAGACTGACCTGTTAATCACTCCAGGCAAACACCAAAGCAAAAACCAGAATCCAAATCTCAAAAAATAAGTTTTTTACATAGGTATCAAAGTGCTGTGTAAGCTTATCTTAAATAAATACTAAATTTTATCTTCTTATCAAATGCTTTGATAGATCTGCTACTTCTTTCCCCATCTTTAAACATTATTTTATTATAGATGTGCAAAACTATTACAGTCTTGAATGGTGTCAGCTTAAAGCATTTTGATTAAAAAAAAAAACAGAGCAGGGTGTTGAAAAGGAGGCTTTGGGGTCGCCTGATCCCATCTCTCCCTTGGAAAAGGGCTATTTAAAGCAGTTTATCATATCACTGGGGCATGAAAAGAGATTTCTAAAGCCCAAGCTCTGCAATACAACTGGGTGTTCCTTATCTGGTTGCAAGCCTGACCCAGTCCCTGAGGCCCCCTGCCCAAAAAGGGGGTTGAGTCATTTCAAACACCACAGCACCAACTGCAGACCACACTGGTAATTCCCCACCACCGCTCGTGCTGCTGCTCCCTTTCAGCCCCAGCCATGCATTTTTGTTTCTATCCTAACACAAATTCCATGAGTGTAAGGAAAAAGCATTTCTAAATGGGAGCTGAGGTCCTCTGACAGTAGAAGAGTACCAAGAGCAGTCAGTGGTGTCCCACACAGAGCACAGCACCAGCAGCTCAGATTTTGGCCATGGAAAAACCAGCAAAAAATTGGAAAAGACCATCAGGTAGGTGTGGAACTGAGCCAACATGAGGGCTAAGTAAAAGTTCACGTTAAACACTTGAGAGCTGTTCTGTTGCTTTAAAGCTTGCTAGCAGGAACAGGGTCCATTTGTATTGAAGATGCACTTTGGTCAATAAGCACAAATACTTAAGCCACGAATTGGGCTAAAGGGATTTCTCCAGAAGAAACAATTAAAGACTTATTGTGTAATACCTTGACTAAATAATCACAGAGGAGAACAATAACCTTCTTGAAATACATGGAGGATGAACACACCAAGGAGGGAGATGACTCTTCAGGGATTCAGCTAATAGGATTAAAATTCAGAATATCAGAAACTTTAATAGTGCAACCTCCTAGACCATGGAATAATTGGTATCACCAGAGCAAAGAAGCATTTTATTAAGACCACATAGACTATAAGTGCTCACAGGGAGACTGAAGAGAAAAGCAGTGAGATTTACACTTTATTTGTGGTATCATTTCTAAATAGACTTACAAGTCCATTACTGGATTCTTTTAAATACTTCAGAATCATTAATTTGAAATAATTGGCTAGACTTTCAAATGATAGTACAACAAGACTTTTCTCCCAATCATCCTATAGGAAACTGCATCTTTGGCAGAGTATTGTCCTCATTGTGAACAAAGAAACTCCCTCCTTCAAGGGCAGCTGGACTTCTCCACTCAAGAGCTAACCCTGAGACTTCAGCCAACACCGGCAGGATCATCTTCCATTTCTCAGTGAAAAGTAAAAATGCATCATTTCCAGAATATATCCAGTTATGTACAGAGATTATAATACAAAGCTTATTTAAGATCAAATCTTTTTTGCCACATAAAATTTTATAATTGAGAGGCTCCTATAAAATGAAGGGGAGTTGTAGCTTGAATTCCAAGCCCCAGGGAAGATATTGGTTGCTCCTAGCAGGAAGTTTTACTCCTAATATACAAATACCCTGCATCCATTTTATCTATCTTAAATTCAAACAAACTGACTGAAGTTATCTACTCTCATCCAACTTGATTAAACTCAGCACACAAATTCCCCAAATCAATAGTTAATTAAAAAGAAGTGGCAATTTCTACATGCTAAATTAGCTCATACCTAGCATTCTCCATTCCCTGTTCCAGGTATATGTATAGCACTGGAGCAAAGAAGACTAGTTCAACTGGAAGTTATTTATTACATTTTAGGAGGCTCCCTCTGTTAGGGGAAAAAAATAAAAACACACCACAGTAACAACAAAGACAAAACAAAACAAAACAAACAAACAAAAAAAAAAACCCACACCCAGAAAAACACTCAAAAACCCAGAAAACTTTACTAATGCTGAAGTTTAAAAAACAGATCATTGCTGGGTATATCAAGACTGACAATAGGGGGGCATTGCAAAGTTGTACAAGGCTTGGCAAGCCTATACAAAGTAAACACATAAAACCAAACCACAAAAATTCCATCCTATTCCTGGATTTCCTCATGAGCTGCTCTTTGGATCTTAAAAACATGAAAGTCCAAAAATGCAATGGAAAGGTTTTCATTGCATTTGACATCCAAGCACAACACAGGCAGAGGTGTGAACTCACCACAGAATGTCTCATCCTCTTGGGAAGTTTTTGCTACTTTCTTGGTTTCTATATCTTACATCTTTTAAAGCTAAAGAAAATCATTATCATGCACCCCAATCTGGAGCTGGCAGATGTCGGGATTCGTGTGCTATTTGTATTTGTATTATGCCAATCTGAGCCAGTTCAATATGCACAATTTAATTGCAAGTTCAGGGGACACATTAGGCTGGCATATGGCACACACCCCTTCAGGTCTAAGCCTCGGGACTGTTTTTAAATCACAGCCCAAGGTCCTCCCCTCCCTTGCACTGAATAATCTCTTCTTTTTTTGCCGAAACTCCTCCAAGTTCTCCTGGGAGGCCAGAGGAGCTGATGGCACAGTGAGCCCACACCTCTGGCCTGAGCCTTGCCCACCCAGCCTGCTCAGGGCACATGAGGGAGCTCTTAGATCTGCACAGGGCCCAGACCAGCCTGAAAACAAATGTTCAGATGGTAACAAGTGTAAAGGCAAATATGAAATATGTCCTATTTATAGCTCAGAAGTGACCTGCTGAGATTCTTCATATTTTGCAGATCTCAGTAAGATATTCCCCTTCAGACTTCTGCTCTGCTTGGCACTGGAATAATTTTTGGCTGGGTACGGGGGGTGGTTTGGGTGTTTTGGGGAAAGGCTTCTTGTTTGCTTTTCCTTTTTAATTGCATGTGGGCTAATGAATTATAGGTAGCAAAAAAGCTCTTTCAATCTGCTCTTGACTATTGACATTGTCTTGAGCCAAGTCTGGCTTCATTCCTCTATAAACCATCAGCACTCTGAATAATTCCCAACAGACGTTCTTCCCCCAGCCTTGTCACTCCTTCAGAGAAACATTTTCCCTTTTCAGAGGGCCTTTTCCCATTCTCCTGTGTGAGATCTTCCCTCCAAAACAGACATTTTGCTGCAGTGCTGGAAGACACTTGGCCCTTCCCTGCCATGACCTCTTGCAATCTTGAGACAAAAGAGGGCAGCAAGACCAGGGGTTGGAAGAACACCAGTTTTATTCCTTCCGCTGAAGCCAGCATCACTCTCAGCCATTCCAGAGGAAATCAGATGTTCCAAATATCACAATGCATTTGCCCCACTGTCACTTCACTGAGAGTTTATCACCTTTGAATTATACATTTCTGTAATGCATTTAGGAAACATTTTTCAACAACATACTTCACATCAAAGAACAGGAAATAAACAAGAGAAATCCCTCTGGTTTTGTGTTTCTTTGAATTGCTCTTACATGGTAAGGACAAGCAGACTGCTTTGTTTACCAAAATGCTTTAACACTTTGAGTTTCTGCGCTTTCCCTGGAAGTATGAAACTCATTTTTCATGGACAACCTTCACCATGTATTGTAACTGAGAATTTATTTTAGGAAAAAAAGTTGTGGCACCTTCATATGTAGATATATAGGCAAAAACAGTTCGGCTCTGAATTAAAAGAAAAATATTTAATTGTTCTGGGGAAAATGTATTTCTAGAAATTAAGGCTGAGTTACAGAATATAAAACAATGTAGAAAGCCAGCAGCTATTATCTTGTGACATCCTTATGATAAATATTTTCTCCTGTCACTGAACTGGCGTGAAGAATTAATACTAAAAATAGTTCTTTCAATACTTATTTCTGATTTATTTTACCTTCACTTGAAGGGAGACTTTAATTATTAAACAACCCAAATAAATTCACACACAATTTGGACAAGAGGGAAGAATTATTTCTACAGTATCAGTGTAGCTGTTTCCAGGTTGTCAAATTATGCCTCTGCAGAAGAGGGACAGCTCTCACCAACCCAGTGAAAGAACTCAAAATATATTAAATTAATGGATGAATAGATCCAGAAACGCAGTTTCATGTTGTACAAACAATACAAGCTCTCACATCACTGAAGAATACATGAGGCTGAGGAAGAAGAGAATTGCAAAGGCTTGAACAAGAGGGATACACAAGAAAAATCATATTAGGTGATTAGAGCTTGTTGTGTTTTCTTCAAAGCATGAACTGTGAGAAGAGTATTTTGTTGCAGAGGAACTGTGGTAAACAGGGAATGGCAATCTTTGGTTCCAATCAGAGCAACACATCCAATGTGGGTCAACTCTATAGACCAATTATCTTTATTTATCTACTTTTTGCTGAGTTAAAGCATTAAAAAATAGAATATGTTGGCTCCACTAAAAAGATAATTTAGAATTATGACGAGATCCAGAAAAACACTGATCCCAAAACAGGAAGAAATTTGTACAGCGATGAATTGCAGTTAAAAAGTGCACGATAGGATTTTGTATCATAGCTGTGGTGCAATGCAGAGTTCACCCTGCAGGTGCTCCTGGAGAGGGGGTCATTGGTCTCAGAGGTTGCTGTTTGCAGGAGGAAGTTTGGTCTGTTTGAAAGAAGTCATAATTAAAATGCTGCAATTTGCACTTTAGAACTCAACAATATTGACATTACCTTAACATTAACCATTCCTAATGCTGTCAGATCCATCTGCCTCATGTTTTGCAAGGAGAGCACCAAAGGCCACCACTCACTAAAGGTTTATTAAGGAAAACAGGTTTATTTAAATAAACTCTGAGTCTAGAGCTGTACTAAGAATGATCTCTTCTTATGACTTCCTTAATCAGCACTAAGGTTTGAAATGGACTAAACGATGTTTTGAAAATAATATTCTCTGGTGCCTATTTTTCTCTTGCAAAGACTTAGCTTCAGTTGTTTTTTCTTGTCCCACATCTTTCAGGATTTTCAGGCTGAGTAAGCCCAAGAGGTATTCCCCAGACAGGAAAAATCTTCTCATTGCTTCTGAAGTACAGCCATGGACCTTTTTTACAGCCGAAGGGGTTTGCTTGCCACTGGCACTCCCATGCCAGATCCCACAGCTCTGTCCATTCTCCCTCCTTGCCTGGCTGCCTGCAGGAAACACCAGGCTTTGGAGAGGAAATGTCACCCCAAAGCATCTGACTCCACAGGACCTGGATGCCAGAAAATCTTCCCAATCCCCCTCTGTTAAACTACACGGTAACAATAAAAACTGAACTGCTTACGGTACCTTTCACATTTGTACAAAAACCATCCCTCACACACCTTGTAGAGATTGGGAAGAATTTGAAGAGATAGTCTACAATATCGAAGTTTCCCCAGTCAAAAAAACATAGCCAATGTTCCTAAGTTCAGCAGTCTTCTCACTGATTCTTTTAAAGAGCATTTCTTGTGGCTCACAGATCAGACAGTGTTGCAGGGCAGCTCAAAAAAGTCATTTATGATCTGGCCTAAATGGCTGCGAATGCCCAAATTCCTGTCCCAGGGTTTCTTAGGCAGGAGACACTTTACATGGTGTGTCCAGGAGGAGTAAGAACAGAAGGTTTATTTGTATAAATTAAACAGTTTGAGTGAAGGAGACATTCATAATGCTGCTTTGCTCAGCCTTGTACACTGTTTTGTCTAAAGTGCATTAGTTCGTATGCTGAAATGGTGTTTAAGAGAAAGATTGGTGTGATTTAGTGGGCTATCCCTGCTAGTAAAAATCCTATAGGAGTGCTGTGTATAGATACTACAAATAATGAAAGAAACGAGATATATTTGGACAAAAGGTTACATGAACTAAAGCACTGGCAGCTACAGAACGGCAGCAAAACACAAATAAACACTGCGAACTTTATGTGTTGATTTTAGAGCATTATGTCTGCATCAATACTCAAGAGTAAAGCTTTTCTAAGAAAAGGGACTTTACCATCTGCTATAAGTGGACTTGAACCTTCTTAAAATGAGCCTTTCTCAGGGTGCATTGCTAATTCTCACTGACTGTCACTTTCACTGCCATTGGCTTTAGTTTAAACTGGGAATCGAGCTTGCAGATCAAAATGGCAACTGCAATTCCTCTGCTTTGACACAAATCAATAGATAAGAAAGGGCATTTGCATCTTCCCATGTTTTGGGATGATTTAGGAATCAGGGAAGTGGAACTGTCGTATCCAGAGTGGATGCCATACATGACTGTGTGTCATGCAACTCCTCTTTTGCACAAGAATGCAATAAAAGCAACTCCTCTTTTGCAGAAGATCTCTTCCAACAGACTGATTGAAATATTTCTAGATGAACAAAAGGTGAATTGAAATATTTCCAGGTGAATCGCACTCCATGATTTGTGGGGAAGAAGCAGGTTTGTTTAGCCAGTACAGGGCTTTTTAAGTCGTTACATTCCTCGTGATCCACTGAGCAGGCCTATTTGCATAACTAGGTTTTAAATGCAAATCAGATAAAGAATTTTACTAAGTGGATGATTTGTACAATACAGCCTCTAGGTCTCTTGCAGAATTACTTTGATGAGGGAATGGTTCTTTAATTACGCTGAAGGCCGATTACCCCATTACAGCCATATTGTTTTGTGGATTGCATATAATTTTGCTGTTTCCAAAGATTCCCTGCCATAATTCTGAAGAAAATGCAAACAGCAAGGAGACACTTGAGACACATTAGGCAAGAGATGCTTTAGTGAATTCAATTTAAGCTGCAACATTAAAGTGATTTTGTTGAATAAAACATAATGCAATAATGAGCCTGTGTATGTCAACTCTGCAAAGATAATAGCTGGAAACTTCGCTTTGCTTTCCTCTTTTCCAGCTTTTCTCTTCTTAGGCTCATTAGTCAGAGACAATGCTGCAAAGAGAAACATCTTCTAGTATAGGCTTTATTTCAGTTTAAGTATATTCCCTACAATTGTGTTTTACAGTTGAATATAGAGTTAAAGGAATTAATTTGTGTCTGTTTCACATCAGCACTAATGAGATTACACATTCTGTGGGAGTTTTTTATCCTTTTATGCCCAATGCTGGGGACAAGATAATGTACAGATTACTCTAGATCACTTGGTGACATTTGCTGCCTTTTTAGAGAAGAAATATTTACAAATTTATGCAATTAAAGGGAAATAATCCCAGTTATACTCTGTACAGTTTTCTTTTACTCTGCTTTCTGACACCCTTCTTGTCTTTAGAGGGAACTGCACTGAACGTAACAAGGCAATGAGCTCTTTATGTCCAGAGCAGGGGTTACTTATGATATTAAGGAGGCTCTCCTGGAGCTGCTCAAATCTGAATTACATGCAAGTAGGCTATTTATGACTGCAAGGATATTCACCTTTACCAGAAACAAAAGAATGCTTTAAAGCTAATATTAAAGAAAATGAAAGTTATGATGTTTATTTATTTATTGTATCTTCCACCAGACCTCTTCTGATTTCCAGAGTTAGCCTATAGCTTCAGATAGGTACAGCACAGCTACTAGGTTTTCCTTTTAATACCTACCAAAATATCTCTAATCTGCTGTTTGCAAGGGGAAAGGTGACTCCCAACACTTGTACCTGCACTGGTTTTCAGTTATTGCTGTCTCGGGCTTTCATAGTTTTTACAGCTTTTTACAGTTTTAGTAAGAACTACCATATGGTTTGGTGACAGAAAACCCTTTGCTACAGAAAACTCCTGGGATTCTATGACTGTAGCGTACTGGCAGCACTTCAGCTTTCATTTATTCATGGAGTCATCATTTTATATGGAAAAGAAAGGTAATAAATCAAAACCTCAGCCATTCATCATTTGGAGGGGTGCCTCACCTTGTAAATTCGAATCGCTTTAATGGTTTGGCACCATTTTATTTTGTTTTCATTGAATGAAGAATAGCTGAGGAGAACAGCCAAGCTTATACATCACCACATATATGAATCACAGGAAAAACCAAGAGTGAAATGTTTTATAAAGGCAAAGCAGTGAATGGAACAAACAGAAAACATCATTTATAGGGGGAACAAAGGCAGATAATCTTTGTTGCTTGAATTTAGACATTATGAGATACTGTGCCTTTAGGTGATAAATAAAATGCTCAGGGGTCTGCAGGGTGACAACAGCTCAGTTTGGAAGGTGGGGATATCCCAGAGGTTTTTGGCACAGCTGTCCCTGGCAGAGCTGAACATCTCCTACCTTCAGGGGAAGATGGGTGAATTTGGTTGATATGGAGAGTGGTTTTGCTGCAATGTGGTCACCAAACACCTCCTAACCTATTCCCACACTAAAGGTGTGCAGGAACTCCAGGGGAGCAGCAGTCCCAAAAGAGCTTCAGAGCTGACCAGAGCTGTCTTGCAGCCTTTTTTGCTCTCATCTCCAGTTCTGTTCTCCTCACAAGCCCTATGTCTTTGCTGTTTGGGCCTGCAGTTATTTTCACTTAAAAAATAACCAGTCACTTACATTCTGGGTTACTGAGAACGACTTTATACCTTAGGTGGAGCAATAGGAAAAAGATTATGAATTCCAGGGGGAATTCTTAGGTTCTGCTAATTCAAAGAATGAAGATACAGCACAAGAAATTATTTGCACTGCAAAGTAGGGACTACAGGTGATAGCAGATATGTTATTTCAGTGGAGAAATCAATGAGTGGGGCTCCATTCTCCTTTCTCTGTACCTTAATCCCTGGTGAGAACTGTGGGGCTGGGTGAAAAGCATTCCCTCTTGAGCCAGAAAAGTGCTACATTTTCCCAAGGTAAAGAAGGAAGGAAGACTTTTCAATCAGGCGTGTTTGTCACAGGAAGGTTAAATCTACACTGCTGTCTGTGGCATCAGATCCCCTGGGCTGCTTACCTCAGATGGCAGCAGGAAAGAAAGCTCAGCAATGGGAAAATACAAGGGGGAGACCTGGGCATTAACCCCTTCCAAACCAACCACTGGAAAGGCTGCTCGGTCTCCTGCCTTGTGCCAGGTTTCATTTCCTGATTCTTCCTGTCTCGCTGAGCTGTTCTGAAAACCCTCGTGCTGTTGGCAGCCAGAGCAGTGCATTTGTGCTTGTAACTCACACAATGGCTTCAGCTGGGATCAGAAATGGAACAGGGACGTGACCATGGCTCAGCAGCTGCAAGACAGGGCATCCCTGTGACCCCTAATTGCCCGTGTGTGACCCTTGGTAGTTGGGTCCTCCCTGAATTGTTTTATTGAGGTAGCCCCAGGCCAAAGATTATTCCCTGTGCTTTGGTGGCTGATGGTTTAGACCTCCTAAGGAGTTATAAATTAATCAACTTTTTCCTTCTTCTACCATGTAACTGACTCATCTAACAGTGCCCTTTATTTGTACTCACAGTTTCTTCACTTTATAATTTTTCAGTATTTTAGACAGTTCTAAGCTGCTTTTGGAGATCTTTGCAGCTTTACTGAACACTTCTGATATCTAGGTTAAAATATGCCTTCCAAAAATGAACAAATGGCACAGAACCGAGGCTGTTTGAGTGTTCATCCTTCTGGTGAAGGAAACACAGAACGGAATCTGTACTAATGAAGCAATATCAGCATCCTGGAGTACTTTTTCACAACATCTACAAATCGTTATTTTTCTTTCTCTCAGTTCATTCACCCTCCTGAAAATGCAGTGGCAGCGGCATCAGCACGCGTGAATGTCTTCAAGCTTTTGTGTGCTTTGCTGTTTCATCTGTTAATCAAAATCTTTATTATTTATCACTAGCAAAACAAACTCTCCACAAGATTTAAAAATCTGCTATTAAAATAGAAAAAAAAAAAAGCCAACGGAACCCTCCAAATTAAAAAAGAAACCCTGCATTCAAAAGGAATCAATCGCATCTCTGAAAGCAGAAAATGGGCTGCAGTTTGTCAAATAATTTTTTTGGTAGAAGGGGACCCTCAAACTAGAGAGATCCAGTGACTGTTAGTATTCTACAGCAATACAGGACTTGGTAGACTTTACAGACTTTTAGAGACTGATTATGCATTCTCTCTTTATTGGTGCCATGTTTGTAATATTTGTTTGTCCCTAGCTGGTGCCACAGTCGGTGATATAAAAAAATATGTATGAATAATTTATAAAAGTACTCAGTAGTCTCCAAAGAACATTGCTCTGATGATGTAGTGTGCACAAAGGCCTTGGATAATAATAATAGATTTTATATAATAATAGATTAGAGTGGAAAACACCAGAAGGATACATCTTGTTCTGTGTTTTGTACTTCATTTCTAGAACTCTGGTCAATATAAACACCTTAAGCTGCAAAGGAAATTTTCCAACTAAAAGCATTTTGAAGATCTGATAAACTTGAATGAACTTTATGTTAAATATCACTAAATTCCTAAATTGTCTTAGCAGGTTCACTTAGGCATCACCTGAAACCTTCCATCAGAAAGGCGTAATTTTGTTTGTAAGTCAGTAGAGACAGATGTGGATAGATGGTTACTCATAATCAGCAGGACCACAATTTTTTTAAAAAAATCCATGCTATTAGCCATACTTTAAAATGGAAATAAAACACTATGGTGATTTCAGTCCTGCATCTCCACATTGGAGTTGCTGTCACTCAGAATAGTAAGAAGAGAAGGGATTTCACTTTTGCACCATTGATTGCAATGGAATTATTATGTGAGATGAAAATCTGGCTGGATATAGAAAATGTTTTGTTGGGACAAGAACTGCAGCTTCCTGGTGGGAGGTTCATAAGAGTCTCCTTTCTGGTTCTTTCCACTTTGAGCCATAGGAAAGAGGTGTGGCACAATCAAAGACACCAATTCAGAACTCCCGAGGGAGGTTAAGCATAAGATGGCTAGAGAAATCAAAAAACTTTAAGAGTCTGTATCTAGTCTAAATTTATTAAGGAAATGTCACAACATTTCTCTGTGCATGCATTGTTCCTTGGACCTTTGGTGAAGAAAACGTGATCCTTTCATGAATGATTCAAGGTGGCTGAGGCTATTTTGAAACAGATCAATGAAAATTGACACTTGGGCCCTTGGCAATTCAGGCTTTGCTCAAAGAGAAGTTAAGGTTGCCTTAATTTTTCTTCTTCTGGGCAAATGTGAAGGAAATTATCAGGCTCCTTAAACAGAAGCCTGAGACAGAACTAACTATGTTTCAAATTTTATTAAAGTCACTTCCACCAGCTTGAATATCATAATTCAATGTGTTCTTGCTCACATGGAGGGATGGGGAATCATGAAGCTTATTTTGTACATACAAAGTATATTTTGGCCGGTTAAAGTGTGGGTTTGTGCTATGGGGTTCTAACAGAGTGATGGTTTGGGCACGTCTCCTCTCTTCCCTTCCACTTCTCCCCCCTTTAATTTCATGTGCAGTGTCTCACCTCCAGTAACCAGAGCAGACAGATCCCAGCAGGATCTGATGAATTCATTTAACTGGATCAGAAACTCATCCACTGTGCACAGACAAGAATAAAAGGAATCAAAAACTGTTGAACTTCAGCTCTTGCCCCATTGGCAGAAAATTTTGTCCCAGGTCAGGGAGTCCTGATCCTCCCAAATTCCAGTGGTGTTCCAGGAACTGGGGAGCACTGGAAGCTGAAATCAATAAAGAACAGCAACAGCAGAGAATCCAAGCCAAAGTTCTTTGAGCAGCAGGTATTGGAGAGTAGAGGCTAATTAAAGTAATTAAAGACAAGGAGATTCCTGTCTCAGCAGCACCAGGTTATGGAAAAGAAACTCTCCTGAGGGAAACACTTCATGATCTAGACAGTTTGTGCTGGTCAGATGTATATGAACTGATGTAACAGATTGAAATAGGACATATTGTAATTCTTGACTGATTTGGTTGAATTAATGGGCTTGCTTTTAAGTACGTCTTTTAAACTGTTTAGAATACACTTTTGAATGCCAGAGGGATTATTCTCACCGATCACAGCTATTTTATCTGACTTATTTCCTTTCTACTCTTCAGTTTAATTCCTGAAACCATCTTCAGAACAATCAGGATTTGCTTCTTTAAAGATTCTTATCTTCTCATCCTTAGTCCCAATGACAACTAAGCAGAAGTGTTTCTTGAGTTTATTTCCATATTTACCTGCCAATATCTGACCTTCAGGCAAGACATAGAATTTTGACAGTAAAGAATGGGCTCTCATATAACACCCAAACATAAGAATATTCAGATATCTGTATGCACCCTCCTGCATCTGCTCTGAGTATTCAGTATGGGTGGTCTTACATGGCTTTGGAGTCTTTCTTTGTAAATTACTCTATAAAATAGCAATCTGTTCTTACCCATGGAGTCCCCGTGGATATTAGGCATTGTTTATAGTCTTGAAAGGTATACTGGGTTTAGTTTCTGAAAATCAGAGAAGAAATCCTGTCTTTATGGCCACAGTCTGCATTTACAGAGGCTTTCAAGTGCTCTAGAACTGCAGACAGTAAGACACCTGTGAATCAAAAATCAGCATTAGTGATCTCACTATGATCTCTTCCGTCCCAGGCTGTAACCTCATGTGGGGGAAGTTTTTTCGTAGACTGACTACTGCAGCTCCATTGAATCTGGAAATCTTGGAAAGAGGCAGAGGATGGGATTCATGCTTTAGAAAATGACACTAATTAGAAGAGATGAACTTCAGAAAAACAGATAAATATGCACTTCCAATGTTACCATCCTTGGAAATAAGCAGGTTAAAAAAAGAGATGATTAAGAAAAGAAACATGATTATAGAAAGAATTGTCCCTTAGCAGAATGCTTGCATGTATTTTCTGAACTCCAGAAGGCTTTTAATACTGCAATTTGGCTCCTACACCAGCATAAATATTTCAAAGCACGCTTACTTCTTTCCTGTTAACTCAATTTTTCTTCAAATCTTTCTAGGTCCCATTTCTTTTAACTTACACTTTCTCCTTATTTCCATACTTCTGGAAAATCTAATGTGGAATTCATGAAAAGCAACTGCTATATACACAGACAAAACATTCATAAATATCTCATGCCATAGAAAGAAAAGATATTCTTTGATAATTGTAGCTCTGCTGTGTCTTTTCACTGTGCTTGGGTGTCTCAGGCCAGTTTGAGATATTTAAACATTCATCCATACTTTTTTCAAACATGAAATTACTAATCCTCACTAGAACACACATTAGGATTCTTCCCAAAATTAAGGCTCCCAGACTATCTTTTTGTTCTGAATTGCTGGATGTACCTCCTAGAGATTCCCATAACACAGTCTAACAATTAAAGGTGCTTTATATTGTTTCTCTTACCTATATTGATTCTGGGGGGAAAAAACCAAAACAAGAACAAAACCCCAAAACCAAACAATCCAGCACTTTTTTTCAGTTACACTAGGCTTGCTATATTGATGATTCAAGAAAGCATATCAGAAATCAAGTGGTTTTAAGAAAAAAAAGCTCTCCTTTTTTGTTTAATCTCATGGACAGGTTTAACAGAGTGTCTGTTTCTCTAAAACGAATATTTTTTCTGGGTGAGCTCGGGGTAGGTTTCACGCAGGTGTAACAGAAATGCATTCACCAGCGTGAATTACAGATTCCAAAGGTTTTGTCTTCGAAGTCAAAGTATCCTTGACAAAATAAGGTGCCTACAGCTATTTTGTGGAGCAACAGTGACATTTAGTGGTGACTGAAGCAATTCCTAAATTTTGTTGACCCTTTAATGTTATCTTGATCACCCCGTGAACATTTAGCATACGCTGTCATCCTCACTGAAATTTACACTTAATTTTCTCTTCCTTCTCTCCCCATGTGTTTGTATATTGTAATGCAGTGTTTGTAAAGGGATGAAAAGCTCTACTTCTATAGTAAATCAACACAGATATTCTAAAAACAAAACTTCGAGGATCTTCCTCAAAAATCAACTCTTTTGCATATGATGATAAAACATTTAATAATCAGAGAAATTTTTCCTTGTTTGAGAATCAGACTGAAGCAGTACATTGTACAGACTGCATTGCAAGAACTAGATTTCCTTTATTTCCATTATTTCCCTTAATTTTTCACTTGTTATATCAACATTCTGGCATTAAGCTTGGACCATTCAGTTGTGGTTTTGCTTTGAGCCCTAAGCAAGAAGGACTTGATCCTCCAAAGTCCGTATTTCCTACTTCATAGCAAGTCCCTCTTGTGATGCAGATTTAAATCATGTCTGCAGAGCTCTGCACACTGAACTGGAGGATGAGCAGGGCCAGAGTTCTGCTGGCTGCCCTGCTCTGACACCACAGGCAGGTCCCGTCCTGACCTCAGGAACACAAAGCATCATTTACCCTGCAGCACAACCCAAAGCCGTGGTCAGCCCCTCAGCACAGAGTGAACAGCCAGCTCTGATAACAACCACAATAGTGCAAATTGAGTTATTCTGGTTTAAAACAGACAAAGTTTCCTTCCGATGTGGGTTTTATAAAAACTCCAGCAGAGTGCCAAGAGTAGAAATGGTCCGCACTGAGTGTGTGCAGCCAAAGGTTTCAATACCAGAAGTACATTTTGGGACCTACACACCGTTTCTCCCATTTCCATGGGAAGTTACAGCCTCCCTGAGTTCAGCATCCCCCTGACCCTTCCCTCCCTTATAAATACTTGTGTTTGTAAATTACTCTCTAAAATAGCAATCTGTTCTTACCCATGGAGTCCCCGTGGATATTAGGCATTGTTTATAGTCTTGAAAGGTATACTGGGTTTAGTTTCTGAAAATCAGAGAAGTAACCCTGTCTTTATGCACATGATTTGCATTTACAGAGGCTTTCAAGTGCTCTAGAACTGCAGACAGTAAGACACCTGTGAATCAAAAATCAGCATTAGTGATCTCACTATGATCTCTTCCGTCCCAGGCTGTAACCTCATGTGGGGGAAGTTTTTTCGTAGACTGACTACTGCAGCTCCACTGAATCTGGCTGTGTTTGGAAAGAGCCAGAGGACAGAATTCATGCTTTAGAAAATGACACTAAATCCTCTGTGCATTTTCATGTATTGTGAGATGTCAATAGACCTCACTATTCCCATAGAAGCAGCTTCTGTGAAGGTTAATATACCACTGCATGTGAAATTAAGCCTTTGAGCTCCTTTGGGATTTTGAGAATGAGATAAATGAGTATGTCTTCTGTTTTGTTTCATTATGATTTCAGTCCTCCAGAAAGGAGATCAGATTTGGCAATGCTCATCTGAACCTAAAAGGGCTTTTGGCCCTGTTTTCAAACAGAATTATTTGGTTTAGCCCATTGACAGGGTCCACATATCTACTGATGTGTAAACTCCAGAGAGTCCCACATAGTGTCCCATGCTGGATCTCTAATTCTCATGGAGAAAATGCTTGTTGGAAGAGCAAAGGAGAAAATCAGGCATTCAGGTAATGTCATTTTCAGCACAGCAGCAGCAGCTCAGGTACTCATTTTGTCCATATCACAGGCTGCCATTCAGTGGATGCAGCAAATTTATATCTGCAAGGTTGGAAGCACTGAAAGAGTAGCGATTAGAGACTTGAGGAAGAGTTGGGTGGATAAAACAGGTCATTTTGCTTTCTGAGTAACCATGTGAAAAGGGACATGACTGCCTCTTCCTGAGCCCACTTTTTTAATTGAGCACATAATTCCTTGGTACCCACTTAAGCAAATATTTCCAATTAGTGTCTCAGTTTGGAGAAAGCTTCAGGATACCTTTATGCTCAAGCCTATAAACAACTGTGAAAACACAGCACTGCAGCTTTCCCAGCCATGTACTTAAGTTAACATTCAAAACTCCTTAATTTAAAGAGCTGGTTTAGGGGTCCATTGTCTGTCCTGACCAAACTTCTTCTCTTTAAAGAGTTTTTAAAATGTTTTCTAGATATACAGCGAGTTACTTTCAGGTAGCACCATAATTTCTCTTAGAAGAACTCAGCACTGTGTTTTATTATAGCACTTCTCCCTCTGGTAATTTATTTTCTTCAGACAGCCTTGTCCCCAGCTCGTGGTGCCAATGAAGTTCAGGACAGGGACCCCTGGTGTGGCCAGATCATTTCCCAGCAGCAGGAACCTCACAGCTTGTTTGTGCTGCTCCATAAATACACTGAACTTTGCATTGCCCAAATGACCAGTTGCAGGATCTGAATCACTCTGTTCACAACCAGCTCAGCCAAATTAACCCTTCAGCTGCTTCCCAGCAGCATTGCAGTCACATGTCTCCAAAAAGAGACTGGTTTGGAATGGTGAGGAGGCCGAAATGAGAGCAGCTCCTAGACATGTTTCCAATCCTGGGAATGGCAGCCACATGCTGCCTCCCAAAATACGGTTTTCCACTGCCTCCACTCCCACACAGGGGTTCTGCAATGTTGGTAAATCCTCAAACAAGGGCTCTGCACTAACAACAAGGTCATGGAGAAGCCTCCAGAAGGCAGACCTTCTACACACATTGGGCAGTTTTGCAAGGCTTCAAGTCTTCTCCTAATCAGAGGGAATTTCTCCCTCAGTGACTTGGTCCAGATAAAATATTTTTCTAAATTTTTCACATTTATTTAGGTTCTTCCACAGATATATAAATAAATAAATCAGTTAATAAAATGTTTTAACATCCACCAGGATATCTAAGTACAACAGAGGATGTCATGGGGAGTTATATAAAACCCTGCCCAGTTGCTAATAAAATAACTGAAACCTTTCCTTTCAAGTTGTCACCTGTGTCTTCTCTTTTCTGTTCCTTCAATCCATTTTCCTCAGAAATAACCTCATGTGATCAACCCAGATTGAATTAGGTATGGATTCCACATCAATTCCATGGCATCTTGGCTTACTGGTGCAACTACTGGCCTGAATAGCTCGAAATGCAAGGCAAGAGTTACGAAACAAAGTCAATCAAGCAGACGTTAATCTTTAGAAATACACGTTTAATATCTTTTCTCTTTAGAAACACATGCTTAATAACATTAAAATATTTCACAGAGACATAATTGGAACCATAATTGATAAGGAAAACTTATGAAAATGTTTGTTTCATCAATTTCAAAGAGACCTGTAAAGCTGGAACAATTGTGAAAGCAAAACAGTAAAGCTGAAGGAGTTCTTTTGGTCTCTATAAAACCAAATATTTTCATACAGTATATCATAATAGGGTAAAATGTCAGAAGGTGTTTTGCCACTTTTATTGCTGCTGTAATCTAAATCACTTCTGTTCCAAGCCTGCTGTTTTGCACTCCTCAGCCCTGTATATGCACTACCTTCAGCTTCCACCTCAAGCTTTCTTTACACGCACCACACTTGGTGGCTATAATTAAGGCAGGAAATATAACATAGTATTATCATAGTTTTCATGTTGGAATCTTGCTGACAGCTCAGGGCAGTTGCAATCCTCATTATTATGGCAGACCCACTCTCCCTTTCATTGCTAATCATTGATTAACCATGAAATGGGCCTGCATTCATCTTTCCCACCCTTGAAAATGAAAGGGAGAAATCTCTGGAAAGCAAAACTTCCAGCTGTGCACTTGATTCCAGTAAATTTCTTGCAAACTATATGCAGACTCTTTTCTGTGCACCTGTTTGAGTCACAAAGTGAATGGTGTGAGGCACAATTCTTACAGATCATAGGGGTTTTGAGATTCTTCTCAGCTTATGTCTGAATATTTAATCAAAATATTTAATCAAAATACATCCACATGCTTATGGCACCACAAGAACAACCCAGTGAAGAACCAGATATGCCACACAGCTCTAACTGAACAATAGTTCAAACTTCAGGGTTGCCTTATTTATAATTTCTTGGTACAACAAGAGAACAAATTGGTGTTTTTTCCCACTAACAAGTAAATTTTGCCTTTCTTCTGCAAATTTTTTTTTTTTCTTCGCAGCAAAAAGCACATTATCCTATTGCTAATACTGTTAAACACATCCATGTTTTCCTCTTGGACCTCATGATTTTCACAAAAAATGTACAGAGGCCTCTCCGTGTGTCCCAAAGAGGGAGAGGAGAAAGAAAAGAGAGGTTGGAAGGGATGCAGGAAGGAACAGAGGTAGGAATGGAGGAAGAAGGGAATTGAAAGAAAGGATAGAAAGGAGGAAAGGAAAGAGAGGGGGTAGAAAGCAAAGGAAGGAAGAAATGAAAGAAAGAAGGGAGATGATGGAAAGAAGAAGAAAATGTGGGGATTTTTGATTGTGCTGCTCCTGCATGTCTGAGAATCTGGAGACCTTTGCTCAACTGAATATTATTTTTATTCTTTCATAAACACACACAAAAAAAGCCCTTTCTTTCCTTGGAAAATGTGTACTAAACAAGCCTTGACAGTTCCCTTTTGTTCACCATTGAAAACAGGAGTCATGTATTTGCTATTACATGGTATTAGAAAGGAGAAAAACTTTAAGAATAAAAGCCCCTTCTAAGGTGGCAAACCGTGAGGAGGAGGAAGTAGTTTAGAAGAGAGATTTCTAACATTTGCTTTCATCAGAGCTAAAAGCTTTTGGTGGGATTTGGTGGGATTGCACCTTTGCTCACATTATCTGTACAGTCAGAATTTCATTTCATTTAAGTGACCTTTTGCAGAACATGAGGAGCTTCCACCTAAACTTTGCCTTTCCCTTGGCCTCTGAAGGAACCAGCCTGAAGCACAAAGGGAGCTGCTGCTGCTGCAGCCCTGGAGCCTGTGGGTGGTTTGGGTTCTCAGGTCTCAGAATTGCATCCAGATGAAAATCTGCCTTCCCTCCAAGCGAGGTGGAAAGCAGTGCACTCTGGAAGATGGAACAACCACGGGATTCGTGTGCCTGCACCAAATCAGACCTGGAAACACAATTTCCCACTCAGCACACAGCCAACACAGCCACCAGAAGAGTTGTGTTGGAGATAAATTGGAGCACACAGGTCCCTTCCATCAGCCCAGAGGTCCCAAGGCTTCGTGCAGGAACATAAGATATGCCATAGGAATACGAGGAAACTTTCCTGGTGCTGGGAAGCATCAGGATTTATCTAGTTTGGGACTGAGCAGAGGAGTGAGCATTTACATCTACATGGAAAAATCCAGCATATCCCCTTTCCTGCTTGCAAGGCCTCTGTTTAACAGAGTTACCCCATCCAGCAGAGAGCTGCACAGACCTGTACAGAACTGCTGGCAGCAGATTACCTGGGCACTCCCTGCAGCTACACCCTCACCAACAATGTTTGTGCACCTTTGGCACTCTGCAGACAGGCAGAGAGGAGTTTCCTCACTCCCCTGGAGTCTCCGCTCGCTGCCCACCATGGCTGGCTCGGATGAGGTTCCCTGGCTGGGAGGGGAAAATCCTGAGATGTGTAACAGGATGTGAATGTGGGAAAAGCCCGAGAAAAATGCCACCAAAGCTCATCTGCTTCTTCCTCTGCGCTCTGAGTGCACCAAACCTCTCAGGTAAATGACTAAAAAATCTTCATTAACTTGAGTCAGAAGACAGAGAGGTTTTGAGTAACAAAGTCTTTTGTCCTTTTGCTAAAGATGCCTCTACAGTACTTAAGCCAAATGAGTATGAGGTCAGGTGATCTTGAATTTTAATTCTTTTTCTAAAATAAATATCAGAAAAAGCAAATGAAAAAGCAAATGAATCTGTAAATTCTCTGTTCTGCAGGTCATTTCTGAACTCCAAAGGGAGACTTCTGTTCAAAGGAATTTGAGTAATACTGTATTTGTCTCTGCTCTTTTGCTGTTCTGTGGGAAGCTGAACTCTCAAGTCTTTCAATGCTGATCACTCTGAGCCCAGGGATGCTCTGCCTGTGGAGGGGATGCAGGGTCAGAGGAAGGATGTAAAGGGCTAATTAATAGTTCAAATCACTTCACCGAGGGTCTCCTTTACCCTGGAAGGAGGTTGTGCAATTGGTAATCTGCTTCTACAAATGAGTGCTACACACCAGACACATCTCAGAGGAGCTGAGTCTCAAATCTCCTGGCTACATTTCAGTGTTGGCAATGTCAGTCCTCTAAAATGCAAACACGGCTTGCCAGTGGGCTTGGGTTTTTCCTAGTCCAGGTTTTCTAAATGTGCCATTTTAGGTTGTGTCAACAACATTCCTTTTTCTCCTGCTCCATTTTTTTAACTCTGCCTCACAAAAAATCATTTTACAGCTGCCTCATTATTCATAGTTCTTGCATGCTAAGGACAGAACCCCGTGACAGCATCAAGTGGTTTCTGCTCAGAAAGTTTATTCCGTGCAATAGGATCACGGCAAATGTGTTTTAAAAGATGACAGAGCAACTATTCTTTAAAGAAATTTGGGGTTTTAGTTACTGTATATTTGTTTAGGCCTGGCTGCCTAAGTGCTGTTTCCAGGCAGGAGCATTGCTGCCTGTGTGGGCAGTGACTGCCAGCCTCTCACAGAGTAGGAGGGAAAGGTGGCATAACTTACACTGTGTCTGCCACTCTCTTGGCCTTGACCTGAAATACAAAAATTCATGTCCCAGTCTCCTTTCTGAGCAAAGAGCATTTATTTGGTTGAATGTTTACACCCTAAGCTGTCCCTGTGGCTGTGCAGAGCAGACACCAGGTTAGCAGACAGAGTGTTCCTGTCTAGCCCAGGAGTCTGGGCTTTGATTCCTGGGTGCTGGGGACAAAAAAAGCCAAGGGGGATGTACCAGGGTCTTGCCTTTTGCTGTGGGTTTGTGTAATCAGCAGATGAAGGAGGGGATGTCCCCAGAGCCTGCAGGATGGAGTTCTAGCCAAAGAGATTTTAGCATAATTTATTATCCTTGTCTGAATTGCTGTTTCTAGGCCTTAGAGATGTATGGCTTTCATTTTCAACATTTAGCTTACAAAGAAATTCCTTTATCTTCTTTAATGTCTCATAGATATTATTTTCTTGTTACCAGTATTTAGAATTCAGAATTCCCTTGTCAGATTCCCTTTCACTGAAATTTCCTCAAGTGGAGAGTCAGATCATGCTCCAATATATAAAAAGTTGGTGGCATTATTGTCCTCCACACTGGCAAAAGAAAATCAAACAATACAATGATTAAAAAGGCAATGCTTATTAGCACAACAGGAAAGATTTCTCAGCTTTATATATAAAATTTTAAGGGACATGCCAGGAAAAGCACAGATGAGGTAAAGCACTCCTGAACACTGTGCAGCACCAGTTCTGAGGTTGGTCTTTCTTCTTGTGTTTGTTGAACCCCTGAAAAGAGATGATATTATGAATAAAGAGGTAATTGTATTAATAGTTTTACGGTGTTCACATACACTTAGCAGTAAGTAGTGGTGATAGTAATGATGAAGTAACAGCAAGTAATGAGGAAATATTATATTGTTCTATATTCACAGAGCAAGAAGGAGATCAAATCTATCCCAGAGGAATGGAACTTTATCAGGGTTTATTTAAGATATTTTAAACTGAAGAGTAAGACAGACAAATGTACTAGACTTGACCATTATTTTTTTTAAATTGTAATTCTCTAACACAAAGAGAATAAAAACACTAAATTAAAAGGGTCATCACCATTCTAAATGGAAAAGTATTCTTTGTGTAACAAATTAAATAGAATATACTGCTGATAGGGTAGGAGACAAAAATGCTATTTACAGAGAAAATGTCATTTCTCTGGCATGACTAGAGACATTAGGGTGAGAGTCAATACCCTGGCTTGAATGAGTGTAGTTTGGCTTTTCCTATGAGGATGCTAGTGAATCCAAAATCAGATGGAAATGTGGCAGCCCTGGGCTATCAGCCCTCTGGGTCCTGCCTGTGCTCTCTGTCCAGTTGTCTGCTGCACTTTGTGTGATTGTTGTTTACTTTTCCTTCAAAACGAACAAACCAGAGTTAATGAATTATTTCAGCATTCAAATAACACACTGCACTGTTTAGTCTCACTGCTGTTTATATAACATAGAATTGTCTTTCCTCCCACGGTTAAACTTGTACTTGTTACAATTGTTTTGTGGGCTGTCGCAACAGATGGGTGGGAGAAACCATGAATATAATTTGCTTGGCTATGACACAGGATTATGCCTGGATCAAAAGTACTCTGGGAAAGCTCTCCTCCAAATGATAATTTTCAGCATATAATGCCAAACAGACTTAAATCAGTGAACTGCTTCCATAGAGGCATGTACATTGTCATTGGGTACAGAGTTTTTCCTAGTGAAAGCAGGAAAGAGTCCTAATTTCTGTATGAGCTTTGGTGGTTCAGCTGAAGTGAGGTGACAGTCACTATGCCAGCAGAAGACTCACTGGTTTTGACAAGAAAACAGTGCACTAAGCCAGGCATAGCCAGGAAATGAAGATTGGTCTAACCAGATGGGAAATAACCCTTGGGCCATTACAAGACTGATAGTCCAATTTAGAACTCTCTGATTTTAAAATAGGTTCCTAGATGGTTTAATAATATAGGGTTTAATCCTATTGAATGCCAAAGAATTTATATCAAAAATGTCCTAAAGTCAAGAATTAAAAAAACAGACAAACCTTCAGTGCAGTTCACCCCTGTTCAGACCTGAAACGTCATTGTGTCCATGAGCCATTTGGAAAACCAGTGTTTGTTCATGTAAATGAAATCTGGTATGGAATTCACACACTCAGGTGTGCCAAGTCCCAAAATTAACATGGGAACCAAGCACAACGAAAAGTAGCAAGAAACCTGAATGTTGAGAAGCATGGAGAGCACAGGAGACCACATGGGTGCTTATGCTGCAGTGTGAAGGTCACTAAAGACTTTGCTTTTTTTATTTTTTAAAGACTAAAAAGTGCCTTGACTACAGTGCTTTGAGTGTATGGAGCCTCAGCCTGCCAGAAGTGATAGAAAGCTGATATGGCAGAGAATGACTCTTCTGTTATCTGAAGGACAAGGAAGAAAATTTCTCATCCCAGAGAAACCTGATTTTTATTTCAAAGAAAAGCTGAGCATTGTGTCAACAGACCTGTATGACTTATGCCAAAGAATCAGAGTTGGCATAACGTTCCCCACATCACTAGTGATTTTATAAAGATATTATACAGGAAATTAGACAGATATTGTTCCAATGCTTTAAAAAACATTGCTCATGGACTTGTCAACCTGGTTTTGATCCTGGGCAGAACAACAGACAATTACTGGTTAAATTTGTAAACACGGCTCAGAAGAAAACACCCTTTTTAGTGGCAGTTAAAGACTATTGGATGATAAACCTGGTTAAGTGAAATAAATTTAATGAAAAAGTAATCTTGAGGTAACACATTGTGATAGCACAGTTGCCTTGTTTTGAGGAGAGTGTTCCAAAGTGGGTTGTTAGAAACCACTCCATCCGTTCCTCCCCCCCACCAGTTGTTCTTTGGGAGCCATTCCCTTCTGAGCAGAGAGAATGGGATTTTCTTGGGACTGGAAGGTAGGAGAAGATAAGTCTGTTCCCATAGCGTAGTGCAGGGTGTGTCCATGGGGAATCCTGCCTCCTGTGCTCCAAACACTGCCAAGGATTTTACATCAAGATACGCTAGGGTAAAATCAACCACCATCCAATAGTAATGCTTTGGAGATCTCAGAGGAAAGTGATAATTTCAGTTACAGAGCATGGAATAAGTTTATTCTATTAATAGGCTTTGATCACAGCGTACGAGCCCCTTACACTGTCAGAATCCTGCAACATGAAGGGAGCTGTACCAGAACTGGGATCTCCCACAGCAGCAAACCCAGCCTGGAAAGAAACAGCACATTTGGAACCACGGCCTTCTTGGAACAGTTTCTAGAGCGCAACAGAATGTCTGTTGCTTGGCTTCATTAAATCCAGTTGGAGGGCTTGAGCTTTTCCTCACTGTTTTAGTGATCCAGTGAAAAACTCTGAAACAAGGCAAAGGAACACTTTTAGCTGAACTGCTCCATCCTTTCCTCTTCTCTGTAAAATACCTTCAAATACTGAAGTGACTGTAGTGAACTGAAGAGTGTGTGTTTCTGATGCAAAACACTGTTTTGCACTATTCTTCTAAGCTTTTTTTTTTTTCCTAATACATTCATTTTTTTTCCTTTCTTTTGCTGGGAGTTTTAGGAGATGCTTTGTTGCCAGCACCTCAGAGTATCTCCATTCTTTCAACCAACATGAAACACTTCTTAACTTGGAGTCCTGTGATCGTCCAGGGAGCAACTGTGAGATACTCAGTTGAGTTTCAGGGGTAACTTCTGGATTTTTTTATTCTTTTTGCTCTTTGAACACTGTTTATCTCAGCTTAAGGTTCTAAATTTTCAGATGGCTTGCGCATATTCAGTTCACAAGCCTAAGAGAAGTTTGATGCTTTAGTACTGTTAATCACAAGTGGGGGAAAAATTCCTTTTGCTCCAGTTCTGGGACGGTTTGCAGTTTAATAGATACCTGAGTAATCCAAGGTGTGCATTAATTCCATATGAGAAATCTGCCTCTATCCAAGAATTCAAAAGTTAAGAATATTTGCAACATTTTATTTTGAAGAGGAAGGAGAAAACACTGAGATTTATTTCGTGTAAACCTTTTAAACATTTGACACACACCACAGGAGGTTTCTGATACACCTTGAGCTCTGACTTGTGTTACAATATGGCTTTGGAATTCTGGTGTACAGGGGACGACGAAGTCAAAGGAGTGGGCAGGACTTGATGCATCAACACGGCGTTGGCTGTCCCCACCTCCCACAATTTTGTGCTGCATTTGGCACATGAACTCGGCTCGGGGTGATTTTCTGCAGATAAGAACTAAAACACACCCACACTGGTTTCAAACACCTGTGGTCTTCCTGCCCCAGTGTATCCCAGCACAGGTTTTACCTGGAAAGAGCTCACAAGCAGCCTTAGCCTAGGCCACAGGTACATCTCCTGTCAGACTGCTGCCCGTCTTCTTCCTCTTCTCCTCAGGGAATACGAACGGGAATACGCCAACGGGAGCTGGATCCCCATCTCGGAATGTTCCCTCACCACAGCCACAGTGTGCAACATCACAGAGGACATCTCGGCCACCGTGGCCTACAAGCTGCGTGTCAGGGCAGAGCTTGGTGCCACAAGGTCACAGTGGGGCACCATGGAAGGCTTCTTCAACCGCGTCACGAGTGCGTCCCGCTCTTAAATTACATCTTTTGTGTTAAATTCTCATTTCCTTTGTTCTCTGCCATGTAGTCAACTGCTTTTTTTCAGCTTTTCATTTAAAAGTACAAAGTAGATTTCCAGGCCTCCCATTTGTGGCACACTCATCACGTACATACTTGGATTTTACGTTTTCCTATTGCTCAGTGTTAGTGGCAATTCACTGGATGTAAGAGCAAATTCTATTAAGAACATCTCGTCTATATGGCACTATGCATCACTTTCCTTCTTTTCTTGAAAGCAAGGAGGTTAAAACTGGTTTCAGCTACAGCAGAGTGGTGAAAAATGGCATAGATAAGTGTGAATAATGGCACAGATAAATAGCGCAAATATGATCTCTGTACTGCCTTGAACTTCCCAGTTCATAAATGTACAGTGCATAGTTTCATCTATGCTCGATTGATTCTCATTATTTCACTAATATTCCTCCCAGCAGAATCCCCAACAAAACCAAGCTTTGAATATCAAAGTAAGCAGGAAGCAAATCACCTAAAGATTTACTTGCATACATTTGCAAAACCTGAAGTCGCAGCAGATAGTGAGCCCAAGTCTATCAAAACTGTGCAGATACTAAAAGAAAATCAGGATTCATGGGAATTATCCTGAGGCTCATAATGTTTTTTCCTTCACCTTTGAATAACTGCCAAAATTCTCATGAAAAGCAGTGATTTCTCAGCTACTGTTCTGTATGTCAGTGCTGAGCTCGTGCCCAGGAGCACAAGAGCTGACCTGATCTGGTGTCCCAGCTTCTTTGGCCCAGCTGGTTCTGCTGCAGCTGTTCACGTGGGACCCTCGGGCCACACAGCTCCTCCACTGGAGAAAATTCAAAGCCTTTCAAGTTCTGTGCAGCTCAGCTATTGCCAAACTCCTGTTTGCAATGCCAGTCATGGTCCTTCTCCTGCTGAAAGTCTGCTACTGTGTTTAGACATACAGGGAAGAAGAGCACAGAAGTTTCTGCCCCACTGAAGCAACCAAGCGTTCTTGCAGATTGTTATCCCACCGGTGATGGCAGCTTCTCTTCCTCTCGCATCTGGGCAAAGGGGACATTTGAGGGTTGTCTCTGGTGTGATAATGGTGGTCTCTGTGTTGGCAGCTTCCCTGACCCCCCCTCTGCTGAGGGTCCTGGCAGACAGGCACCATTTGCTGGTGGAGCTGGCAGACATGGGACCGGCCTTCCAGTTCCGGGTGCTCTACTGGAAGAAGGGCCAGGAGAGCAGGGTGAGTTTGACCCTCAGGTTTTTAGGCAGTAACAGAGAGTGCCCAGAGGGAATGCAGACAGACATTGCCCAGGGACTGTTTGCCAGTCCCAGCTCCTGCTGTGGGGCTGAAGGACCTGTCTGGAGTGGGTTTGTGCCACCTTACCCTGCACATACCAGTGGGTCACTGTGGGTTCCTCATGAGAAGCTTGTCTGTTCTTTCCACATTTCCTTCTCTGGGAAAAGGAATCCTCTCACGTACCTCAACTATAGATAGAAACCAGAAGTCAGGAACCAAAGGTGTTTGTGCTACTTCTCTCTTTGAATATCATCTGGTTTCGTCAGACCATGATTAAGGTGTCACACTGAGGTGCTGACAAACTTTTCTCAGTTTTCTGAGCCAGAAATTGCAACATTAGTAGTCCTTGATGGATTTTTGTTCCATTTATCTGTTCTGGCTTTCAATCTATGTAAACTTCTAGCTTGTACGACTTCCTGCAATGAGGAATTCTGCAGCTTAACTGTTGTGCTGTTGTCCCCAAAACTTGACTTGGGAATGAGAGAGAGAACAATTATTCCCTATTCACTTTCCCTACCACTCTATTAGTTTTATATTCTGTATCTTTTTCCAGGCCAAGGACTCCCAGACTACTTAGCTGTTCCCTGTGGAAGCCCTCATAGCTATTTTTGTCTTTACCAGGGCAGGCAGGGAGAAACCTGCACAGTCCAAGCTGCAGGAACGCTTTGTGTCAGCACCATAAAACAAAACAAGTCTTCCCACTCCCTTGTCTCTCCAGCAACTGTTAATGTGACTGCCACAGAGCTGACTATCCCATGAAACTTGAACCCCAAGTTCCTGTTTCTAGATGGGAGGATGCTGTGAAAATGTAGGAGAAAAATTCTCACAAGCATAATTCTGTGGATGCTGAAACCTGGGTTGCAGAAAGATTTTCCAGCTTTCTGCCTCTGTCTGTGAGAAAGTCTTTACTCTCTCACAGACACTGGCTGAAAACAGTTAGAAGTTTCTGTAAACTATTCCCTTTATCTTGCAGGTGCAGGATTGTTGTGAAATTGACCAGAGAAATATTTTGAAATGGGTGTTGTAAGATCTCACCAATCATTCTAAGGAGATGGATGGTCAGGGACCAATGGCCTTGTGCCGTTCAAGCAAACTAAGATATAAAACCAGTTTGTAAATTAAATAAATAATTCCTTTTCTCCTTGGACTGGAATCAGTGTCGTTTCTCACTGTTCCTGGTACAACAGTGACATAATTCCACATTTATCTGTGTTCAATTGCATTTGTTGCAATGAAATCCAAGTAAATGAGATCAACCTTGTCCATGGGCTCTCTGACACCTTAAAAACAATCAATAGGTTTGTATCTGATTGTGTTTTATGAATTAAATATTAATTCTTCTTCCGTATGTGACCTTAATCACCTAAACATTAATTCCAAACTTCAGAATACTTTCTACCAACTGGACTGATGCAAACATTATTATTGCTGGTCAATACGAGTCCTATGCTGGGACTCTTGTTATTTTTTTAAATTATTGTTACATTTGACATGTCTCATTTGATGCTTTTGCAAGAGGTCACCCCAGGTAGTCATAGACCTGATTTTGTCCTTGAAGTCATTTCAAACTAATGGCCTTCCATATCATGTTTCTGTGGAGAAAGCTATTTTGATGGTGGGAAGGACTTGCCCTGCCAGGAGCACCCTCCTGGCTTGTTGGAGTTTTTTACGTGTGTAGAGCTGGAGGCTGATCTGGCCTTCTGTGAGAGCAGGCTTTGCATCTGCAGCACAGAAAGAGGAGCAGTTGGGTAGCTGTTACCCGTCCTCTCATGGCTGGGGAGACTGGAAACAGCAAATTCATTTTGCCAGCAGTGAATGCAGACCTACTTATGGCAATAAAATAATGTCCTGCTGATCATATGCTGTTCGAGCTTTGCTGGAGTGTGTTACAGTTGCACACACCAATTTCACTCACCCCTCACTAGCCCAGTCCATTCCCTCTCTGAGCTCTCTGGCACAGCTCTCACACCTCATCACGGCATGGTTCTGGCACAGGCATGATTTTGGCACCCATCACACCCAGAAAAAACTCAGATCAGTTGAGACCTCAGACATTCCCCTCCTTCCAGGGTAGCAGGTTGCGGTCTACTGCTATGGCCCAGCATTATCATTACGACTCTTTGGCTTACAGCTCCTTCCTTCCATCCCCTCCTGCTCTTCGAGGTGTGTGGGCTCATTCTGCACTCCACTGTGCTTTCTTGTATGCTGCTTTTGTCCCTCCTTTGTTCTACTCATATCGGCCCCACTGACACCTCCTGCTGCTCCCTCCTTCTCTCACTGGGCAAGCATCATGGTGATGCCAGATGGTTTTTTGCATTTTTTCTTTTCTATACCCTCTGTATTCTTTATGCATCTGTTTGGAGCTCTGTAGCTGATTACTGTATTTGTAGCTACGTTTCCCAGTACTTTTCCCTGCCCTGATATGCAGAAAGACAAAACATATTCCAAAGTCCCTATCCTATCTTGGTTCTCCCTGGGAATCAAGGCTGAAAAACAGCTCTTCCAGACACATTTGCATCAACAAAGTTCAGTTCCATCTGAGAGGGGAGGATTTAGAAGGGGTTTGAACTGGGGGGGAATTGCATCACCACTTGTGCTCCTAATTGGTGCTTTTTGTCAATTATGCTAATTTACTAAACTTATAAATCTGTATTCAACCCTGTGGGGGGTGAGCTTTTGTGGACATTTTCCATATCTGCCCCTGGAGGCCTTCAATAAAATCAACCTTTATATTACCTCCTATGCTAATACTATCTCGAAAGTGTGTGTTGGTTCATTTATAGGTTCTGTAAGGCATCAGTGGTAGGGCTGCTCTTTGATGTTAGATCCTTGCCCTGTGTCCTGATGCTTTCTCTTCTGGGCCCGTGGCAGGTGCAGCAGAAGATGACGAGAGAGGTGAGCTCCATGGTCCACCTGGACACCATGGAGGCAGGAGCTGAGTACTGTGTGAAAGCTCAGACACACGTCGAGGCCATCAACAGGAGCAGCAGTTTCAGCCCGACACAGTGTGTGAGGGCACAGGGTAAGAGCCAGCCTTCCCCCCTGCTCCCCTGCTGCAGTCATGCCCAAAGCTCTTCCTTCTGTTTCCATCCCGAATCTCCTGCCTTGTTTGAAAATGCGCTGCCCGTTTGTTACTTGGGAGAAATAAAACTGAGGAAGACTCAGGAGTGCCACCCCCTACTCTGGCACTGGAGTTTGCCAAGGAGGGATCTCACCTGGGTGGGTGGGAGAGCAGCCACACAGGGTTCAGGCTGGCTGCAGTGAGTGCTTGGTCCCTGCAGTCTCTCTGAGAAGTTTTGCTGCCTCTGTCATTTCCAGGTGACACATCCGTGTGGCTGCTCACTGCCCTCATCTCCTCTGCTGGCTTTGCAGTGGCAGCTTTAACCCTGCCTTTCCTTATCTGGAAAATAAGTAAAATCTTTCAATATTCCTGCTGCCCCGCTGCTGTCCTGCCAGACACACTGGTAACTTTTTTTACTGTGCTTTATTCGTTTTTCACATGCCGGGTACTCACAGGAGCACGGGGCAGGCAGAAAAAGCAGATTCCCAGGAAGCCTTGCCCATTCCCGTGTGAGGAGCTGAGATGCAGGGATCAAGCAGCCCTGAACTGGCTGCACAGATGTCACTGCCTTTGGCCCAGAGCCCTGAACAGGGAAGATGCTCCTGGTGCTTCTGGGGAAATGGCTTGGGAGGCAGGGACTGACCCTGCCTGAGCAGCTGCTCCCTGAACCAAACAGCTGTGCCACTGTCAACACTGCTCCACGTCCCCTGCTACCACCCCTGAGCTTCTCAGCAACTTGCTAAGGAGAAATCAATCAAAAGCTCCTCAGGAATATGTTTAAATGTCCAGTTCAAGTGAGAATGCAGGTTAGCAGCTTCTGTGGCTGTGGGTTCTCTGGGCAGATGTGGCAGGAAGGATGAGAGGAACTCTTTGGGGGGAAAAGGACAAGCAGACTAACTCATCAGCCTGAGGGTGTTTGAGTGAGTGTATCTGTTTTCCAGAAAGAATCAGAGCCCCCCACCCAGCAGATCCTGCATGGCAGTGAAGAAGCTGAGCAATGTGATCTGATGGTGGTTGTGATGCCCTCAGAAGAGGTTCTCCAGCTGTGGATTCAAAAAATACTTTAGAGCACCCCAGAAAACAAACAGCCCCTTTGTAGCATCTTCATCCATCTACGTCAAAAGCAAGTAAAGGTGACAGCTGCTGTTTCCTGTCCTTCCCCTTCATATCCTTACCCAGGAGCAGACCTGAGGTGACCCACATTCCTTTTCTCAGCCACATCGGTGCTCCCAAGGCAGAGCTCATCCTTCAGCCACCAGGATGTCACCAGAACAACACATGGAGAGCCCAGTCCCTTAGTTCCAAATCATTTCAGCCTCGGTGTTTTTACCTCAGTAACAGGTTCTTACGTGGCTAAGCCAGCTGGGATGACCAGGGGGGGAAATGCAGACCCTGAAGTGAGGTGGAGTTCTTTAAAAAGGGTCTTGGCAGTGAGTGGATGTAGCATCCTAACCCGTGCATGTGACAGGTCACAATGCTGGCGCCACCAAAACTTGCAGACAACACCATGAGGGACGCCTGGCTTTGGAAGGAGCAATGTGGGAAACAGACAGATTTCCAAAGTGGTTGGAGGGAGCACTGGGAACCTCCTGGGGAGCAGAGCTTTGCCAGACCAGCAGCATCCCTGACAATGAGTAGCTCCAATATCACCTAGTCAGGGTGTCAAAAATGCAAAAGCTGTGTATACATGAAGAAAAAACCACGACCGTCAGGGAGAAGGAAATTAGGGGTGAATTATTTAAATGAGAGAGGATTGGAGTGGAGAAAGTTTGGAAAAGGTAGGCTCCAGAAATAGTAAAAGAAATGGGGAAAGAGAAAAAAAAGATGTGTGAATCACGGTCAGGACTGTCCAGGGTGCCTGCTGGGCATCCCTGTGGTTCAACAGCACGCCTGAAGCAGGACAGTGGTTATTTCACACAAGGCAGATATGTTGCTGTGGTCAGGAGGGCCAGAGTGAGGGGCAAATGCAGTGCTTATCTTGGCAAGCAGAGGGATACCAGGCTGTATGGATCAAGCATCACAGCATTACCATTTAGTGACCGTTCCAGACCTGACAACACCATTATCCTCCAGGTATCTTGTCCTCTTAAGGGAGGAAATTGCAAAAGACAAGAGAAATTCCTTCTAAATACAAATAAAACACAGGTGTTGTGTATATTGCAATTATGGCTCTCACATTGGAAAAAAGTAATTTATCACCTATTAAGCAGAGACTTGTGTCAGCACGGCATGAAAAGACATTGATCTAAGAAGCTTTTTTCAAAAGCTCTCAGTGGCTTTAATGAAATGTAAGACATCTCAAAGAATGATGTTCCAGTTTCATTCTTGCAGCCTTGTGTGAGGCCATCGGGTGGCAACAAAGCACCGTGGAAAAGCAGAAGTGACTCAGGAGTCGCTGTGCCTGGGTCCTGTTGAGGCAATGCTCTCCCTGGGTCCTGGCCAGCACCTCATTTTCGTGTTGCAGCCCGCTTGCCTGGTTTACTCCTGTCTCATTAGCTTCTGTCTGGACAATACTGGAGTGCAGTGCTTTGGTGTTGAATTTTAAGACTGATATTGCTGAATATTGAGCAAATTACAGGGTGGGAAAATCTGGGCAGGTCTGGCCACTGAAGAATCAGCATTCATTATTAGTTTGTTGATAATTAACTGGGAAACGCCTGGTTACAAGCACCCATGAGATGCTGGGCCCAGAGATGGTTTGGAAGAAAAGAGGAAAAGGGCATTTTCATGGGCTGATATGACAAGTGCCCAGCAGGTCTCACCCTTCCAAAATCAAGCTGGAGCAGCAATGGGAGGCAACCAGTGAGTGATTCTGGCAGCAGGCAGTGAACTGCAGTGTGTTTGGGGAGGACAGACAGCACAGAACTTCTGTTCCTTGCAGGGTCAGGGGCTCCTTGTCAAACATCCCTTTACACAGTTTTGCCCAGTGCTTGAATTGTCAAGACCAGCTCCACATCACAGAAGCCTTGGTAGTGAGGCTGGTTTAGGGAGCTCCTGTGCCTCACATTTATCCTTGTTTTTTACCCCATTGATTCGGATGAGTTCGGATGTCTTGATTTCTAGACACCCCACATGCAGGAAATTGTCCTCTTGCTTGTCCATCCCATAGGTCCAAGAAGCCTCAGCAACTCCTCCTATCTCTTCCTTCCCTCTGACACTGCTGCATTATCAGAATCACAGCATCACAATATTCTGAGCTGGAAGGGACCCACAAGGACCAACAAGTGCCCATGAATGGCCCATATGGGGTTCAAACCCACAATCTGGGCATTATTAGCAACATCCTCTAACCAGCTATGGCAGTACCAGCAACTGTTCAGGGACATAGAGAAAAGAAGGGAAATAAAAGGCCATTGAATATGAAGGGCTTTAAAAAATTATTTTAATGGGTATTTTCCAGTTGCACATTAAGCATAGAGCATATGTTTCTTTCTCACTTGCAATAACAGATTTTATGTCCTTCCTCATTGCCAATAAAGCAGTAAAACTGTTGTAGAAAACCGCACAGAAAACATTAAACAAAAGAAACACCCAAGAAAAACTTCTTACAATGGGGACATGGGAGGGAATCGTGTAACCACCTCTGCCACCTTAGCAGACTATTCTCAATTTACATTAGGATATTCCAGTTTATGGCAGCTTGAAGCCAGATTTGAGATGGTGATTGAAAATCCATGTAAACCTTCTCATTTTGAAGTATGTGCTGCATTTTGCTAAGCCTGAAAATCATGGCAGAGAACAAGAGCAATTCCCCTGCCTGCCATGCACACAGGAGAAGGGTGGCATTGGCACAGGCAGCTGCCATCAGTGACTCCTTAAACCATTTCTCTTCTATCCAAGAGATAATTTTGGCATGGCAGCCCCTGCCTTTAATAACTGATTTTGCTCCCACCACCACGACACCACCTTACAAAGAAGGCCCAGAGCAGTCTCCACAGTGAAGGATCCATACGGACGAGCTTTGCTCTGCTCCTTTCCCTTCATGAGGTACTGAGTGGCTCCATTTCTTTCAAAACAAGCTTTTCTGCTTTTCTCAAAAAATGTTGCATGGAAATAAAGCACAAACCTGCATTGCGTTTTGAGTGAGTTTTGGTTTTGTGCTATGTCACCTGGGGGATGTGACTCCAAAACCCCAACTTTTTCATGAAGACTTTGTAAGAACAGAAGAAATAGTAATTAGACCAGTTTTCAAAGAATAAATTGTGAAGACCAGCATAAAAACTGTCGACCAGCATAAAAACCTTACCTGAACATTTGAGCAGAGATACATATTGCTGCATTGACAAGAAAGCAAGGAATTCAATTATCTCTTCCATGACACTAACAGGCTGGAATATACGTTAATTTTTCCTCTGAAGTACATTTCATTAGAATTATATTCCTTTTTGCAATTTTTTTACAGTCCAGCATTTCCATCTCCAATCAAACGGAGATCTTTAGCTTGATAAATTACCCTTTTAAGTGTTTCCTACATCATTACTTTATGTTTTGTCTCTTTTCTTACAAAATCTAGAAGTAACCAAAAGCACTGCTTTGACTGCAAATCAGTTCAGTTTCTTGTGAAGGTGGTACTCTGTCCTGCAAATGAGCTGCTGCAAAAATAATAAACATCCAAACCAGAGACAGATAATTATTGTTTAAAGAATTTGCCTACAGATGATTCTGTTGCTATTACAGTACAAAACTGCAGAAACAGAAAATGACTCAGTTCATGTCTCTTGTGGTGTTTCTCAATAAATGGAACTATAAAAAAAAATCAGAAATTACTAAATCAAGATATGAAAGCAATTAAAAGATGGCAAGGTTAAGTGAAATTGCCCAAGTAAACACTGCACATGGAGCCCTAATTTGGTTTCCTGCAGCGCATGGGCTATAATTTAGCTGTTACTACAGAAATGGCCCCATCTGAGGATTTTAATGTCCATGATTTGCTTGGGATCAACTCAGACCTTCGCTGAGAGCCAAGGACATGGTGTCCCAGTGCAGACAGCAGTCCTACCACAGACACCCTGCGCACCCCACAGCCCCAGTCCCCAGCCAGGGGTGGCAGCAGCCACCACTTCATTTACACATCTTCAGTCCTGGAATAAAGCAGAGGCATGAGGACACTGCCAGCCTGAGCTCTGCTGATGTGCCTGCATTTCATGGTGTTAAGGGCTGACTTGAGGAGGGTCTGGGCACAGATTAATATCTGATTTTAAAAATTTTTTTATATTATTCTTTTTTTGATCAGACATCTGAGTCAAGAGGCCTATTTAAAGATCGAGCAGAGGTTTAAGTCAATACATTCTACCTGCCAAACAATTCACATTTGGCAGAACTATTTTAACTGAGTGCTCTATATCTGTATCAAATCCTGCAGTCTCTGTTAAGGGGGTTGTATTAACACACACAAATAGAAGGGGTCTGTTACACCTGAATGATTTGGGCACCACCAGCAGAGCACATGGTGGAGGAAAGGAAGGTCTCTTCAAGATGCACACAACCTTAGAGGTCAAGTGGAGAGGCAGAGTGCTCCCTACCTGAGACTTTGCAGGATACCAAGAATAGAAAGGACTTTTCCCCATCCAAAACACAGTCAATGAAGGGGTTGGAAAGAGGAAATATTCATGACCAGCTGTGAAGTTGGAAATAAAACCCCAGCTCCCAAGCTGAGCAGTCAGTATGATACTGCTGAACTTTTTCCTCCCGTAGCTTCATTCCCATTTAAGTTCCCAGAAGATTCATAACATCTTTCCTTTGAAGAATTGCTCTCTCATTTTGCCCCTTTGCTGAGGCCACAGAGTTCACACAGACCTGTGAGAGTGGTCTTTGATACCAGCCAGCTGCAGCTCTACACTTTTTATCATACTGTGGTCTCCAAACCAGCCTTCCCCTGCACCACCCCTCTCTGCTCTCTGCTGCGCTTTCATTCTGCTGAGTGTCCTGCTCGTCCTCCAGGTTGCTCATATATCTCCTCCCTCCTGCTGCTCTCCAGACAGCTCATGGCTAACATTTTCCCTCCTTCTGCCAAGTGCTGGCCTTGACTCCCTCTTCTGCCATCTGCTACAACTTCATTGTGAAATTTGACATTGTTCCCAACACTCTGCTGGGTTTGGTGCTGCCTCAAATGTCCCGCAGTTTGGAGGATGTCTCTCCCCATGACACTGTGTGTCATCTTGGGATAGTCTCACCCAGGCTTTCTCAGGCAGTTTGGCATTTTCTTAGTCACTTTTGCATACTCATTCACTTCTCCTCCAATGCACTGTGAGATGCTGTCCCCAGCCAGGCTAAAGCTTTCCGTGCTCCAGCCTGTCATCCGCCTGCTGACCTTTTCTCTTCCCCTTGGAACAGTTATGCAATTACCTGGCTTTGCTCTGGAGAGACATCTTTGCCACTGTGTTTTGCTTTTAGTATTGATCTCTTGATGCTTAGTTTGGTTGCTTTGTCTTCTGCTCAGCTCCTGGGGGAGAGATTTCTGCTCAAATTGAGGTTTGGTACTGGAATGTTTAAAACCTGCTGGCTGCATGTAAAAATTTGTTGTGTTCTATAACTTCTCTCTCAATGTAGACCAAATGCAGTGTCCTGTTACATTCAGCTCCCAGAGCCACCCTGACCATCCTGTCTTCCCGTGGCAACCAAACCTTGCCCTCACCTTCAGCATCAGTACCCTGATGAGATCATGGGCACATCCCAAGGGCTCTTGATCCCCTGGCTTGGAATACACCCCCAGTGACACAATGTGCACTCATTTTCTGCAAGTCTGTGTAGCCCCATCAAAAAGCCATCCCTGCACATAAGCAGCCTCTCCTACTCTGCTCTGGTAAAGCTTATTTTTGCAAGTGCATTTTGCAAAGGGTCCAATTTCTGCAGAGAATATACAGAAACATGAACCTCCAGGAAGAGAGCTTGCTCAAACAAATCTCCCTGATCACTCCTTTCTGAACTAAAATCCCATTGCAAACCATAATCTACCACTTAAAATGCCTGGACATATGGATGAATCCTAATTATGGGGAAAAAATACATGGACATACAAATAAGCAACTTTATCTTTCATATAAATGACACCAAATGCACACAGTTTACTCTTTTGCCAGGCAGAAACTGAAAACTACAGACATTTAAATGTTCTAACTTCTGTCCCTAGAAGTATATTGATAAGAGAAGGGAAAAAATGTCTTAAAAAACACAGCAAGGAAGTAATATAAATTAATTCATCTGTAGTTAGTGGATTAGGCACTTCCAAAAGCACAGTGGGATATGACAGTATATAAATTTATATGAATATGGAAATCAGATGCCTGGGTTATAAAAGAGCATGTTTGGGTAATGAACCCTTTGACATTTCTCAGCACTGCTCTGTTTGTTGTGGCTACTTTTGCTCTGGGGCTGCTTTTATGCCAGGCCAGGGTGCCCAGGAAAATGGGAAGACTCATGAGCTGCCATTAAGGCTTTGATGTGCAAGAATGCTTCTTTAATTGCAGCAATAAAGAATGAAGTGGGTTCTGCTTTTAGAGTTCTTCTTAAGTGGACCTGTAGCTTCTTGTAATAACTTTGACATATCAAAGCTAGCCTTAACAAAGAGTACTAAATATTAATTAAACTTTCATCTTAATCCAATCCAACTGTCAATTGTGAGGAAATAATTCTTGTAACTCTAAGACAGAAAAATTTCTAATTCAGGATCAAAAGTAGGATAGCACTACACTGAATTCACTCCCACCATGGGTGGGCACATCTAAATAGCTTGTTGGGAATTGCCTCAGGAATATCTTGCTTGCTCAGCCCTGACCTTTTGGACTGCCTCTTCAGGCAACTTAGCCAGTCAGCTCTCCCAGACACGAATCAAGACATGACTCAGACCTGTCACTTCTTTTCATCTCCCTTCCTCTCCACCAGCTGCTGGAAGATTTAAATGCAGATAATGGATAAGTACAAATCTGCTGACATCCCAGTCGCACCCAGTTTTTACACAAAGAGCAGTGCTGGATGATTAATCTGATGCTGTTTGGGAGAGTCAGGGGCTGCAGGGACCCTCCTTGTTGCAGAAGGGTGCCTGTAGTCTCTGAGTGGCACAGCCCCACTGTCCCAGCCAGGATGAGCAATGCTGACAGCTGATCCCAACATCCAGAGCAGCTCCTCTGGAGAGGGCACTCAGGGATGTCTTGTCCACTGCCCAGTGACACTGGACAAAGGAAATTTTTATGGGAGAAGCAACAGTTTATTTTAGCACTTTCATTTCTGTCAAGACTACTAAAGGTCTTTGCTACAGTACTGTCAGAAAGCATTTTTTGCCTGGTTGGTTTAGGAACAGGAAGAATTTCCTGAGCAATCTTCTTGTCCTTGCCTAAATGCCCACAAGCAAAGTACATGAAAGACACACTCCAAGTCACAAGCTAAACCGAAGACCAAAATTTCCTGTGGTATCAATATCCAGGCCACCTTCACATGGACCCCAGGGGGCTGCCCGTTTGCTGAGGGCCTAATTTCTGCAAGAAAATCAGGATTGTCCCTCGGCAGCATCTCTTAGATGAACAGGACTGTAAAGCCCAGCCTGCGCACTCAGAGTGCCAAGCATCACTGCTGAGCACAGACTGCTTTGGGTCAGAGCTCCGAGAAAAAGATAAAAACTGGGGTGAAAACGGCAAAAGGGAGCCTGAGTCTGGAGTGGAGAGAACACAAACTATTCACAGCTGGTAACACAATCTGGGGGAAATACGGGGAGTATTTCCATCCCAATCCCCTTCTCCAAATATAAAAATAAAAGCTGTTAAGTGACGGAGGTAAGGAGAAAGTTCCCACTTTGCTGGACAGCGCGGAGATAGGGGAGGTATGTTGGGGGCACACCAATAACTCATGTTTACCATGGTAAAAGAACAAGAGAAAGATGAGCTGTGCAGAGCTCCATGTCAAGGGAGGAAAATTCCAACTAGAAAAGGAGATTTTGAGCCATTTGCAAGACAAATGAATTGAGCAAGAGAATTCTGTGGCTCTGTGGCGCTGAGGAAAAGCAAAGAGGAGCTGCCAGGAGGGGTCCAGTCCAAAGTAGCAGGAAGAGCTGGGAAGGCCAGTCCAGTGACAGCTGAAAAGGACAAAATAAACACATGAGGAAGCCCAGGAGGACAGAACAGTAAGAAATGAGAATTTAAATAAATGTTGATTTAAATCTAGCATATAATCCCATGCATTTGACACTGCTGGTTCCAAATAAACACCCAAACTGAGCTCATCATGTCCCCATTAGCACCAGAGGACCCAAAAGTAGGGCTTCCTCTCATTTTAGTGAATGGTGCCTCTGTTTTCGACTGGTGAAAAACAGAGCCTGATTGAAAGGTTCCTTTTGCAAAAGCTATCACTAGTTTAAATCCTCTGGGTCAAATTAATTTTGAACAGGAGTAAATACTGGGTAATAACAATTTGCACTGATCCTATAAGAAATACTAAAGGAAAAGGGGTTATCTATAACCTGTAAAGGTACTTTTTCTCACAACATCAGAGAAAAGTTATTGCTGCAAAAAGGTTTTTAAAGATTCTTGTAGCCACAACCTGAAAACCACTTCCCTATAGCATTCAAGTCCTTCTACGTTATCATTAAAGATAATACCACATAAATACTACTAAATCCAGGCATCTGTACTGCCTTCTGCAACATATGTATGAACTTTCTGTTTTTATACACAACAAATCTGATAAACAGAGGTTATATAAAAGAGAAGTCATTGGAGTATTACAGCGTGAGTATAGCACAGAACAGTTTCCTTCTTTCCAAGTAATCCCAATTTATGCAGTCTAACAATGAAAAAAAAAACCTGATTTCCTTTAGGAAAAAGAAAATTATTCATATTAAAAAAATTCTCTGACTGAGAATACTTTACTTTGTGCTCGGTATTTTTAAATACTTAAGATTCTAAAAGCTCTGTAGCACAAAAGAAACTGAACTTCTGCTTTATTTTGCCCTTTTTCTTATTAATTTACTGCTGCCATGTCTGTTCTCAACAGCTCTGCCAGCCTGAAAAACAAAAATGAAGAAGATAAGGAGGAACAGAAATAGAAATACCTGTTAGGATTAAGAGTAAAAATAAAACGTAAAAAGTATTTAGGACAAAATTACCCCAGATAACAAAAGTATTGGATGCCCACTCCTCAGGGAGATGAGCACACGGAGGAGCAGAGTGGGCAGGTGCTGGTCCTGCAGGCCAGAAAACACAATCCACAGGGCAACAGGTAGAGAAAATTTGTGAGAAAAGAGCTGTAAAGACCTGTATTCACACTTGGAGAAGTGTGATGATTCAGATGCTGGCAGCCACTTGAAAGACAGTCCTGAAGAACAGCACTAGCTTTCTTGTGAAGGCTTTCTGTCAAAGTTTCAAGTGCTTTGTTTATTCCTCTTAGCAGGTGGATAACCCTGAGAAACACAGCAACACCGCAAACACAGTACTGAGTAAATGTCCTGCAACATAAAAATAATTGAAGTAATAATCCTGTGGTCCTCTGAAGAGCTATCACCTCTATTTCTTGCATGCAATTAAAACCAAGGAAAGCATGCTGATTATTTGGCTGCAAGATGTAATGCTGGAAGGGCTGCAACAGGGAGAAGTGCTGTGCAATTCCAACAGGACAAGGAGAGGCACCCTGCTAGTGCAGACCACAGGGAAAAACCTGGCACTGAGGAGGTGGCACTCACCAGGCACAGGCAGGGGTAGGCAAGGTGAAGGCTCTTGCGTAGGGAAGGGTCTGCAGCACAAAGTTATTTCACCAAACTTGCAGAGCTGCCATCACAGTTGTTCTCACAGAGCCCTGTGAGTTTTCTCACAGAAGTTTTCTACTAACTTTCCAGTTTATTTATAAGAAAAAATGACCAAAGCCAAGTGAGTGTAGATATAGTGGAAAATCTCATCAACAGTTGGGCTCAGACATGCAGGACAGGCACCAAAAAGAGCCATAACAAGTCCTGTGGCTACCTGTGAGGGGGCATCAGGAAGGCAGGAACAGGTCCTGGAAACCTTGAGGAGAAACTTCACCTCATCCTTCCTGGCCTTCTTCAAGGAGCTGGAGAAACTGTCCCCACATGTCAAGTCTGCAGGCAGCAAAGCACAGCACGAGCTGTGCCTGTGGGCTCCATCAGCGCGGTCCTGTCTGTCAGTGTGAGCCTGCTTGGCTGCATGGATATTTCCAGGGCTTGCTGGAAACCCGCTGCTGGACCGCTTTGAGAGGCCACCAGCATCCCCACAGCCCTTGCACAGTGTCCAAACTAGGCTGGAAGGAACCACCACTCAGAAGGCACAAAGAGCTTCTTCACCACAGAAAATCACATTCACCTACCAAGGAACAGAACTATTGTGTGACAAGTGTGGCCAATCTCAGTGCTGGACACAGGGGCTCATGGGTTGTACCTCCACCACCATCAGGTGTCCTACTCCTCGTGGCACTCAGTGTTCACCAGAGAGCTGTGAGCCATGTGCAAAGGGGTCGGAAACTCTACGAGCCAGCTGAACATCATGAGAGGACAATACACTTCTCTTTGGAAATATTAATTATTATTAAGTATTAAGTGCCCTCTGCTCTCAGCATTGCCATCTGGTGAGTAAAGTCCAGGGTTTGCTCTAATTAGTTCTGCCTGTCTGCACAAACCAGGACCGACAAAATTTCCTCCAGACCCACTTCAACCAAAACATCTGTGAGCACTGTGTCTGGGAATAAAAGCCTGGGAAAGGGGCTCCACTTGGTGTTGTGAAAGATGTGGGTTTCACACATCACACACTTTCAAATCTAAATTCCTCTGGGGCTGCCAGAGCAAGCCCCTGAAGAAAGAGATTTACACCATTATGCCGAAAGCAGAATCAACCCCTAGATTTACTACTCTCTAGCTCAGAGCAGAAATGCTAAAGTACCACACCACCCTTCCTCCTCCTGGATGAATCTCTACCCTGTGGTGTATGAAAAATGCCTTTCACAGCTCCACATAATAATAATAATAATAATTCTTTTCGGGACTGAGCCGTGACGCCTCCCCCAGCCCGGCGTGCTGCAGTGGGCTCCGAGCGGTGCCGGGGACGGTGGCAGCGGGTGGCAGCTGTCCCTGCCTCCTCCTGCCGCACGCTGAGCCGCTCCTGCCCGTCCTACGGGAGCAGGGGACAGCGAGCCTGGCAGCCTGCAGGTGTCTCCCAGCGGAGGAGGCTGCGGAGCCCCTCGGGAGGATGATGTGTGGTACCCGAGCAGATGTTCACTCGCCTCTGGTGCTCCTCGGGAGGCAGAGCCGCTCCGCTCCCCTCAGCGCGCTGAAGCTCCGCGGCTGCGAGAGATCGGCCCCGCTGCCGCGCCGGCAGCTGCTCCTTTAACGTACAAAGGCAGGGTTTCAAGTGAAGGGGAAGAATGGGAGTCTGGCTGCAGAGCTTCCCTCACCGCTTCGGCAGCAGATTGGAAGGAGCTGAGAGTTTTGATGCCTGGACAACTGGATTCTGAATCGTGAGAGGCTTTGAAACCCCCCCCCCCTCCCAAATAAAACAAACCCCTTTGACTTCTTCTCTCAGCAGGAGGGGGAGGGAGGGCGGATTTACCATGAAGACAAATCGAAGATGCAGAGCCCTGCTAGCAGTGAGTCTGAATCTGATGGCTCTCCTCTTCTCTACAACAGCTTTTATCACGACCCACTGGTGTGAGGGCACACAGAGGGTCCCCAAGCCGAGCTGTGGGAAAGAGAAGAAGACAAACTGCCTCAACTACGGCGGGAATGAGACTGCAAATGAGACGAACCAGAATGTGGTTCATTACAGCTGGGAGACGGGAGATGACCGCTTCCTTTTCAGGTATTTCCACACTGGGATCTGGTACTCCTGTGAGGAAAATATCAATGCTGCTGGTAAGTATAAAACAACTTCCTTCCAGCCTGTGTCGCTTTGTGTTTGCCTCGGTGTGATAAGCAGCGGGCGAGCCGTTCTGTGCTGTATCTTAGAGCAGATTCGCCCTGCGGAGAGAGGCAGGATTTTAACAGTTCTTTGTCGAAAAGCAACCTGTTTCCTGCGAGAGCAGGGATTTTTGCTTGTTTACCTGCTGGCTGCTGCAGGGTCTGAGCTCTCCAGCCAGCTGAGCCCCTGAGCAGCAGCGAGTGCCACCCTCCCGGGCACTGCAGCCACAGGCTGGGCAGCGCTTCCCCGGCAGCTGCTCCTTGGAGCGCTCGGAAGGCAGCGGCCGGAGTTAAGGAGGTGCTGACATCTGACGGCAATTGCCCCTAGGACAGTGGTCTGAATGGCAGGGGGAGAACAAAGGTCACGGTTTTTACCAGCTGTAGCCCAGCCTGACTCTTTTCTGCTATGCCTGAAGTAAATGACCACCCGCGAGCCCTTCCTGGAGTGTCTGTTCATTGAACAGAGAAATGCAGTTAAAGGGCACAACTGGGCACAAGAAAGCTCATTTCTGTTCCCTGCTCAGCCATTTACTCGCAGGGAACCACTCAAAAAGACATCTCTCCAGCTTATCAGTGCATTCATTTCCTCTGCTGTAGCCTGGCACTTCCCAAGAAATAAAACACTGGAGGGTGGATGGCAGGCAGCTGCCCTGGGACCGATTTAAGTCTCAGCAGATGCAAACTGACAGCCCCTACTCCCAGAGCTGTCTGCTAGAGCTAACATCCACACTCTGCTTTTGAAAGAGCTCTTTTCTAGATTATGTGACTGAAAAATAAAGTTTACAAGTGTGACACAGTATGAGATGATGGATTGTGGATACTTGTTCCTCACTGGGCTGTTCCCATCCTATCCTGCCATTGCCCAAGCAGCAGACTGGGGAGTTGGTCCTTCACTGCCGGGAGAGAGGAACAGTTAATCATGGATGTGTCGTATCTCTGAGAACACAGTCCCCTCTGGAAATGGGAAGTTTAGAACACAGTCCCCTCTGGTAATGGGAAGTTTATGGCATCCTGGTAGAATTCTCTGTGAGAATGTACTATTAAACGGGGCAAACCTGGGGAAGTGCTCTCAGCCTGTTTCATCCCAAGGGGCTGTGTATTCTCCCTGGTGTTTTTGAGGAGAGTACTTGCAGAATTAGTTGCTCATTAAAACTCAATTTAATGTTAAAAAAGGAAAGTTCATGAACTCCAACCTTGGGACTGCAACAGCTCCAGGCTGAAATGAGAGCACCAAAGCAACACTCTTGACGTTAGAAAGAAAAACACAGAAAAAAAATATTATTTATCTTCCTGATTTGGGAATCAACTTAGGCCACAGCAGCCTGAGTGAGTAGCCTAAGACTCTCTGGCTTTCTGAGCATCTTAGCTGGGGTTGGCACAATCAAGGATGCCCATATTTCTGGCACATACTGAAATCTTTCCAAGCCAAGATTTATGTGTGAGATAAGTTGTAACTGTGTGACTCTAGCCCACTCAGAAAAGTGAGTTATCTGTGGGAGAAGAGAAATACAGTGATCTATTCTGTACCGGGTAAACAAAGCTGTGCTGTAGTGGGTGATTTCAGGAGAGAGTTGGAAGCCAGCTTTAAAAAGTTCTGGTGAAAGCAAGAGAGAAGGGGTTGGTTCTCCCTCCCCACACCCCCACAGCAGCTCTATGAGTGTTTCCTCTTCTTTGAAACACTAACCTGGGGGAAAGTGTTCCTCAGTTAGCAGACTAGGAGTGACCAACCTTCGGAAATAACCCAGTCAGGTACAGGGATATACTGGCTTAGACAGACAGCTGCCTCTTTCAGATTTACCATGTCTTCTTCTGGTAAGGACAGGAACAATGTAAAGGACACGGGTCTAAATTTGTCCCTAATAGTGCCAACATAAAATAGCCGACAGCTCTTCACTCAGACTGATGGGTGTGCAATATCAGACTGTCAGTGTGTTGTCATGGCCTTTTGCAGCCTGACTGATGATCATTTCATCTGAGCTGCAGGGCAGAGAGGCACCAGCCAGCCCCAACCCAACAGCACAGGGGCTGTGCTCACACACACAGCCCCCACGCAATGTACCTGTGAGGAATCCATCCCAGAGGCTCAGCACACCACCCTCAGCACACCCAGTCCTTCAGGTATCACAAGTCACACGGTTGTGTGTGTGTATTAAATAGCATTGTATTAATTCTGTTAAATAGTAGTGTATTAAATTAGCCAAAATCCTCAGCTCAAATTTACTGTACACTGCCAACAGCGTCTTTCTTAAAGCTTTACCAGCAGCACACTGAAGTGGCTGCAGCAGCAGCCTTGCTCCAGGCAAAGTCCCTTCCCCAGTCACTCACAGCCTCACACTTTGTCAGCAGAACATATGGCCAGGGCCCATGGTCAACAGCATTCCCACAGCTCCCACCCCATCCCTGATTCCTCCCTGACTCATTGATGTCTGAATTTAAGCAACATGACAAGAGACCTCATCACAGTCTACAGCTTCCTCATGAGGGGAAGTGGAGGGGCAGGCACTGATCTCTTCTGTCGTGACCAGTGACAGGACCCAAGGGAATAGCCTGAAGTTGTGTCGGGGGAGGTTTAGGTTGGATATTGGGAAAAGGTTCTTCCCCCAGAGGGTGATTGGGCACTGGGACAGGCTGCCCAGGGAACTGGTCTCGGTCCCGAGGCTGCCAGAGCTCCAAGAGTATCTGCACAACACCCTCAGGCACAGGGTGAGATTGTTGGGGTGTCTGTGCAGGGCCAGGAGCTGGACTTTGATGATCCCTGTGGGGCCCTTCTCACATAGGGTCCTCTGTGATTCTGTGCTAGATCCCACCAGGCACATGTGAACGCCAGTGACTCTCTCTGTGATCATGGTACTGCCAAAACTCTCCAGAGCCTCCAAACGTTCACAGCTATGAGCCACATCCTTCCTCCAGCTGCCAGGCTTTTGATTTCTCTCTCCTCCAGCCACACTGTCAAAACTTTCTGCTCCCTGCACGGGTTCAGCTGCAACACAGCAGCTCTTGTAGTGCCAACAGGACCAGGTCCCAGCAGGTTGATGCTGCAGGGAACAGGATTCCAAGGCTCCCACTTGGCGGGAGGGGCTGGGATTCAGCCACACCTCAAAATGACATTTCGGCAGCAAGCAAACAAATTTTTGAGGGTCTTCTCCTTTCCCCTGTTTATTTGCAATGTGCATTCAGATTCCAGAGGCTGAGGTGCAAGCAGCATGCCATCCACTTTGTGCAGAGCCCAGCAGAGCGTGCCTGCCTCTTGGTGCCAGTTTCTGGTTTCCACTGACAGCTCTAACAGAGATTGAATGCTGTGATTATTTCTGAAATAATTTGTGAATCTAGAGTTTATTTTTATCCAGCATGTCTAGGACAGCTCAAGAATTCAAAAAGCATTTAGTACCTGAGGAATGTAATTGTGAATCCCCTGTGGGAATAGAGGGACTGGAGCATTTATATTTCATTGGTGGGGGAGTCCTGTAATTATTTAGCACAATTTCTGACTCAAAAGTGTGCTGAATCCCAGTCTACCAGAAGGAGGACGAGGTTCTCCCTTTCAGAGTGGATTCAGTGCTTTGGATCCCCCACAGGGGGAGGTGCCTTCTGTAGGAGCAACACACCCAGCCTCCGAAGGGGATGAAGACAAAGCTCTGCAGACTGTGCTGGCCATGAGTCCTGTTCTGCCCTCACAGGCTGCACTTGGGGCCTCCTCCCAGGCTGGGAACTCCTTGGCCATGGCCAGATGTCTCAGAGCTAAGCTCACCAGCATCTAATTTCTTTTAAAATGTGACTATGGGTGTGTATCTTGTTGCACACCCGCAGTCTAGGTCTGTGCTTGGGCACCACGGGGCACCTCAGAAGGTACCACGCAAGGGTGCACTGATAGCAGCAGTGGTGAGCCAGTTGGTGGATTCCATGACTCAAGAACACACATGCCATGAAAAAATTAATACACAAAGTAGGCAAGGTGGCATATCATATCCTAACAGAGGAGTTTGAGAGCTGGGCAGCAATAACAAGTCAGCCACTTTAGCTCAACAGTGTGTTTGCTTTGATGTTAATAGAAAAAAACCATGAACTCAGACCTTGCTTTAGCTGCCAGTGAATAGACAAGCTCAGTATTAACACCCACAGTCAGAGGGGAAGAGCAGCTGCCCAGTTGCCTTTTAAGAGTCCTGTCCCATTACATAAACAAGGATAGTCACCATGCTCCCTAGAAATCAGGAGACCAGGAACGGGTATGCATGGCTTGTTTTGTGGGTTTGGATTGACTTTTTGGGGGGGGCAAGGGGTCTGCAGCTCTTTGTGTGCTCTGTACCACCTACTCCTCAGCACTCCTGAAGGAGTAAATGGTAGAGTGGAATTTAGATGGGATGTAAGGATGAGTCAAAATGGGCCAGAAGAATGGGCACTGAATGCACCTTGAGGAGGAGCCAGAGAAGGAGAGGGGTTTATCCTGCAGAAATGAGTAAACCTGTGACATATAAAGACCAGAATTTGCCATAGCCTTTCACAGCTCCAGAGTGGTTCTGCAACACCTTTGTCCCCCGCCCCCCTGTGATAATCACACATCACAGTGATTCACCACAGGTGGCTGGCCAGAGAGGGACTGGGGAGAAGCACCTTGTGAGTATATAATTAAAAGCAAGAGGACCTGGGAATTCTTGCTGGATTATGAGAAATACAATATAATTGGCATGACTGAAACCTGGCAGGTTTATTCGCATGACTGGAATGTAAAAATTGCTAGCTATAAATTGTTAGGAAGGAAAGAGTGGTGAAAGGAATGGAGGAGGTAGAACTCTATATTAAAGATAAAATTTCCAGTGCTAGAGGAACTGAACCCAGGGGGCCAGGATAATCTCCATCTGAGGATGTTGAAATAATTGGTACATGAAAATTCAGGTTTAAAAGCAAGAACCTGTATATCACTGTATTTAAAGAAAAGTGGAAAAAAATTGAACAGGCCACTTGACCCAGGAACGTTAGGACAGTTTTCAGAGAAAGCACTCACTGCATGGCAACAAATAGGTTTTATCAAAGGTATGGGTTTATTAAAGGTAAATCTTTTACCAAGATGAATCACTTCTCAGACAAGGGTAATGGATTAGATCCAGTCTCTGTGGATTTGCAAAAAAGCATTTGATGGCATGTCCCACTGAAAATTCTTTCCAGAAGAGCTGCAGACAGTGGGGAGGATGGTAAGAACATGGGGAGGGAGGCAGGCAGGCTCCCACAATGGGGAACACTGAACAGCCTGAGCCTGAGCTCCAGGCTGGAAGGAAGGCCCAGGGCACAGAGAGGGGATATTGGCGGGGATCAAGTGACAATGGCAGAGCTCAGACAACACACATCACTGACTGCTTCCACGATTCAAGAACGAAAAGGCACAACAGACAAAAATAAGTACTCCTTCCTGCAGAGCTCCCTGCCAGGGAATGTTGAGAAGGCCAAAACTGGGAATTGCATGGATCCAGAGAGGAAACCTCCATTCCTGTTACTGACAGGATGATTTTAGAGCAATCCCAGACTGAGAAGTCCGCAAACTGCTGCTGCAGTACTGGTGTGACAAGGGCAGTAGAGGAGCAGAATCACCCTATGCCCACCCCTTTGTTCTTCCCTAAATATCTGTCACTGGAGACAACACAAAGACAGTGGAGCAGGAAGACCTTTTGCATCAACCTGTGTCACAGATTTGCTTTATTTTGTTGATTATCATGGGGATAAGTAGATTGTAAACTGACTTAAGAACAGTCTTACAAGGAGACAGTGGCAAGTAATACAAAAGGGAGAATTATCCCAAGGGAGACCAGATATTTCTAGTTGTCCTCAAATTTGGTTTTGGGACGGATTCTGTTATTGCTGGGTTTAGCAATCTAGGAAAAAAAAAGAACTAGGGGTACAATTTGTGTCACCTAAAAAAAATGAAGGCAAGATGAATCCTACAGCCAGCCCATGGCCATCAGCAAACATAGGTGTCTGTGCCCAAACTGATCAACATCAACATCATCATTACAGTGGAGAGCAGGGAGCACTCCTTGGAAGATCACACTGCTCCTCTGGTGGGATGAACTGAGCCCTGGGATTACGTGTTTGCCTCATTGGCCAAAAGGGAATCTGTCTAAGACGTTGCAATTCCCAACACAGAAGTCTTAATTTGAAGAGAATAATCCTGCTTTGAATGCGCTTCTTACGTGCGCTGCCACACAAAATCTGGGAATATTGGCATTACAGAGGAGAGATTTTCTGCATAACTGAAAATGTGAGCTGGCCTGATAGAGTTGTAAGAGCAGCATAACATTTTAAAGAGGGTTAAAAGCACCAGATGCCAAGGCCTAAAGCTCTGTGAGGTCACAGGTAGGCACCAATTGCAGGGGGAAGATAAGAACCAAGTTGGGGGGCAGTATTTGTCTGTGGGATGGCTGGGAGCTGCCAAGTGCTGTGACATAGAGAAAAGGCTATTCTAGGGAAAAAACAGCACCACGGGCGACAGCAGTGTGTTTTGTAAATGCCATCGTGCATAGGTGTGGTAAGGAAAAAGGGAAGGTGAAAGAGGTGCAGAGTGGGATTTCTGAGGTAGTTAAGGAGAAAAGAATCTCCTTCAAGAAAAGAAAGCTGGTGTTCTGTACTATAACAGATTGAAGAGCTAGAGGGGATGTAGTCCTACCTTACACTTATATGGATAGAGAAAATAATATGACTTAAGTAGCTCATAACTGAGGGAAAAAAGTGACAATCCAAGGACAGGTTCCCGGACAGTGTGTCTGGACCTCACCTCCACAGAGGGCAGTGTGAGCAAAGGAAACCCGTGGGCTGAAATGGAGCCCTCCAAAGTCACAGGAAGAACTGCAGGAGAGAAGAGGAACTTGGAGTGAGCCCTGCATAGCTGATGTGTTAGTGTTTTAAGGAGGTCTGGGAGGAGGCCTCTTGCCTCCCTGGCTCACGCGGTGCCTGCTCCGTGACATCCCTGCTCCAGGGCAGCTGCTGGGCACCAGCAGGAGCCAAGAAAAAAAATAGTGGCTGACTGGGTGCCCATCACGTTTTCTGGAGGTTTTAATGCCTTCTCTAAAGCAGCAGAAATTGGCTCCAGGTGGAGGCAGTGTGTGAGGAGGCTGCTCTGCTGCTGCTGACATTATTACAGCTTCTCAGGATCTAATTGGTATGGCTGCTCATGCACTGAACATTAAACTGATGATCTAATTTGGGATCAGAAGGGAAATCTCCCTCAGGCTAGATAACAAGGAGAGTAACAAATTTTTGCCTTCCATTACAGCATGGGAAGGATCCATTGCAGAAAAGCACTCATGAACTCCTCCTAACAAATCCCTGGTATTTTGCTTTCAGGATGAGACAGGCCTGGCCATAGGAATTTACAGATTTATTCGTGTTCCTCACGAGGACTCCTGCTCCCTTCCTGTGGTACATGATAGCTGTGATTTCTGTGGTGGTGATTGCTTTATTGCAGACATTCAGGTTTTTATAGGATGTTGGGGATATTTAGTGTCTGCAGTGCTCTGGGAGTTTCGGGTTTTAGGTCCTCCTGATCCTGCTGGGCAGCCTAGCTGTGTGAACATCTATCATCCATAAAACGTGGACATAAAGTCCCTGCAGGCTGAGCTTCATAACGGAGCAAAGTAAGGGGCCAGGAAGCTAACTACTCCTTATTAGATATGTTACTCTTCCTCGCCAGTGTTTGGATGTGTCTGTTCTCAGCCATTTAACTCAGTAGCCTTAAAGGAAACATCTGAGGAGTTCTGGTAGCTCCTTGTAAATGGGATAAACTTCAAAGTGCCGGAAGATTAACACACAGGTCCCAGATTTCAAAGAGAACTGAGATGCCTTACCCCAGTGTCAGCGCAAGATATGAACGGATGCATTCAGGGCTAAGGAAATACATAAGGGATGGAAGATCAATCATCGTGGTATCCCCGTGGTTTTTAAATCACACCAGACTCAATCTTGATGTTAAAACTTTCCTTATGTGGAATTAGGAGAACTGGTTGACTGACAGATCTCAAAACTGGGGCGTACAGGTTGTTGTGGTTTAACCCCAGCTGATAATTAAGTACTGCTCAGCCCCTCACTCCCTCCTGCCCCAGTGGGGTGGGGAGGAGAGTCAGAAAAAGGTGACACCAGTGGGTTGAGATAAGAATAGCTTAATAATTGCAATAAAGTAAAATACAACAACAAATAAAAATAAAAATAGAGAAAAGGGGAGAGAGAGGACTAAAACCCCCCCAGAAAGTGTTGCACAATGCAGCTGCTCACTGCTGCCCAGCCCAACCCAAAGCCGCAATTGGCGGCTCCCAGCAAACTCTCCCCAATTTACATACAGAGCATAACATTCTATGGTCTGGAATATCCCACTGGCCAGCTTGGGTCGGCTGTCCTGGCCATGCTTCCTCCTGGCATTTTGTGCACATCCTCAGTGGCAGAGCATGACACTGCAAAGTCCTTGATTCGGGTAAGCCCTGCTCAGCAACAACCCAACCACCACTGTGTTATCAACATTATTCTCATCCTAAACCCAAAACACAGCCCTGTACCTGCTAATGGGAAGAAAACTGACTCTTTCCCAGCTGAAACCAGGATAGCAGGGAATAGGGCTGCTTCTAGCAGGACCCTCTGTTAGTCACAAATCAGTGTAATATCAGTGTTCTTGTTGCTAAACCAAAAGGCAATATAAATCTTTGCTGATCTAGCTTAGAAAGGAATTCAGAAGCCAGTGAGTAATAAGAAGCAGATGTAATTACTATGGAATGACATGGCTTGTAGAATAGTCACAGGAAAACAAAATCCACTTTCATGACTTCCACCTTCCGCTTGGCTACATTTGGTGGGGAAAAGGACTCAAACCATGCTTACAATGTGGAAAATCATGCTTAGACTCACTACATTTGGAGAGACCTAAAAAACCACATCACACAGCCTGATTTCACCGTGCATCACCCAGTCAGACAAAAAACACTAATGAGAATTCGTTTCAAAGTTATTAGGTGCATGCGTGGAAATAAGGTTCACAAGAGGAAATGCAAGCACAACTTTTTTTCACTTGATTTCAAAAACTGGATGTTCATTTCCAGTGTGCTGCAGTTCACTTCCTTTAAAAGTCATGAAGAAAAGGTTAAAGTTACCTATTTCCATACCCCAAGCGAGGGATGCCTGCCTGGAAAAACAGGACATCTCAACCCAAAGAGCAACCAGGGCAGGCACAGGAGGACAGGAGAATACAAGGCTTCATGCAGTGAGGGACATACAGCAGCTGCATCTTCTGGGAAGAGCATTGGTTTTTGTCTTTCCCAGTTTTCTGGGTGTCTCAAGGATCTTGGATTGCCAATATCTAGTTTATTTTGGCATATTTACATTGGCTCAGGGTCAGCACAGTGTGGCAGACGGTCACCTCTGGGGTGAGCAGGTGAAACCCTCCCCCTCCCATTCTATGGCTTCAAATGCTTAAAGCAACTCAGAGCTCCTTGATTTAATGAAGTCAGCTCTAATTTGGCACCAAAATCATTGAAAATCTCTCTCAGCACTGTTGTTTCCCCGATTTTCACAATCACCTGGAAACCTGAACTATTTTCCAGCTCTCTAAATGATGGATGTGTGTACACATCCTTCAGGTCTTACCAAGATAATCAGCTGAGTCTTGTGACTTGGCTGCGTTTCAATTAGACATTATATGAGAGCAGCCTGTGGAGACGTTTGCCTTTAGATGCTGTGTAAGATTTTTCACATCAGGAAGGGTTGCAGCCTGCAAAAAGCAGTTGCCATGGCATAGTCCCAGGCAGCACCGGCAGCATTCCCAGCTCTGCCCACACTCCCTGCCCTGCACAGCCCTTCCCTGCTCCAACCAGCCGAGAGGGAACCCCACAGTGGGAATGGGACCTCTCTGACAAAATTAGCAACGTTCCTTTGGGAATATACAAACTGAGGAAAAGTGCGTGCCTGAAATGAAAAAAAGTGGGAAGCCTTGCATTTTTCCACTTTTGAAACGTAGGAAGGTTGAAGGGATTGGGTTTGCTGAAGGAGAACAGCAGTACAGCATTCAGGTTTAAAAACAATCCCAAAGGCAATACAGACTGTAAGTTGTCACTGAGAAATTGGGCAAATTCTCAAGGTATTTAGAAGTAGTAATGTTGATGGGCAGCAGCAATGAATGGCAGCTGTCGGAGGAAGAGAAAATAATAGTCTGCATAGTTCAAGATATATTTTTGTGCAATTCTGTGTGAATTTTTTTATTTTCCAGAAGAAAATATCGCTCCAGCAAAATCAACAGGGTCAACTGGAAAATGCTGATTTAACAGATTAACACTCAATTTTTTATTAGGAAAAAAAAGTCAGTTAAGTGCTCTGAGACGGCTTTAATCAAAGTTTGAATATTTCAGTTGGTAATTAACCTGATACAACTCGGTTTGAGTGAGCCCATTAACCTGTATTTTCCCTCATGTAGTACTTTTTTTCACTGAGGTTGTGTCGGAGTCCTCAGCCTCGTCTAGGCTGGGATCCCTTGAGGATTTTATCTTTTTTTAGACAAATACAATTATTTTACTCTCAGTAGATGATGTGGGATCTCATCAGAATCACATCACTCCAGATACAATTGGAGAGATAAAGATTTGTTAGAGCCTGGCGGGAAAAAAGAGGACCTTGTCTGTCATAGGCTGGGAGCCAGGGTGTTACTAAAAGGGAATGTTGTTTAAAAGAAATGTAATCATTTAAATTTCCATCATAACTGCACTTTTGAACTTGTAAAATTTTATGCAGAGTAAGTGGATACAGACAGCTTTTCCTTTCTTCTTTTTTTTTTTTTTTGTGAGATGAAAAGCAGAGTTATAACAGAGTTCAGCCAGAACTACCAGGTTTCTTTTAAGTCAATTTATTTAACTAGAGTATTTTCAAACCATGTCACTGCAAGACATACAAAGCAGGATTTTTCAGGGTTGTTTTTATTTTGCTCTTCTCGTTATTAATCAGGCATTTACCCCTGGCTCAGAGAGGAAAGAACTCAGGAATGCAGGACCAATAAGCAGGATCCAGAACATCAACTTCTGCTCTTTGCTATGACAACAGCCATGTTAGAAACAGAATATTGTCTTGAAGCTGAAGCGCTTTTTCGTTTTTTTTTCTGCCCTCTTTCTGATTTCCAGTCTAAACCAACAGGTTCCTGGCCCATGTGAGGTCCTGAGGACAGGAGCAAACAAACCACACCTTTTAGGTGGAAGAAGGAGTAGAATGTGGGTCTCACAAAGGCTTAAAGGCAAAGGGCACACAGGGCTTGGATGAACATCTGTGTGCTGGAGTTCAGACCAAATTTATGTGCACCTAGACCTGCCTTTCAGCTGCCCTGTGCAGCTCTCTAATTCCATGGGCCCAGAGAGGAATCCCACGCTGGAAGCCACAGCCAGGAATGTGTGATGTACCCACAAGATGTGCAGGGCAGGGCAGAGCAGGGAAGGCAGCCCAGGGCCCTGGAGCCAGCAAACCGTGTGACCTGATGGTTCTTTGGGACCCGTTTGTCTGGATTTTCTGGCAGGATAGAACTTGGGGGAACTTGGGCGCTCCTATTACTGCTCAGGCTAGAGAGGTACAGCTATCTTTTAGGAAGGTGTGAGGATTGGCCTACAGTAGAGTCCCAGCTGCCCAAAGTGTGTGTGACACTGGCCCTTCAGTGGAGCAGCTAATGGAGCAGCCCCACTCCTCCACTTTCTAGGGAAAGGGAGGTGTCTGGGGACTCACCCACCTACCTGGGGTGAGAGAACCCATGGGTGACCCCTCCACCCTGTGCAGCTCTTGCCAGCAGTGCCTCCTCCCCTCCCTGCCTCAGCCCTGCTCTCACCAGCTCATCCCCCTGCGCCAGAGCACAGCTCTGCCGCAACGGGCCTGCCCCGCACCACCTTCTGCTTCTTCCTCAAATGGTTTGATGTTGCAGACAGGACGCAATTTTCATGATAAGTACGTGCCACAGGCTTGGAAAGGTTGGGAGCTCAGGACTTCCGAGCATGTTGTGAGCAAGAGGGAGGAGAAGGAGTATGGGCCTCATGCTGGAAGCAAGACATAGAGATCATCTCCTAACACTGACACTTCTTTCTCTGTGACCCTGGCATTCCTGCAGTGATCAAACCCACACCTTCCTCTAACTGTTTCCTAAGACCACACAGCACCCCAAAGCTGAGTTTTCTTCAGTGGAAACTGCCACGGAGCTGGAGAGCATTCATTCTGCAGAGCTGAGGGCTCCTGCAGAGCCATGAGATGGGAGAAGTCCCACAGAGCCTGTCTGAGAGGATGCTGAGCATGATCCCAGGAAACTGAGCCTGGGGACTTTAAGGCCCAGGGAATTCCTCTTCTTTCATCTACTTGCTGCTGAGCCCTTCCCATCCAGGCTGGGCAAGTATTCAAACACACACACAGAGACACACACACACACACACACAGAGACACACAGACACACAGACACACAAGTGTGCAAGCCTGACACTGACACCTCTGACCACACAGACCCTCGGAGAGAGCTCTGCTTTCATCAGCACCCACAGAAACATCACCCCCAGTACCAAACTCGCTCCTCTTCCTCCTCTGCCTGTCCAGATCTGCAGATCCTGCTGAAACACCCCCACCCCTTCCCGCTGCAGATGCATGGGTACATCACTCTGGTGGTCCCTCAGGTATTTTCATGGGCTCTACATCTATTACCCATACAACCTCAAGACTTACCCACCCACCAGCTCTGTGATGTCCTCCTTTCCAGATGTGTCTCTTCCCACTCTCTGACTGCTCCAGTTTGAAGTTCCCCAGCAAGTTACAAGTACTCATAGACATGCACATATACAGAATTAGATTAATTAATTAGGATTAATTAGCCACAGATAAATTTTGGACTCTTGCTACTTCCCAGTCCTGCAGATCCCTGTGACCCATGTCCCTTTTTTGGGAAGACTAGCAGAGACACAGCTGAGCCCGTGCAGGGTCAGTCTGATTAGGAGGGAGTGCGTTTGCGAGGACTTGCACAGATGATGTTTCCACCTCACCCCTGGGAAGCCACAGAAGAAGCTGGTACCAAGTGCTTTGCTTATGGCTGTTTAGGTGTTGGCCAGCCCTCTCTCCTCAGCTTCCAGCAGCTCCCTGTCACTGCTGAGCTCTGCAGAGCCTCACGTGCACTGTTCATGGCCACCGCTCCTGCGGGGAAGTGCAGAGAATCCAAGCCAGGTCCCACCTCTTCTTTCTGCATGAGTGAAGTGCAGGAGAGGTCACTCCTTGGCCTTCTCCTCTGTCAGGATGACAGCCACAAACGGGTGAAGGCAGGACTCTCAGGGGATGAATCCTAGAGACTCTTCTTGTTGCTTCTCTGAACAGCCTTTTCTGTATTCTCTAAAGACTCTCCAGGAGCCTGGTTAGGAGGACAAGATGCATCTGGAAAAGGACAGCACAGCAGGATAAACTCTGCCAAGTCTAAAATTAAACTTAAGAGGGCTTAAGAGATCAGTTATACAAGATACCCAAAAATAACTTAGAATAAATCCTAAGAGGAACGGTGAAAGCAGTGCTGACATCTTCAGTTCTCAGCGAGATGCATGTCTGCATGTGGAAGTGTGGCTGTGGTTTAAAAATACCATCAGTGGTTACCACTGAAAACAGAGGAGGGTTTTCCAGTGCTCCAGCAGCAGGAACAACAAAGGGAAGTGTCAGGAACTGCTTGTACAGTTCCTACCATGACCTTCAGCAGCAAGCCAGGCAAAATCAGCCATCGAAAGTGAGGTGACATCCAGGCTCTTCTTTGTCTCCAGTCATTCTTTTTGCTATGGCTCCTAAAGGACTTTTTCTGGACACTCTAGCATTTTATTTCCATGTTATTTAAACTGGAGGCCTCATCACAGGGTGGGATGGTGTTCTGGGCAAGCTGAATTTGAGGGAGGATGAGGTGCCTGTGACCACCCTCCCCACTGTCCTGCAGATAAGGTGCCTACAGCCAAACACTCTGGTAACTCAGAGGAACTCTGTCCCTTGCCAGGTATCTGAAAGGCACCACCAGCTCTCAGAGCAGCCTGTGCAGTTTTTGTAGTTGCAAAGGCCATTCCCCTGTGCCTGTCTTGGGATAGCATTCTGGAGAGTCAGGTATTCATTAAAGGTTTCCAGTAATATGGCTTTGGATTCACTGTAACACAATGGAGGGATGATCAGTGAGAGCCAGTTAGCTTGAAGTCAGGTTAAATAAAATTGTGATAAAAGTAATAACTTAACTCTGACAAAAAAAAAAAAAAAACAGGCCCAAACCACAGATCCATATGGCTAGAATGAAAAATCCTGCTTAATCTGCTTATATCAAGTCCAAGTCGAGAGGTCACTCTCCCTAGATTCCCTTGATTTTATGTCAATAAAATTCCTGAAAAACCTCATGCCTTAAAACTCAGAGGCTCTGGACGAGACTGTTTTCTATTTACATCTTAGTATCTTTTATAGTCCACTTATTTCTCTGGATTTCTTGGTCAGGAGCCTAAAGTAAAGAACTTGGGGGAGCTGGGCTTGTTCATGTCACTACAAACAGAGAAAGGATGTGTACACTGATGCCAGAGCAGCTACAGAAGTTTGGATTGGGTATAAGGAAACACTTCTCCAGAAGTGGACCAGAGTGGGAGGAAACTCCATCTTTGAGTCAGTAAGGGATGGGTATCACCGTGCTTGAAACATTTCAGAACTTGGGTGGGAAAAGTCACAGCCCTGCTCTGGACAGGAAATGTGCAGGGGTGGTAATTTCTGTGATCCATCAGTTATCTTTCCATCTGTCTGCCCCAAAACTCACTCACTCACTCACTCACCTGACATTCCTTCTGCTCAGATACAGCCTGCCCTGCCCACCCCTTTGGAAACAGAGATGGTGCTTTGGCAATCCAAGTGTCCCTTCCTTTTCTTGGCTGTCCTCTGGATTCAGAGAGTAGAAATCCTTCCCCTGGACATATCAAAATGTGCATTTCAATGACAAGTGAACCTTTTCTTTCATAGCTATTCATACATAGACTACGGACTATGTACACATCACCTCTCAGTGTATTTAGCATAGATTTAAAACTGCAAAAAGTAAATTAAAAGTAGTAAAAATAACAATAATACATTAGATTCTTATGTCAGCTCAGCTGTCATTTGAATGATTACGTTTATCTTAATCTTGCCAGCAAAGACACCAGAAAGATGAACACTTTATATTGGTTTTTATATATATTGAATTACAAATAAGAAAAAAATACACACTGACTTCACCATCACTGTGGCATTTCACTGTTTATTCTTTTTTAATGGCTCACCTTTCCTAAATTAGTCTTTCGAACTTCGCAATTAAAAATGAGCAAAGCTAATAAAAAAAAAAAACAGCCTAGTCCTGTAGCTGCCTTTGCATCAATCAAAGTCTTAAAGGGCAAAATGGACTCTAATCCATGACCTCTGCCAGGACACCCTGGAGCACATCGTATCGAAAGGAACACATACACATGGTGGATGGATGCATCTAGGGAAGAGGAATTATTTTATCATCTTTGGTTACCTGAAGAAGTAAAAACAAAGGTCAAAGCATCCAACCTAAGTTACATTTCCTGTTCAGAAGCTTCTCAAGAACTCCTGCAAAGCCAGAGGTGGGGTCCTCAACAGAGAGAGTTTAATTGACAGCAGAGCACAGGGAGGGGCACAGGCTGTGATGCTCAGAGCAAGGCATTTGCCTGCTTTTTAAACGTTTTTTTTAAATATTTATACATTTGCTTAGCTTCTTTGTGCTTCAGGTTTTGTCTGTCTTAGTCATGCGTGTCACATCTGTCTGTGGAGACCTCTGTGCCCGTGGCAGTGCCCCCCAGCACTGGGAGGTTTGGTCACACTGGGAGGGCACAGGCATTGTCTGGTGATGAGAAGGGAGGCAAAAGTGTGGGTGAAAGAGTCCTGAGCCCTCGCAGTGCCACCCTTCTGAGGTGCTTGTCCCTGTGTCGCTCTAGACAGAGCCCAGCACTGTTCCTGCCCTTGGGAAAGAGCATCACTGACCCAGCAGGGACTCAGCCAGGAAAGGATGTTCTTCACCCCCCGTAACCCATATTCCTGGTCAAGGGACTGCAGTCCCAAGGGAAGTCCAGCCCTTGTGCACAGTGGGTTTGGGCAGGATGGAGGCACAGGGAAATGTCTGTCCCCGGTGTGAGACAGCCCCAAGGTGTGGCAGAGACTGGGCTGGGAGTGAGGGAAGGAACTCCAGTCAGAAAGGGAAGGCAGAGCAACACCAACCAACTTCTGTCTCCTAAAACAATCCTTTTCTTTTAAAGGTGAAAAATGTCGAAGTTTTATTGACCTTGCCCCGGCTTCTGAAAAAGGTAAGACCATACAGCCAAGGCTTCTTCCCATTTTACAAATTGCATCCGTGTTGTGTCTTGTCCTACCTGAGTGCCAGGGGAAGCACGACTCCCTCAGCACACAGGGCCCTACATGTCATCCACATCACACACAGCCAGCTGAAACAAATACCAAGGGTTTGTGACAGCTGTTTGCTCACCTTATGCAGGTCTGTCATTTATTTGATCTTAACTCAGATGACTTTTTTCAAGAAGAATAAAGATTTATATTATAAGACAGACATTTCCCTTCTTCCTTTAGTGCAGAAGGAAACACTGCATGGTCTCCTCAGGCCATTAAGATATTTATGGTCAGAGAAATACAGTCACAGCACCAAATATCTCCTTGTGAGAAGGAATCATCCAGATGCTTCTTTGGTTGGTTTACCCTTGTGAAAAGTTATATATTCAAGTGCACAGAAGCAGGCTTCAAACATTTTCCTCCTGGTATTCGTGTTTAATTAATTAATTATTGAGATTTATTTCATTTTCAGAAGCAATTTACCCCACATTTCAAGTGAACTGAGCCCATCCTGGTGCCAGCTGCCCACAGCTGACAAGATGCCCCATATATTTTGTCAGATCATTTGAGACAATCCCAAAATCTTTTGGGCAGAGGGTGCCTTCCTCAGGCTTGGTGGAGCAGCAGTAAGTGGCGTAAGGAACAATTTTCCTTAATTTGCCCGAATTGCTGATCCGCTAGGAAACGGGAAGAAAGGCAATTACTGCTAATAAAGCAGGGGGGTATTGCAGGGAGAGAAACAGTCACAGAGCCTCTGCGAAATTCATTGTAAGCAAACCCAAATAAATTATGCACATAAGGGAACAACAAGCCTGGGATTAGTGTCGCTAATGGGCTCTGAGTTAAATCTCACACACACAAATGGGACCTTGGGGCACAAAGGCTCTTATGAAACCACCAGCTCAACACTCAGCAGCCACCAGAAAACAAACTCTGCGCTAGAAAACATCACAGAAGGACTCAGGAGCAGGGCCGAGAGCATCCTGTACAGCGTGAGCACTGCACACAGCTGAAAGCTGCACTTTTCTGTAATACAGAGGGGTATTTCGTGCTTTTTAGAGCAGCTCCCAGAACGGCAGCAGGGATATCAAAGTTCCGGAAAGTTCTGTACGAGGATGGGAGTAGGACTGCATCCTGAAGGAGAGGCACAGGAGGGGAGATAGAATGGACAGTGATAAGGGAATAAGAGGAGAGGAAGAGGCAGCTGGGGAATGGAAGCTCCCTGCCTTTCCCATCCCCAGGGCTGTGGGCACAGCACAGCCCCTCCAGCACACAGAGCAGAGCAAGCACAAGTTGCCTGCTAGAAAGGCAGTGGGGTGGTTTCTGCTTTATCCACTTTCTGTGGAACTTCTTTATGGTGCATAATGCTTGGTGGCATCACCCACACACTTTCCAAAACAGCATTTAGTTGCTTTACTTTTAGGATTTCTTTTGGTTGTGTGAAATGCTGTCAGCATTTTTTTTTTTCCAGGAGAATTTTAGAGTTGCTGCATGATGTCAGTGCATATTTCTAGACTATTCTATTTTTCTTTTTTGAGGAAGGAAGGCTCTTTCTGTGTAGTGTTATAAAGAAAATTCTATCTATTTCAGAAGACTTTCCATGGAGTTGTAAGGCACATTGGCAGAAAGAGAGGGGAATGCTTTGTCAGTGATGGAAAGTGCTGACCATCAGACTCATAAACAAAACCAGGATAAATTCTACAACTGTAGATCAAGTTGGACACTGCAACATGGTGAATCTGGAATTTTCACCATCAGTCTTGTACTCTCCAGAGCTACTTTCACCACATGTGAAGAGAAAATTGATGCCCGATTTACTTTCACTGAAGATTTCTTTAATGCCTTGACTTAATTTGGTCTTTTCCAGTTAGAAGGATCTTCCCATTCCTTTAATTTCTTCATCCCCTCACTCAGCATTGACTTTAATAGTCAGAGGCTTATCAATTATTCACTTCCAGCCAGTCCACGTAAATGAGAAAGGATGAATAGCAAATTTAAGTTCAGTTCAAACATTGTGGTTTTCACAGGCAATTGTGTAACTGGGAAATTCGGAACTAAACTTACCTTCACAATGAGACTGCAACTTATTCCATTTCTGTACATATTCTTAGCATCACTTACCACCAAAAAGTGGTTGTTTATCTGAAATGTCTCTGTAATTTTGTTTATCTGAAATGTCTCTGCAATACAAGTTCCATTACTGCAGATGAGCACTCAGGTTTCCCAAAGTTTTCCTTTTAGTTGGTTTTCCCTGATCCAAAGAGGATCCCTGTCTGGGCAACTTCTAAGCTAAATACAGGCTCTTGAAGCCTGTGCCTGCTTCTGAGCACATCATCTTTCACTTTTAAGACATGTTAAGAACAAACTTAGTGTAGTTGTACAGCCCATCTTTGCTCGAGTCTGCCACCAATTAACAGCAAGGTGGTATTAAACCCCTCCAGATTATTTAAAACCTTCTGAATATAGAAAAAAAAAACTATCATAAAAACTCACAGTAAATAAAACCATCTATGATGAGGTCTAGTCACATCCTTACCACAAACCCTGCATTCATAAATGAAAATTCTTACGGTAAAAATCTAATAGTTTATGGCTGAGCTTTCTATCTTTATGCATTAGTGCTGATCTCCAGTGTAGCTGGGAACTGTATCTCTGATCAGTTATTGTACCCTTTTCATATATCTCACCAATGACATCTACTAAAAGGAGGCAGCAAAATTTGGGGCAAACAGACCCACAGTATGGTATAAATAAGCATTTCCAACCCACACTAGGAGAGCTTTTTCCTGCATTTAAGGCAGCTGCCAGCAATCTGTCAGAACCTCATAAGCCTAACATTGAATTTATTAGCTGTTGCTGGTTCTTAGTGCCAAATCTGCTTAACAAAATCAGCTTCATGATGGTAGATATTAACTGGAAAAAAAAAATTTCTTATGACAGTTTACATTTGCTATTGATAAAAATGATAGAGAAATAGCTGGTTACAGCGGCCAGGACTTTTAATGGGCTCTCAGAGAGCAGATGCTGGGGCCCACGAAGTGTGCTCTAATTTTCAGTACAGACACGAGCAGTAAGACAGCAAATATTTCCAAAAGGAGCTGGAAGAGAACTGTCAAAGTAGGCTGGACCTGATATTTCAGTTCTCAATTGCTTCTGGGATATTCTCCACAGAACTTAATCAAAGTTTTGTTCCTGCTGAGCATTTTGCTGCCTGAGGAAGAAAAGGGTGACTTATTCAGTGAGGGACACTTCTGTCCCTGTTGGGGTGCCCCACCAGAACACTGAGGCTGGGATGCTCCCCACCACACTCCTCCTCCCATGGCACCTTCTGCCATCCCTCTCCCATGGTTTCAAAGCTGTGCCCAAGAAGCTATGAAGGAAACATTCAAAAGGAAGAAACCAAGACCAAAAATTACGTCTGGAAACCATGACACCACAATGGAAAGCAAAAGGTCCCATCAAATGACCAGAGAAATGGCTTCAGTGACTTGATAACACCACAGCTGGCCATTTCCACGGGTGTTCCTCCCCCTGCCTGGGGCTGGGGGGATTCCAGCTCCTGCATCCTTCTCTAAATACATCACTGCCAGCTGTCAGCCCCGGAGAGAGCCAGAGGGAGAGCCCAGCCCAGCCCCTTGTGCAGGGGAAATCAGCTGGAAGCAGCAATGGTGCTGGAAGAAGAGCAAGGCTTTGCAGGAAATGTGGTGCCCCCAACAGTTTTTGGGATGGTGCTCACAGAGGCTGTGACCTTCCAAGCACCTGGAGTGCCCACAGCATGGAAATGAGGGGCTCTGGCCTGAGGAGCCCTGTGGGGAAGCTGCTTCAGGAACAGGCTCAAATGTAAGTGTTGGCTCAAAACTTAAGAGATGGACACACAAGCACAGGACAGGATTCCCAGGGCAAACTCTTCACAGGTGTGGTACAGGCTGGTCTAGGTTACTCCAGCGCTCTGCAGCACCTGACTTTGTGGAATAATTCCCACAAGGAAGGGCAAGGCAGCAGGCCATCAGCAGCTGCCTGTATTGCACTGCTTCCTGCCTATTGATAAACTCACATGCATAAAATGAACAAGACTTTTCACAGACCACAGAGGTTGAGGCAAGGCAAAACCCTGCAGAAGGAAAATGTTCATGGCTAGTGAACATTGAACAGTCCAGAATTTTACAGGGGGGCTTTTAAAATTAAAGTCTGTCCTGGCAGAGGTAGGAGATGCCTCCTGCACGTCCTCTGCACAGCTCGTGATGATGCATCCTGGAGAGATGAAGCAATAAAAATTCTGTATTGCCTAAAAAGTGGCTGGCAGAGCTAAAGTAGCACATGGCAAACAGCAAGTAAACAAACCGAGTCTCACCTAAACACAGCACAGAAAAAAGAGAAAGCTTAGCCAATTCCATACATGCTCCTAAACCAGCACTCCAACAGCAGTTAATGAGAAGAGAAAAACTAGATGCCTGATTTTAATGGATCCTGACGTAATAGGTGTACCAGAAATTTGATGGGAGAAAGATAATTAGAGGGACAATAACATCTTGGTGCTGATTACACTGAAAGACAAAGCAGATGTCATGTACTAAAGCTGAATCAGAATAACAAGGTAATGTCGTTAATGAGAAACACAATCTCTGTGGATGGATTCCATGTTCAGATAAAAAATGCAGAATTTTATTAGTGATCACCCCTTGGGACAGCTTCAGAGATAGCAGGGTTAAACTTGATAGCAGAGAAGGTGTAAGGACAGAAAACAAAACAGCAGGAGCTGACTCTAAAACCCCATACACAGACCAAGAAATGTTATGCATGATGCAGAGACAAAATTTGGATATGAGCATGGAGAAATTAGTGGGAAACTCGTTACTCTTGCCTTACCCCTGCACTTGATTCAAAATATTAGTAAGAGATCCCTTGCATGGGTGACGAAGATTCAGCAGCCTTCTGAAGCAAGAAAAGTGGTTTTACAAGTTGTGAAGAATGGAACCCAAGAAAATCAAGAGCTGATTAAAATACATTAAAATGTTCAGCTAAAAGGACAACTGAAGCTTGAAAACCTTAAAACCACTGGATATGCTGCAGGCCTCTGAAGCAGGCACAAACCCTTCTCAGTCACTGAGTGACTGAGAGCAAACGGCAGATAATGATCAGTGTTGATAAATGCGAAGTGGGGAACATGAAGAGTCATCCTACCTTTACATATACACTGATGGGTTCTGAATTAGCTTTTCCCCTCAGGATAGAGTTCTTGGAGCGATGACAGACACTTCTATGAAAACATTAATTCACTGCTCTGCAGAGATTAAGATGAAAAAGAAATATTAGGATCATCATAGGAAATAAAGAACAAAACAAAAAAGTCACCATGCCACCACAAGCACTCACAATGTACCCACCTGCAGCTCCCTGTGAGCACCTCTCATCCCTCCCCTGCCAGCCCCAGCTCAAAGAACTTACAATAAAATTTAAAGACATAGAGAGAAGAGTGACATTTATGGTCAAAAATAGGGAAATACTTGTTTGTATGAGAAGGACAACGCAGAGCAGATTTCAGGCTGGAAAAGAGACAAACGAGACTTGTAACAGCCAAGTTAAAAAACAAACCTCCTTTTTAATGTACTGGGTAGATGTTCCCAAGAAGAAAAACAAAGGATCAATTTTCTAAGAGGAGCACTTGGAGATCTGCATCAGTAAAAAGAAATGTAACTGGGTCTCCCACAACAACTGTACACTTTCCAAAACAGTCTCTATATTCTTCTTGAATGCCTCCTGTTCCATTATTCTTCATATATCTGCAATAGGGTAAATCCATACCCACACAGACAAGTACCTGTGCATTTGTCATAGGAGAGCTATGATTAAGTATGCAGGAAAAAAATGTGTTAGTTGTATTTTATCTGTGTTTTCTTACACATCTGTTATGAATCACTGAAGTTAGTTTTAAAAGGCAATTAGACATACAAAGATGAAACCATTCTTACCAGCAGAATTCAAGCTAAATACCTAATTCCTACAGGAAGAAACAGTCTTGGTTTTTATGCTGGGGATGCCAAAGACATGGGGAACACTGGTCTGAACATCATTCATTTCTCAGCCCAGTGCTGAGGGTGGAAGTACATCCCAGGCCCTGAACTGTAGGTCTTCAAAGGGAAATATTGAGCCCAAATATATTTAATAAGGTACATGGGAGAGTCCTCCTTTAGAGTATTTTTCATCATCTTTTCCACTCTATTGCTCTATTGCCCAGGGAGCTCATTGTATTACTACTACACCAGGAAAAAGAGAATATGGATACAAAGATATCCCACAGCCTGCTCAGTATCATACACAGGATTCAATCTGCTCGGTGCCAGAACCATCAAAAGTCGAAGAAAACACATCATCACACAGAAGAGAATAATTTTATGAGTCACAGCTCCACCTCACCTTTCAAAATAAAGAAACTAATGAAGAGCTAAAGCTAAACAAAATAAAACATGGCTTTTCCTCTCTCCCCTCGGCAGTGTCAGGTACTTCTCATCCGGTTTCTCACGTTCTGCAAAGCGCAGTCTCTTGTCTGGATGCCAGCCCTTTATCTATCCTTGCTGCCTGTTTTGGTTTAATAGAACAGGTATCTTTAGGTGACATTTAGGATCATGAAGCCTGCTTTGTCTCTGATGGCTGCGTGGTGTGCTCCTCGCAGTGTTTTCACTCCGCAGCATGGGAGGAGCGGGCAGATGGTCTGCTCTGATGTGACGCATTAACCAGCAGCGCTCAGTCCCGGTGCCAGCCACAACACCACACTCAGGGTTTATTCCTTTCACCACTTTTTATTGATCACTCCAATATTTCTGGCTCGTAATTCCCAGTATTGGAGTAGCAGAGAAGAGCAAATGACTAAACCCATCCGAATGGCACTGGCAGGGAGAGTGAGATTTACATGAAACTGGCCTTGCTGCCCTTCCAAAGCAATGCGCACAACATTTCTCAGTGTGTACCCATTTGCCTTATTTTTTCCTCTCTTCTCTCTTGTGAAGAGGAGAGATTTAAGTGAGATCCAGGTGTCAGTTCCAACAAAGTCACTAAGTCTGAAAAAGCAGGGCAATGAGTCAAGAAACACAAGGACAGCAAAAACAGCGCAGGAGACACATGAGCAGAACATTTTGTTGCTGCTAACATGAACAAGGGTAGCAACTCCCCCATCTCCCTGGGTGCTGCAGAATGGAGACCAAGGAGGAGAATGAAATGCCTTTGCACAAAGAAGAGATAACCCCTGCACCAGGTCTTCCTCCATGCAAGTTCACACCACCCAGAACCAAGGCTTGCCCTCAGACATGGTTCTTTTCCTCCCACATGGGGTGACATCTGTCTAGTTGACTTTTCACAGCCTCTTGTGGTTTCCCTATGTCTTCTGGCAGTTCAGGGACTTTGGGGACAACGACTGTGAACCTCAGGGTGAGAGGAGCACTTTCTTCCCCAGGTAACAGCAGCAGAGTCTGGGTTAGCAGCTGCCAGTGGGGAGGTGAAAAGGTTCCACACTCTCCAGGACAACATTGCTTGGACAGTGATGTCTCCTCAGCTGCTCAACAATGCAGGACTGGCTTGTCCTTCAAGTGCCACGCTCTGGATTTCATCTCAGTCAGGCACAAGGATCTCGGTGGTTGTTCAGGAGCACACATTGCTCAGCTCCACTGCTTTGAGCAGATGGAAGGGGTTTTTGCCATGTGATGAACTGTGATGCAGAAAACCCCCCAAAGCTTCTGTTTGCCTGCATCAGACTTTCTCAGACAGATCAGAGTTGAACTGGCAGAGAGTGACTGGAGCTGGTGTCTCACCGTAGCTCAGACAGACTCTGGCTGTCAGGGCAGATGTGTGACACTGAGTTATGAGGAACTCTAAACCTCTCCAAGAGCTCTCTGGCTGCCTGGAGCATTGTCCAGCCTGATCACTTGCTCAGGGAGAGCGTGGCAGAGTGTGAGAGCTCAGATGAGGCTGCTTTGGTCTGACCCCATGAGAGCAGCTCTGCCCTGGGAAGGGCTGGGATGCAGCAGCCACAGATCCCCAGGGAGCACAGGCTGAGGCGGTGGGTGTTCCTAAGGAGGATGAATTCCCACTGAGGCACTCTGAATATGAGCTTGCCCCAATTAGGAAGCTAATTTTCTGTCTGAAAGGGCCCTCAGAAATCAATACAGATTCCGGACCATTTCTTCTTGGGCACTGCTCAGGAAGGCTGGGCTTTCAGCAGGCAGTGTCACACAGCATGGCAGGTAATACATTCATTTATGGGTTTCTTTATGCCGGATAACTTCCAAGCCACTCTCCAAAATGCATGGCAGACATTTCCAGGCACACAATCCCTGCCTTCGCTGGGTATAACATGGTTAACATGACTCAGCAACATCCTTCAGGAATAGCAACATGATTTTCCCTGAAGAAATCCTTTAATAGCAAACAGCTCATGTTTATGGATTCAAAATGCTTTGAACTCACCCAGCAATTCCTCTGTTGGCCACCTCCTTGGTGTTTCCTTGAGAACATGCACCAGCACCGGATCTTTGACAGTCATTTTCGTGGCCTGACCAGCCTGAAGGAGCATCCAGAAGACGATTTCATTATTTCATCTGGAGATAGGACCTCAAAATCTGGCATCAGATCCCGTTGGCATAGTGAGCTGGCACCAAAAGCCAACTCTTCTGATTTGACAAGTATGCATCAAACTCCATGGCTGCATGTGACTGTAGGTGGTAGGAGGTATAGATGTGATTTAAACACTCCAGAACTGGTTTGTTGGCTGCATTAATATCAAAAACTCAACAGTAATTGAAATTATGGAACTTTGGTGTTCCAGAAACAGCAGCAAATGCTTGTTTATCATCCTGCACATAATCCCTTTCAGATGTTATCCAAGTTCTTGGTGTTTCAATCCAAATTGTTAACAAGCCTGGGAATGGTTTTAATAATGCAACACAAGAATCATCCTGGCATGTTGTGGGGAAAGAGCACAGAAAAACATGTCAGGCTTGACATGCCTCAGTTTAACCGGAACTCTCATGGAAAAGATGGAGTCAGCAACTGTTGCTGTTTTGTGTCAGGAAATGATAGTGGATTTGAACAAGGAATGAACTTTGGCTATCAAGCAGTCAAACCCAGTTTGAAGTCATTAACAACGCTGTTCTTTGGGGTCCTTCATCAGGAACTCACTGAATGCCTCGAGTTCTTCTAAGCAGAATTCCCGTGACTTTTATCCGAATTCCTGTTTCAAAGGAAGCTCAGCGCTGGAGCTCCCTGGCTCAGGGCTCCATGGTGGGAGGTGACAGCATGTCCCCGTACAGTGCTTTCCTTGATGGCCAGGGCTGACCTGAAATGGTATCAGATTCTGTGAAGAACTTTGTGAGACTCATTTCAGGCTGAGGTAAAGATTCTTTATCTCACTGTCAGAAAACATGTTCCATTTGTTTCATCCATTCAGGACTGTCTGCAATACCCTTTTTCTAACATGTTGGTTCAGGCAGATGCACTCAACTCGATCACCAGCTTTTGCAGAGATGCACTCAGATCTGTGGATCTTCTTTCAAAATACTGCTGCTCTCTGCTGTCTGACAGAAAGGCGAGGGACTGATCTTGCCAGATGGTTCATGAGGTACGTGAGTGCCTAAAGCCCCAGCGATCTTGTGGGCAACAGTTCTCCTCTCAGTCACAATGAAGAGGATGTTCACTTCACTGGGGAGTGCTGGAAAAATTAATTTCCTTGGCATGTAGCAATGCTGCTCCAGGGGCTAAGAGCTTGAGGAGGTGGCACCGGTGCTTCTCACCATGAACTCCACAGACAAGACAGTCTCTCACACGTTGATGAAGACATAACAAAGCTCAGACACAAAGTTCTTTAATGTCCTGGCTACTGCACTGATCTTCTTCCTGCCCTGAGATCAGATGATATTAATGTGATATGATTCCTTCTGATGCAGGGGCCCTATGACATAAGTTGATTTATGTGAAATCTTTTGGTGAGTCCCAGCTTTTTAATCTCAAATTCTGGGTGAGCAGCTGAGCCCAGGTCCTGTACTTTCAGGGGTTTTGCTTCACAGGGAAGTTGTCCTGAAGCTAGTGACCCCTTTTCCTCCAGGAAAAGCCTCGCAATCTGTGGTGCTCAGGTTCAGAGCAATCCCACCTGGGACATACAGCATGTCTCTGGGGTGGGAGCAAAGATCCAAAGTGTCCCTCAGTGCACAGAAATATCTCTGTCATTGTCAGCAACACTGCTGAGGAGGTGGCAGACTGGCTGCTGGAGAAGCACCAGGGACAAAAACAACAGGAAAAGGTGCGTTAGAACAGGAGGTGGTGATGGTACTGATGTCAGTGGTCATCCAGCTCGCAGTGCCCACCTCCCTGCAGCTTCTCAGACACCAGGACGGGAGACACAGGACAACAAGCTGATGTGCCACAGAGATGTGACGGGACAGCGAGACAGGTCCCTGTCAGCTCCTGGTCAGGACAGAAAGGAACATGCAAACCCAGCACATTCTTCTCACCTAAAAAAAGCCCAGCAGACATGACGAGGACTTGACAGCTGGCATCCTCTGCATTATTCCAGGGAATCCTGGAAAAATTGGCTGAATACTTCGTGTCTTGGTGCTTGCATGCTGGATGGGCTCCTTGCACACACCCACCCTGGTGAGAACGTGTGTGCGGGAGTGCAACTGAAAGTGCTTTGGGTTTAGTTTGGCTTTAAAGTCAAAGACTCCTTTCCTGGGAGATCTCACATTGGAACGTCCTTGGCACAGTGGCACATCCCAGCTGACCTCCTTCCCAGCCCCTTCTCTGCACAGGCAGCTGTGGGTTTGTTACAAAGGCAAGGAAGATGCATGGACAGGATGAAGACCAAAAGATGAGAGGAATCTGTTGATTTATGAGATTACAGATCCTCAGTTACAGGCCATCCAGGTGGAACTCTCCAAGTGAACCAAGTACTGACTCTTCTGAGGGAAAGATTTTTCATGAAAGCTGAGTTAGGCCAGACAAATCCCTGGGGCAGAGGACACAGGCTGGAGGGCAGTAAGCAGACAAAAAAGATGACAGCAGAGAAGATTGGAAAAGAGAAAAATCCCCTGGAGAGCTTCTTCCCTGTCACCTGGAATGACTGAGGTCCCCTCAAGAGAAGGAGCTCTCTACTTTGCAGGAAGGAGGCTGTAAGAGATTGCGAGGGGAGATGATGCCAAGTGACTGCCTCAGGAATCTCATGTTGAGAGAGGAGCAGTGGGAGATCACTTCACCATCAGCACAGAACAGAAAGACTCTGTCTCCTGAATTAATAACCTGAAGCAACTATTCTGCTTCAGGCAGCCACAGGAAAATGCAAAATTCAGACAGGTTGCATTTACTGGGTGTTGTTATTTCAGATGAAATTCAAAACCAGAGCAGGCAGGACAGGACATAGAACTATGCGAACACTGCTTCTGGGACTTGCCTTTCCCCACATCAGATGCGCTAAAAAAAGGCACAGAGCAGGTAATCAGTTACACCATGAAATAAGACAAGACAGTTCCTTTGTAGATACGAACAGGGCCCCCCAAAAATGTAGTAATTGACTATGCCTCCCACAGAAAACTCACCCAGCCTTTGTGTCTCATCAGAAAAAGGTTTTACAGGAGAGCAACACTCACATCTCATTGAGTTTTTCATCATTTCCTTGCAAGGTTATCCTGCTGGCAAAACCACTCTTATCCCAGCCTTGTGGAAGGGAAGCCAAAGCACTCCCTGTGACAACAGCCACACAGTCAGGTGTTCCTGCCTCCTGTTCCTTTCTCCTTCCTTAGGAGGACAAAGGACACCAGCTGGGCCCCCAGGCCCTCCCGGCTCAGCTCTCAGAGCCCTCCTGCCCCTCTGAACGTGTCCCCTTGCAATGGACACACTAACCCAGATGCTCCCACAGGGACATGTGCACCTCCCCAGCTCCCTACTCTTTCCAAGCTCACTGCACTGGTGCCTGCAGCACCAGCTTCAGGCGCTGGTCCATAGGTGAGCAACAGGTAGAGTGTGCATACGTAGAGCTGAGTGCATCATCTGAACCCCAAGCCACCACCTGAACCCCCAAAACCATCAAGCAACCCTCCAGACCCCTCCTGCAGGGGTGCACTCCAGCTTCTTGTTCCCGTCTCTATAGGTCCATCCAGGATTACCCTGTCCCAGGAGCAGAACCCAGCTTCTGCTCTTGTGAGATTTCATGTGGTTGGTGACGCACTCAAATCTACCAAGATCTCTCTCTCTCAAGGGACTCAGGGTCTCCTCCTACTTTAGGATCACAAGAAGCAAACTTCCTTAAGTGTGTCCAGGTCATTGATAAAAACATCCAAGAAAATTGGCTCTAAAACTGAGCACCACCAGCCTGATGTTCCCCCATGGACTGCAGCTCTTTGAGCCCAGTTGTTCCCCCAGGGAAGCAGAGATGGAGCCACACCACAGTGGTGATCTGCAGACACTGTTACAGCACTGCCCTGGTGTGCACAGGCCACCAGTGGGTGCCCCCAAGGGTTAAATCGGCAATAAACACCTGGGCAGGTGTGTTGTACATTAATATTTCAAGTGTGGGCTGAATGAATTACAGCTCATTAGTTAGGGCTCTCTGCTGCCTCAGTTTGTGGGTCAGGTTTACATCATCTAATTCTTCCAAACTCAAATCATTCCGTCATTCTCTCATCATAGAAACTGATGGTTTGAGAAAATGAGGCAAAACCCCTTCTAAAGCCTGCTGTATCTCAGAACAGCACCCTTGCTCTCTCTCACTTGCATTCCTTTTTGGAAGAGTGTGCCAGTTGCCTGATACCAAATTGACTAACAGGAGTGAGATAAGCAGCTGTTTGCTGTTGATAGATGCAATATTGCACACACAGCCACTGTGAGCAATTAAAAGCTTTATTTATTGCTATCTCTGTAGTGTGGTTTAAGAACTCAAAAGGTCAGCTACAGTGGCAACAACGAATAGCACATATTAATTAAATGTGATTATAAAGATGAATTCCCAGACAAAATATGAGCTGGGATCAGCCTGGTCACCAAGAGGACACTCAAATATTTGATAAAAGTGAGACTGCATGTCTGGTTTGATAAGCTGGACTGTAGGCTTTATCACACATGTGCTCTCCCAGTGAGGAGAGAAGGTACTAATATAAGTGAAGCAGTCTCTATGGTTACAGCTAACATTTTCTAATATAAGCCATTGTCTTCAGATGCTTAACTTTCCATGTTTCAACTGCTTAGGCTGAAATTTTCCATCACTGCTCATTGTTTCCAGGTGAATTCTCTAGCAATCAGGTTAGCAAATGTACTGGAGAATTCGAGCAGATTCTCATGCTGAAACAGCAATTGGAAATCGGGCAGGGACTCAATTTTATCATCTGTTCCCATCCTCTCCAATTTACCCCATGGCTTGGTGACTTTCAAAGACTCAGCAGATCCTGCTGGAGGTTTTGAGCTGGAATTCCCAAGCGTGACATCTCCTGGTGGTGAATCAGTCCCTGCTGGGCACTGCCTCGCGCTGCCAGAGCCCCTGCCCTGCGCACTGCCCCCGAGTCCTGCAGAGCTCACACAGGGCCCTGACTCTCAGGGTTGTACCCAGGCGCCAAGGAAACACGAGCCAGGCTGAGTTTTGCATCTGCAGCTCCTCATCTGAGCATGTCATAAACATCTGTGCCCACCCTGCTGTAATTGTGCCAGTTTCTGTGCCAGTCCCAGTGGCACACACCCTGTGGGGTGGATCCAAACACCCCAAGTGAGAACAGCCACCCTGCAGGACTCCCATTTCTAACAACAGCCCCCAACACTACGCTGTGACAAGAATTATGAGACCTGGACTGAAAACATTTTCTTTGTGGAAAAGAGGCATCCAAGCGTGTCCAACTCCCAGCAGCACACAGACGGTCAGGTGTCCTGTGCCATCACCTCTGTGTGTGCTGGGTTGTGCTCATCTAAACTGTGGCACAGGGTGGGAAAATGAAATCTGTGTGCTGTGCCTTGGCTCAGAGGAGCCAAGAGGTTCTCACACATACCCACAGAGGTTCTTTGGCCAAGCTGAACATGAACAAGCAACAGCTTGCTCTTTCTGCAGTGTCTTTACCACCCTGCCCCTCTTCACACCTTCATTCACCACTTTTTCTGTTTTTCAGAGTTTGGGCCGTGGTTTGCTGAGTTTAAACTCTGTGAATCACAGAATCATTCAGGTTGGAAAAGACCATCAAGATCACCAAGCCCAAACTTTGACCAAATGCCCCCATGCCCACTAAACCACATTGGGAAGTGCCACCTTTGCTTGTTTTTGAACACTTCCAGGGATGGTGGCTCCATCACTTCCCTGGGCAGACTGTGCTAAATAACTCTTCCAGTAAAGAAATTTTCCCCAATATGCAGTGGGTGTGATAAACATTAAAAAAAACAAACAGATTACAAGTGGCGATTGTAAACCAACCAGCTTTTACAAAAAATTCCTAATACACAGTCACTCCTAGATATTCCTGATTTCCTAATTAATTTTAGCGAACTTTAACCTCTTGAAAGTATCTCCCAAGTGATGACTGGTTGTCTCTCTTTGCCCTCAGGTGTGCTGTGGCTCTCAGTGGTGTCCGAGGTGTTGTACATCATGCTGTTGGTTGTCGGGTTCAGCCTCATGTGCCTCGAGCTCTTTCATTCAAGCAGTGTCATAGATGGGCTCAAGTTAAATGCCTTTGCTGCTGTCTTCACTGTGCTTTCAGGTATGAACCTCCCCTTCCCCCTTCACCACCACAAAGCAAAATTGTACAACTTTGAGAGAATAAAAAACCGGAGGCTCCAAGACTCTCTTATCCCCATTTCGCTATCACAATTTTTCACTGTAATTTTTTGTTCCTTTGGCACAAAGACTGCATGATAAATTTGCCTCTTGCCAGGGAGAAGTGAATATCCTCATTCCTGATTTCACAGCAGCAATGCAGTAATTATCCTTCCCCAGCCCGCACAGCCATTACCACAGCAGCAGCCTCAGCTCCATTTGCAGCATCATCACACTCATTTTCCAGAGGAAAATTAAAAACATGTAACGCTGAAAATTCTTTTTTTCTGTGTTAATCCTGAAAGTAGGTGAAGGCTGGAAAACCAAAGAAAGGAGCTCATCTTGTTAATTAACAAAATTGAGAATGAAAAGGGTTCTAATAACGGCGCTGAGGAGCAGCCCCAAGGGTGATGTGGGACACGTACATCCCTCAGAGCAGCTGCTTCGGGCTATTTTCATGCTCAGTCTGTACTTGGGGCCCCTCACCATCTGAACTTGAGGAAGTGCCCCTTCACTTCTGTGAAGCTTTTTCTGACTAAAACCCCCACTTTCCAGCATTTATACAAGCAGCCAGAGTGCTCGTGTGAGCACTCCTGCATGGACCTCTCTGGCAGAAAGAGCTTCTGCAATAGAAGTGCATTTTTATTCTGCTGCATTTCAGGCTGGAAGACATTACAACAGCCAGTGTACATTCTGAGAAGGAGTTTGTATCTTCAGGGATAGCTGCAAACTGTGAAATAGTAACAAAAAGAACAGGCCAGAAGTAGAGCTGAGTAACAAAAAAATCTGATAAGCACTGCCAAAGTATATTTTTCTGCTTTGGATACAATTTGGAACTTAAAAAAAAAAAATCAGTTCCAATTTCAAAATCAAACTATGTGGAATTCTTCAGCATTCAATCAATTACTTCCATGCTGTTCCTCTCTCCCTTCACCATTAACTGTGGTTTTAAAGTTTTGTAAGAATGATGAAGTTTTCTTTCCTACACAACTTTCTATTTTTATTTTGGCCTTCCCTCTTTCTAAGTGCATTGCCAAGATAGTCCAAATATAAACTTAAAAATTTTACAGGGAAAAATGATGGAGGAATTGAAACAAGGATAAAACCTTAAACCCCAGCACACTGCTAGCTGTTCTTTTCAATGATGGGGATACCAGAGGAAAGAAGAAAACTATATTTATTTAAGCTTAGCATATTTATAATGACATAGCTTAATAGAAATTAGGTAATGAAGAGGACTTTCCATTGGACCATAACACTTCTCATTAAATTCATGCTTGAGTTCCCTCATAAAAGTGCAATGAGATGTCTACATTCTCATAGCTCAACATCTAAAGGTTAGAAAAAAATATCCTAATAGTGTGGTCACTTTTTGCTGTTCCTTAATCTCCTATCAGTCATTAAAAAATACCCCACAATATCACAATTTTGGTATCACTCTTAACCTTACACAAACTAAAAAATTTACATATGTCGCTCACGTAATACTTATGATAAAACATTTTAATGAATGTTACATAGTCCATTAATAGCATTTCTAGTAAAAAATATCAGAAAATGCTTTAAAATACATTGTCTTTTCCAAATTTCCTTCATCTCCAGCTTTCCAAAGTTCCTTGCTCTCTCCCATTACTGACACTTCCAAAGAGCTCTGGTCCTGCAGGGCTCAGGATCTCAAGCCAGCTCTAAATGGCCAGTGTTTCTGCACTGCCACCCACTCCAGCACACCACATTACCAGGATCTCCCATCTGCAAACACCTCTTGCCCTGGACCCTGGAAGGCATTGTGCCTTCCCTGCCCAGCCTCAAGCAGCCAGCTGGAGGAAAAGATGATCCTGGATATCGAGCATTTGCAGATCTGTGTTACAGGGCAGCTCATTTGAGCTCATTAAATATACAGCAAAAAGGACCAAGGGGTATCCCCATGGAGAACTTGGCAAGGCACAGCTAAAATAGACCAAACCAAAAGCGAATGAAGCAGCACAACAAAAGATTTGCATTATTCTGCTTTAGTTTGGATATGGCACACCAGCACCAAGAGCCCTGTAGGGTGCAGATCCAGCCCCGTCCCTCCCTGCCATTAGGCAGATAAAGCAAAGAACACCACATTTCCAGGGTTTGCTGGTGACCTCCTCCTCACCTGGATCAGTGGACTGTCACCTCAGCCTCACACACAGCCACAGGGCTGAACACGGCTGAAACCCTGTGCAAGGTTTGCGTGACAGAGCAGAGCAGCTCAGCCCTGCTGAGGCTCTCCTGCCTGTGTCAAAGCTCCTGCTGGCTCTGAGTGACTATGACAGGTCTCAGGGCAGGCTGTAATATTTTATTAGGGTTGAAAAATTACTGACAGGACATACAGAAACAGCAAACCCCAAACTTAAGATCAAGGCACAACTGTCAGCTGAAGAAAAATCCACTGATTTAAAAAGTTCAGCAAGCACCCGGTGCATTCTGGAAATTAAATACAACCAGAAACGAGCAAGGTGTGCAGCACTTTGCTGTGCTCCCATTAGGCCACCCACCCTGCCCAAATCTCATTTCTCCTGGAGTGAATTGCTCTCTCCACCTCCTATCTTTGCAGCGTGTCACTCCAACACGAGGCAGCTGAGAAAATCACCCCAGCTCCCTGTAACACAATGTGTCCTCTCAGCCTCTGCAGTTGTTTGTATCAAATCTGACATTCGTCTTGCTGAAGGTCCTTAACATGCCCACAACACAAACATTCCCCAGCTTCCCTCCCCCAGAACTGCCCTGAATCATCCACATGGCTGGGGAGACTAAGAGTGTTTTAGGTTCTGAAAGTACGAAGGAAAGAAGAGACACAAGTTGGGTATGGTTGGGGGAGGGAAATCTGGATCTTCCACGTACAGGAAGGGCAGCCCTGGAAAGAAGTAGATGGTCAGAGAGAGCAGTGAATGAATGGTGCAGACTGTAACACACAGACCTCACTGTACCCACCAGGGGAGAATATTGGTGTTTCCAAGTGCCTTGAACTGCCACTGCAGCACAAGAGGCTTCTGCCCATCTGTAGGTCCAAGAACTATTTGAGATATAGTGATCCAGCCCCACCTCCCTAGCCTGAACCCACACTTTCCTGAGCTCATTGGGGATCATCACCCTGCACTGCCCAGGTGCTATGGCAGGAACATCCCAAATTATTGTTGAAAATTCTCCAAGCCTCAGAGCTGCTCCTGACCACCACTGCTTGAAAAGTAGGGTTTGATTTTCCTCAGAGTGATGTTTAAATACACAGTTCAGGTCATTTTTTCTGTTTAAACTGCAGGACCACACTGGCCAGCTAAAGGCAGAGCCACTCAGGCCACTCTGTGATTTGCCGCAGCCTTGTTCTTTAACATCACAGAGCCTGACGGCTCTAACACATTGTCTAATCCTCACCCAGTTGCAGTTCTCTCAGTGAGCTATAACAGTGTCACAAAAGCATCACCAGCCCTGCACCATCAAAAGTATCCCAGTGTGTCCTCTCACCACACATCATCAGGAGAACCAAGCTCACTTAACTTCCTTGTGCAGCTTCCAAGGGTTTTATGAGTGTTCAAATTCATAAATCTTAGCAACTGCTGGGACAAAATATGGTTGTTTGGCATGAGCACATTGAGTCTGCACTGCCTGCAGAAGCCTCTCTCCTCATTCTCACCTGAGGCCCGTCTGTGACGGGCTGTGAGATAGCTGTGGGTGGCACACCCCTGGTTTGCAGCAGCAGGGTTGGTGGGGATGCTCATTGTGCAACATTTTCTTCAACGATTTTCTTCCTTCAACTCCTCTTTTAATTGAGACTTCAGTGTGATGCAAAATAATGAGCTCTCAGTCACATCTTTCCTCTGCCCATGCAGCTCCCTCCTCCACAGAAGAACAGGAGGCATAAAAGTACAACAAAGACTTTTTTGGAGCTCCCAAAGCACTTCCAGCAGTAGCTCCCTCAAGAATTATAAAAAACATTGGCACAAAAATTCCTGTTCTAATCCCTGCTTCCCAGGTCTCTTGGGGATGGTGGCACACATGATGTACACTCAAGTTTTCCAAGTGACAGTCAGCCTTGGGCCAGAGGACTGGCGACCCCATTCCTGGGACTATGGATGGTCCTTCTGGTAAGTGTCACCACCAGTTCCTCTCTTTTCTCTTTGGAGTTGTTCCATCCCCCTGTTGGGAGGTTGCACATATCACCTCCAACTGCCAGGAACACGCCTGTGGATTTCCAGCTGCCAAACCTGCGGGAGCCCAAGGCCCCTGGGCCGTGCAGTTTTTGAGCTGTGGGGGGCAGTTATGGGTGGCTGTGCAGCAGCAGCTGTGCTATCAGCAGGTACAGAGCATTTGTAAATAAACAGCACCCAGAATTACCAACACAGATTGAGCACTCTCATTAAAGTTCAATTTAGGAACATAATTGCCATGGCATTTCTGAGACTTTTACCTTTTTTTTTTTTCCCCCCTTGTTTTTAATTAATGTCTCCGTTGAACCTTACGGTGCAGCTTTTAGCACAACTGCAGGGGAAGGTGCAGTGTTCCTGGCACGATGAGATTTCCCTGTGGATCATGGGGAGAAGGCTTGGGGAAATGGACATGGCTTTTTTTTTTTTTTTTACCTTTCCCATTTATCTTCTAAAATCACATAAAACTAATTTGGCCAAGACACAGCTACTGTGTTATATTGCTTGCAAGTTTATAAGAAGCTTAACAAGAGCAGGAGGCTGTGGAGAATAAAAATACCTGCAAACAACATCCCCATTCCTCCAGAGGCATCAGCCTCTTTGGATGGATAGGGAAAATACTTTCTTCTTGTCATGTCTAAATATAGCACATTATTTTCTTTCCATCTCAAAGCAAAGACAACAATCTTTGCTAACACCAATAAATAAATACAAATACTTCTTATGCACAGCACTGCAGGGAATTATTAGTCTTTCTTTCTCACCTCTATATACCGTGTTTCATAGGAGGAGTTACCACCATTTTAGCAACATGTTACAAAATACAAATCACATTATATTTAAAATACAGCTTATTTTGTGTCTCAATAATGAATATTTATTGCATGTGATGATGGACTTACAAATACATTGCATTCACATATTTATAATATTTATATTAATATTTATAACAACTCTGTCACAATAATTGTATAATTTTCAATATATTTAAATAATAAGGCGTATTTGTCTTCAGTAATCTATTTTGTAATTTACTGCAATACTCAAACTTTAGAATGTTGTTAAATGTCTTGCATGATAAACACTCATTAGATTATTCTCCTTCATCTTGCGTGAGCCAGGAGCCCCCATCGCTCAGAGTGGGCACTAGGGTCCCTCGGGGCATCCGGAGCTCTCCCTGGGCCCACTCATCCCACCCACACTCCCTGCTGGGAGCCGTGTCCCGTGGGAGATGGAGCTGGTGTCCCATGGGAGATGGGGCTGGGAGCCGTGTCCCGTGGGAGATGGAGCTGGTGTCCCATGGGAGATGAAGTCCAGACCCCCGCCCTGTCCCAGAGCAGCCTCTCCCTCAGCTCTCCCTGGGCAACCACAGCCAGAGAGGGCACAGTGGGCTTTGGTTTAAGGACCAGGACTGCCCCTGGATTAGGTCTCACTGTGGAGGACTCTGGAGATACCCACAAGCAGGGAAATATGTGAGAGCAACTGCCCGTGTTCCTGGGGTGAGACTTCAGCTTCACTCCACACAGCCACTGCGGGAGCTGAGCTCCTCTCCAGCTACTGCAGTCACAAAGCTCCTTCTTGCACTCAGTAGACTCCCTCCTCCCTCCTCCCTCCCTCCCTCCCTCCCCTGATGCTTCCAAGGCAGCACATTTATCCACACAGGATGTGGGGCACGGTGCAAACACTGGCTCAGCTGGGACAGGGGTGAGCAGCAGCAGCAGCACTTTTAGCCAGCAGTGGTGCTCAGCAGCCTCAGGAAGGCCATGGGGTCCCTCATGCCACCCTAGTGATGAGTAGCAGACCTGGAAATGGAAGGTCTGGAAGTCAAATGAAGCAAAAACAAGGCTTCTGCCCTCCAGCTAACACTGAGTCACCACTGCTGTACAGACCAGAGAGCTACAACCTCCCCTGGCACCACCCAGACTTGAACATCTTTAGGAGGGTTAATTACCAATGCCCACCCAGCCTGGTGGAAAACCACACACGTAGGAATTATTTTCTGCTCCGTCTGGGTTCTGGTGATGTCCTGTAACATGAGCTTCGAGAACCCCTGACCCAGCAGCGTAACCACCACCCTGACTTTCAGCCTGCTGTAAATGTGCCACTGCAGCACCCAGCCACAGAACAGAGCCCAGAGAACTGAAACAGCCCTGACAAGTGGGGCCGGGGAACGCTGTCCCCATGGCCAAGAGTCAAAGGGTCTTGGGGATCCGGACTGCCATCCCTTTCCCAAGTGCCAGTGGGACAACTAAGTTTTCTGTGACTCAATTTTCCCTCTGTCAAAAGGGAATGATAAAAACACCCCTCCCCAAAATGAGGAAGGGCTGCTTATGGTCTGCTCAGATATCTCAGGGTTGGTCTCTGTTATCCTACCCTATTCCCAAGGCATTGGCAAAGCCTGGAGGTTGTTCTGGTCTCTGGCATGGGTCACAAGTCAAGTGATTCTCCAGGCAGGGGATTTCAGTGCCTTGAGGATCAGAAGATGTTTAAGTTCAGACTCTCTAAAGAAAATATATATCAAAAACCTGAGCTGTTTGAGCCATGGAGGAACCTGAGAGCCCAGCCCTGAGCTCAGCTACAGGAAGCTCTATGGGTACAGTCCCACCACATCTGGGGCACAGCTGGCATGGACCATTAACAGCATTGCTGTTACAGAGGTCTTCACCTAAGGCAGGTGTAACTCTTAAAGGTAGGACAACCACTGCTTACGATTCAAAATAAATAGCATTTAACCAAGGTCCATAAAAACTAAAGCACATCTATCCTAATTGCCTGATTACTGTGATTTCCCAAATGCCAGACACTGAGAGCCTTCATTCTGTATTTCCTTCTCTCAACCTTTCAGCACTTCTGATTTCATGATTAGAAACCATCAGTAACATCCAAGACAAGTTCTCCCTCAAATGTCATTCCCCAGGCACAGGGAGGCGTGAGGATTTGGCTAGCTTCTTCCTGGATACTGTTTAGCAGCCCAGCTGGAAATGTTTGCAGCTGCTGGAGCTCCTCCACACACTCCACGTGGGAGGAAGACTCATGCCAGGCCAGGAAGATGCTGTGCCTGGGCACTCACACCTAGCACAAGTTCCCTTCCCACTTCTCCTCCCAGCCATGGGAAACTTCCGGGAACTTTGTCACCCCAGGGGTCACTACATTTCCTTCTCACTTGATTGCATCTGGCAAACAGGTTCAAAAATGACAAGGAAAGAGCTGCCTCCACACATCTCATTGCCTCAGGAGTCCCTGCAGGACTTGTTATAAGCTGAATTTTGAAATCATTGGAATGAGCCATTTCTGTTTACTTGAGCCATTTTTTCCCCAGATTTTTCAGTCCATGAATATGTGCTCTTTTTCAAGTTTTGTCTAATTTGAAATGAGAAACTGCTTCCTTGTCGGCAGGTCCTTTGCAGAATGGGAAAATAGCTCATGCTGAGGGCTGTGTTGACAATGCATGTTTATAAGATAATGCTACTGGGGCTGGATTCTTTCTGCTCTGCATAATTTAGATCAATTTGTTACAGAAAAAGTGCAAAAAGGAGCAGGTGAAGTGTGTCACCATCACAGATGATGAAGTTAATCCAACTTAGTTAGGGAGCCACTGTGAACTATGTGTAGCCAGAGTTGATGGGCTGAGTGTGAAGCCAAGGGGAGATGGAATGCAGAGAAGCTCTGCAGAGAAAAGGAGGAATTCAGGGCCTTTTTTATCAGCCTCATTTCATGCTCAAAAAGCATCTCAACTCCTTGGGGCCATGAGTCCCTCGCCAGCCCCATCTGAACTTGAGGTCAGGGAGGGCAGAAGAACCTGATGGTTCTTCAGCAGCTCTCTACTGACCCTGCTTGCCAGGAGACCCAGGACAGCACTTGCTGCTGTTCCAGCTTGGCATTGGGCCAGTCTTCTTTTTTCTTCCACTTTCCTTCTCCCTCTGCCTCTTTGTGCTCCTGGTTGGTACTTGCAGGCATCCTGCCCCTGGCTGGCCAAGGTTGGCTGGCACTGCCTTCACACTGGGGGGGTCAGTCAGGAGACCACTTCCACAAAACTGAAGTGTTGTCTTCTGTTCTGGTCAGGCTTTCAGAGACCACACATGAGCCAGGAATGCAGAAATGTCCATGAACCAGGAAAGAAGGAAATAGAATAGTCTGAAGGCATGAAAAGCAGATTAGAAACCACCCCTGCAGTGCCATTGTGCAGCCAGTGTCCCAAGGATGCTGGAAAACTGCTCCCAAAGACTCTCTGGGGCATTACTCCTTCCAGGAGTGTATGGATTTTAGGACTTGCCTGCAAGGCTCTGAGATGTTTCAGAGGGAAATCAGGAGGTGTTTGGCTCTGGTGTCAGAGTGCACCAAGTGTTCACCTTAGCACATGGTTCTCCATGGGACGAAGGCTGTGCCCAGCCCCCAGCCCAGCCTCCTGCCTGCCTGAGCCCGAGCCACAGGTCTTTCGAGGTAAGATGAGAAGAACGGCTTTGTCCACTTCACCTTCCCTGCCTGGTCCCATCCTGTGTGTGTGTGACTGAAATATGACATGAGCTGCTGTCTTAACCCAGCTCTGTCTGCTGGTTTCTCTCTCCACAGTCTGGCGTGGGGCTCTTTCACCTGCTGCATGGCGGCCTCCGTCACCACCCTCAACTCTTACACTAAGACTGTCATTGAGTTCAGACACAAGCGCAAAATCTTTGAGCAGGGCTTTCGAGAAGAGCAGAACTTCCTAGACCAGGAAGCCATCAAGTACTTCAGAGAAAGGTCAGTGCAGTCACTCACTCGATCAGGGGAGGTTTCCATGGACTCTGCTGGTTTCGGAACATCCAGGCTCTCACCCAGTGGGTGAAGTCTCTGAGACATCCGGGGAACGTGTGTGTGAAAGGCAAACACAAAAGGTCCTCCTTGATTTGGTTTTTCTTAAATTTTATGATGTCCCAGTGCCCACCCTTTCTCCAATACTCATTATAATATGCACCCAATTCACAAAAAGCTGTGTTGCCAATGTAAGCTGATTTTTCCTCTCTAGCAAGGTAAAATTGTGGGGGTGTACCAAATGTGACATCCATCCTTTCTCAGCACGTGCAACAGGCACCTCCCAATAATCCCAACAGCTGCTGAGGCATTTTCCAGCCACCACCAGGCCACTTTGGGGGTGCCATCTCCCACAGTCACATGCCTACAATCCATCCCTGGCTTCTTGGCACGACCCATCCTCTGGAACAAATCCACACAAATACAGCAGGAACACTGCACTGCACTGCAGGAACACTCACACAGTGCCACCCACACTGCCACCAGGGTCGTAGCTGCACTGGAGTCCTGGTGGGTCCCAAGGCCCAGAGATGCTCTGTCACTCTGCCCAGTATTGGGCCCCTGTGGCTGCTCCAGGAACCTGCTGCCCTCATTCTTTGGTGAGAAAGTTAAGGCTTTGTTTAAAGCTGTGGATTGTGCAGAACACACAGATCCTGGGCTCACACAGTAGGGATGGGCTCCACAGGGTGATGTACCTTCCCAGGATGAAGAGCTGAGAAGTACAGAAAATCCTCAAGTGATACACAGATATTTTGGGGGCAGAAAACATAAGCAGGATGCATTGCTCTTTGTCAGACCAGTGGGGCAGTTTCTCCATGGTGGAAGAGAGTGGTTAGGAAGCTCTGAGGGGACAGAAGGTTTGGAATGATCAGCATTTCAGCAGCAGAGTGAGGACCTCTCCTGAGAGGGCAGAACTAGAGAGCTTCCATGATTATTGTTTTTCCTTGGTTATTTTGTTTGTTATTCTGTTGTTACAGTTATCCCCCTGCTAACGTCCAAGTTTTCACTCTACCTTTCAGACAGTCTGGAAGGAAAAGAGAAATGAGTCAAACAACCATGATTTTCCTAATTTTGCATTTGGACATGACAGTGAATTCTAAAAAATTCTCTGTGGGAGAAAAGAAAGCCCAGACACAGTGAAGAGGAAGGGGTCAGTGTGTGCCTCAGGGTAAATCAGCACTCAGGGAGGGAAACCAGACAAATTATCGAAGTGAGAACTGCAGATAGGAGCCCAGCAGAACTATAAGGAACAGTGTCTTGAGTTACATTGGGAAATGCTAAGGAAACTTGTTCAAGTACCACTGCTGCCCTTTCTGGAACAGTAAATAGCAAAATACATTGATGGCCCAGAGGACAGGGACCTCTTTCTCTCGCATGGGTGCTGTGGGTTTGATTTGGGCTCCTCTTGCCCTCACAGTATGACACAATCCCACCCCCAACAATTCCCTCCTCGGTCACCTCCTCCCCGCCCTTCCACACACACTTGGCACACACAGCTCAAGCATGTGGTGTTCCCAAACTTCATGATTATGACTTTCTTTTTTTATATCACATTATTTTAATTGTTGTATCTGAATACATAATAGGAAGCCCAGAGACAGTGTTACCATGGGATCATTCTGGAGATTTAAAGCTGTGCAGCAATATAATTTAAAAATTTTTAATTTTTAAAGTGATCATATTCTTGCTCTGCTTCCCTGCTGTGACCTGGGAATGCTCTGGCTGCAGGGGGTCCAGGGACTGTCCATTAGCAACACCCTGTTGCTGCATGCTGTGGGTGCCCTCAGTCCCACACAACTTCCCCGAGCTCCCATCTGCCTTTGCACAAATAGAAAATGAAATAAATCCTCTTTCCTTCCTGTGCACATACCCAGGGATACTTCACATTCCCTCCTACTCCTCCACCTCCATGTTCCTTTTCATACCTCATGAATAAAACCCTCCAGCCTTTCTTCCTTCCAGTTATTTTGCACATATCTTTACCCTTTTTGCCTGTTCCTTTGCCTCAGTGCACACCCAGCACCCTGTGGCCACGCACATCCAACCTCTGTGCTGGACACACCCTGTGCAACAGGCACTTTCCTATATGTCTGCTGAAAATTAAAGCCGTATCATTATTCCCAACAGCTCCATTTATCATCCGGGACTCAGGGAAGGAAAGTGTCAGCCCCATTTTGCATGATAAAACTTTTTTGTCAGAATATTATTCTACAGGCCCCTGCTCCCAGGGAAGAAATTTGCTTTATGAAAAGTACTGGCAGTAAAATGCTGCTAATCTTGCAGTGTTTTCTCAAATATATCATTGTATTGCACTTATTTTTAATTGCACATAACTGCATATAACAGCAGAAGATTTGCTAGAAATGTAGATGTAAGAGCTGAAATGGTCCCTTGAGAGCTCCCAGTTCAACAGCTGTGCTCCTGTCCCCGGCAGTGCAGGAGGTGCAGGGGATGAGCCACATCATTCCATGGTTTGCTGGGCTGATCCCCCCTCCAGCAGCTCCCCATGCCCTCCCCTTGCACAGCAGCCTCGCCCTCTGTGTCCCTGCTGCTCCTTCACTTCAGTCTCCACACCCCAAGGGCAGCCTCCACTCTGAAGAACATAGGGAAGACCTTTAAAAGCACATGAAAGTCTGTGTACACTCCAAATTCTGCTCCACAGCCTGCTGTGACTCCACCTTAGCCAGCACCTGGAGTTATCCAGCCCTAAGTCAGTCACACTGGAGCACATCCAAACCCTCTGCCTCCCTGCACCCCAAGGCTCTGTCTCTCACCAGCCAAGCATCTCACTGTTCCTATCACTGGGAAAACATTTAAGCAGATGCTGAAAAATCAAATATTCATGGTGTTACATACAATTATTTCCTATCCAGGCCTGGGATACTTCGAAAAGTCCAGACAAAACAGACTCTGTAGTTCACACCATAAAATCAAAAGATACTAGAGCTCTTCAGATATAATAGGTACAATAGCCCACAGGGTAACTCTAAGAAAAACAGGTCAATTATACAGACTTGGAGGTATTATTCATGCTTTAAGTGTTCTATGAAATCATCAGAATTGTCTGCAAAGTCAGCTTTCAGTCTCTGTCCTTAAAGTGTTTTTCCTTCCTTTTTTCTTGTTTTCCTTCGAAATGAATTTTTGTCTATAACTTTTGCTCATCTTTTTCAGTTTTTTAGTTAATTTTGTGTCAGTTCATAACAAGTATCTCTCTTCCATCCCTCCCAGTTTCTCTTTCTGCTCTGTTTCACATGAATACTCTTGCCCCATGTGGTCATGAGCACAGTCCCTTGTGTCTGGTTTACCCCAGCCAGCAGAGGAGGAACCCTCATTGCCCTTCTGCTTCCTTCCTGCCTGCTCTGAGGATCCCTCCAGATAAGCCAAAGGGACAGGGATTCTTTCTTCTTTCCCATGGAGTCTGATAATCTCTGTGACAGCCAGCTGAAGGCATGGTGACAGACCTTCTCTTCCCCTGCCCAGCTGTTTAGTAGCTGCTGTTTTAGCAGCTTTAGCTCTACCCTGCTGCTTTAGCAGCTTTGTCCCTACGGCTGTGTAATAATTAAGACACATTCACAAGAATTCTGCTCATTTATACCAACTGGCTCCACCAACGCTCTCATCACATCCATCCAGGCAAGGGCCAGCACAGCCAACTTTCCCATACTCAATGTCTTTCCCAAGTTTGTTCTCAGTTTCTTGCCTTCTTTTTTCCATATATTAAAATACCCTTTCAGCCACCCTCCCCAACAGGCCTTTCCCTTCTCCCAGGATTCTGGTGGATTTTGCTTTCAGGTAAAGAATGAAAAGTTTCCTCTCTGCTCCTTTGCTATGCTGGGGGCAGGGCGGGAGGTGCTGGTGGGGCAGAGGGAGCCCCTGGGCAAGGGGCACAGCTGCAGGAACAAGAACAGGAATAGCTCCACGGAAGACAAGGGAATGTCCAGGCTTGGGGTGAAGATTTGTGAGGACTGAAGCCTGAGGGGAGGGGTAGGGGGCCTGAAAGGGTGGAAATCAAATCCGAGTGAGATCCTCTTGGAGAGCTCATCTCTGCCTCGGGCAAGGAATGAAAAGTTTGTGGAGTGATGTGAGGAAACTGGAATTACCCATGGCCCTCTTTTAGTGAGGACAAGAGCAGCTTTTGGATGTGCATTCAGGCCTGGTCAGGGGTGCAGAGTCCCACAGGAGCTGGGGCCACTGCAGAGAGGGGCCAGGGGGTTATCCCTGAGGGGACCCCAGAGATCAGCACAGCCCTGTCTCCAGTCTGCTATCCAGCTTCGTGCCCCTGTGAAGCAAATCTCACTTACCAGGGGCTGTTAAACCAACATATTTAGCAAGTAAATCTGGAAGATTCAGCCTCCCCCGGCTCACCCATCCGTAGCACAGCGTTTGCAGCTGTCCATCAACACCCATTGTGCCACTGCAGCTGATTTCACAACATTTTTCTTGCTGACTGGGCCCTTACTCTGATCTGAAACACCAACATAAGCAGGCAGATGCTACTGGTGAAATTCTGGAGTGAGCTGAGTTCAAACTGCCATCAATAGCAGTGCAGACAAAATGTCTCTGCAGGGACAGAAAACGTAGTTTTAAGTGCTAGGAGCAGTTTGAAACAGACAGCAGGACCAAAGCTATTGCAGAGCTAATAAATCAGGACTATTCCCAACACTGTGAGAACCAGAACTTTTCAAATCATCATTCACACGCTATTTTTTTTCCCTTTTTGCACATTTCTGTAATGTATCATACTCAGAGCTTGCTACCTCTAAGTCCATTGTGCTCTTGTCAGATGTGCAGATCATGCCAATGCCTTCCAAAGACATGCCAGCCTCTTGCTCTGATTTCCTCCTTGGTCACCCGGGTATCTGAACAGGGTTTCAGTTACTGCCCTAATGTCCCTGCCACTGGCAGAGTCAGCCCCTCTTCACAGAGACACCGACATTTCCAATCTTCCTATTCCCCTTTCATCAGTGCACGGGGACGAGTGCAACCTCCTGCCTTGGGTTTGTTCTGTACTTTATTCTGCAGCATAGGGAGCTTTATCCACGGAGCTGCTCCTCCTGGAAAATCACATGGGCTGGCACTAAAATGGTACAGCAGTAGCACCATCCCCACTTCCAACATACAAGTACTGTGCAATGCAGTTGGTCCCCAGTGCTTAGATCCATCCTGAGGAGGGAAAGAGTGGAGAGATGCAGCCCTGAGCCCCTCATTTCTATTCCCCATGGCCTCTTTACATGAGCTTTCCCCAAGAGGGGCAAAGCCAGGGGAACCAAGTCCTTCCTGAGCCCATTATGATCTCCGTGGTGGGCCTGGCTGTAGATGGAGGAGCCCAGGTATGTTGGACTCTTATTGGTTTTGACCCTTCCATTTATGTACATTTGGGAGCAGCCTTGGTTTCTGTTAAAGGTGCTACTTCTATATTCTCTTTTCCAGGACTGAGGAGGAGAGGGCTGAGGCTGGGGACCTGAGGTTACAGTGCCTCCATAGCTGCTCCCCAAATAGTAAGTGACCATGGCTCGAATGTGTCCGGCACACAATGGCTTGTACTGTCCCCACGCTGGCTCCCGGGGCTCAGAGTGAGGTTTGGAGTAGGAAGCTATGGAAATAGAGGTTTGTTGCTTTCCCAGACAGCATTGCCCAAGAGATAACCAACCAGCATAAGAGCAGAACAGATTTCTCCAGGATTCAATTTAGGATGTGCACATATCCTATAATTTTGTGTTATCTCAAGAAGCTGTGACTTCATAGTAGTTTAAAAATACGCTCTAATTTACACCTGTATAACTTTCATTATCACTACCTTTTTTCATCTATATTTATCACCAATTCATGATGATGCATGCTATTGAATATAAAAATGATTGAAAGCAGCTTTGGTAGACAATAACGTTAGTATAATTAATGCCATTTCTTGCACTTTCTCTGGAAATTGCTGTGCTTCTATTCAGTGTTTGCAAAAGCTCTTGCTTTAAGCTATGGGAATCAGTGGTTCAATGCACAGAGCAGTATTGGAGCACGGCTCCTGCCCTGCTCTGAATACTATACTTTTTCTTTACTCTCCAGGAAAGATGTGTGCAGTTTCATGCATCTATTTCCTTGGAAAGAAAGCAAGTGATCCTTCATTCAGCAGGAGAGAGCCTTGGGAGAGTGACTTGCTGGCTCTGCGCTGTTAAAATTTGGAAACCTCATGGCATTTTGCTGCCTCTGTCTTGCTGAGATGCACATCTCAGCCACATACTCATGGAAGCTTGGTGTCTGTAACCCCAACCCCTGAGGGTCCTGCTCCCTCACCAGACCTGCTGGAACAGCTCTCCAGTCCCATGTCACTGCAGGTGGTGTCCCCACAGGCATGATAGTGCTGGCACTGCTCTCCAGCTCGGTTTGTCATCAGCTCACTTGGTAACTCCTGCTCCTTGAAAATGTCATGTCAGTCATGGACCTTTCCACAGGCAGATCCATATCCTTCATTCTCACAGGCCTGAAAATGTGTATTGGTACAAAATTGATCTGGGTCATGTTTCCTGAGAAAATTCCTTACCTGCCAAGCTCCTGGCAGGTGCTCAAATGGGCTTATTTTATTATTGAAGCCTGTCCAGAGGTCTTTGTTTCAAAGAACAAATAACAACTCTTGACAATAGGTGTTCCAAGGAATAGGCTCTGCTGGTCCTATACCCAGCCCTGTCCCAGGTGTTTCAATTTTAAAGGACACAGAGCTCAACCCACAGAGTGCTGACGGTGCTGAGAAAGCAAACCACAAACGAGAAGCCCAGAGTCAGGTTAAAGAACAGTGGCCATTCCTCAATATTCCATCAGGCTCAGCCTCACATCCGTTACCTTCTGTAATGAAATCAGATCGATATTAATGAAGTGACAGGAGTGAAACTGTGCTCTCAGTTCACAGTTTACTTACAAATCCAATAGAAGCTGCAAAATGCTCATTATCCATGCTTATTAGGGAGGAAAAACCATTAGTTACTGCTGCTTGGGATGGCACAAAGCCTCACAATGCTCACATGAACCTCTCCTTCCTCGAGCAAGTCCGCCAAGCCATAACTGGCCTGTGCCTGACCCCAGGATTCTCCTTGATGCTGATTCCAGGGTCCCACACTCCCAGTCCTTGTCACATTCCCCGTGCCAGGGGCCCGTGGCCAGCAGAGGATTGAGAATGACGAGAGAACGGCGTGAGAAGGGCTTGGCTAAAGGCAGAGCAGCCACCAAGGTCACACTGACCCCATGGGTGGTGTGGAAGAAGGCGACATGTCACCTGGAGCAGACCAACCCAGCAGCCACATGCCACCAGCAGAGGAAATGCCAGCAGGTCACTGGGAGCACCTCGTGGACACTTCCCACAGGGGTGGCCCCATGCCAGCAGGACACTGGGAGGCACCACCTGGAGTTATTCCTGCTGCTCACCTCAACCAGCACCTCATCCCCCGCAGGACCTGCCAGCTGCCCTCACCCAGGAGCACTCTGAGGAGGTTCTAATCTGAACCACACAGAAGATGAGGAATATTGGCTCATCGTCAGGCATCATGAATCTTTCTGTCCTCCCACGAAGACAAAACAGGGCATCTGTCCTCATTGAGAGGAAAGGATTTGGGGGAGTGTCGCTGAGGAGTGAAAGAGCAAAAGCTTTAAAGAGGAGAACAAGACTGAGCGATTGTGGAAGACAAACACTACCTGGCCAGGTGATTTGGGAAGAGAGAATGTTAAAGGTTTTTGAGCAGCCCAACAGCACTGTGGGAGCACAGGTAGCACAAAGGGCCTTATGCCAGGGCAGGATATCAGGTTCCTCTGTTGGCAAGACTGAGCTCTCCGTTTTGAGAAGTGGCCTTAAATTATAAATTCCATCAGAAGCTTGATTCCAGAGGAGTGTCCATCAGGACAATGCAATTACTCAGTCTTGATAATTCTACATTAAACCATTTAATGTCCATCACTAAACTATAATTTTCTTTTAACGGGATTAAAAAGAAAACTGTTTTATTTCCTTTAAACCGTTTAGCAGGGTTTAAACTTACCTGAGCTGGGCTGAGGACAGCACCAGCGAGCTCCAACTATAACTTGGCATCTCTGCTCTCCCCAGGCTGCCTTCCTGTGCAAACATATGGCACAGGCCCCCATATATCTGATACCCCTGGACATACCAAATTTAGCATTTCCAGACACTTTTAAAGTCTATTTGTTGTCATTTTTGACCTTGGAGGTCTCAACTTTTTCTTTCAGAAGTGCAGGGCTGGGAGATCTCAATGCTCCAGCTGTATATAGCCACTGCTCAGAAATATAGGAGAAGTTTCACATCAGGATATTTTTGTTGTTGTTGCACAGTTATTTATTAGCAAGAAATGCTCACTGTTATTAGGCTCCAGACAGCAATAGTCCCTGATTTCAGACATCTGTATGTCCATGCCACTTCCATCCTTTCCTCCAGAGTTCTCCCACCATGAGGCATTAATATGAGCAGCCTGGATCCCACGGGGCAGGCGGGAGAGGTACAGATGGTAAATGTAAAACAAGGGGCAAGAGAGAGGCAGGAGAAATATCACAAAGGACAAGGAGGGGCAGGTGTGGTGGCAAAGCCAAAGAAGAGATAAATAGCCCAGAAGAGCAACAGCTGAGCAGGAAACAGCAAGTTCTTACTGTCTGTGGCTAAAAGCCTTGGTGTTATTTGAGGCAGATAAACCCAGGGTTCAGGACACCAGCTTCTCTTGTAGAAAACTGAAAGATTATTCAAAATTAATTCAGTGTTAAAGAAATAATATGTCACTGTTTTGGCAGCGTGGGCATTTCAGAAGGGTCACCTGACAAAGAGGAGGCCTTGAAAAAAATAGTTTTATTCTCATGTCATCACCCTGTAGGCATTTCCCCTGGGCCCATCCCACAGCTCCTCTACCATCCTCCCACCCCGGCTGTCTACAGTGAGATTTATGCAACCAGCCCCTCAGTGCTTCACTCTAAAGCATAGTGTAATTTTTTTCTATTCAGACAAGTTCATCAGAAGAGCTCTAGGTTTAAAGCATGGTGGAAATGATTCATAAAAAATAAAGAATATCCACTGGGGGTTTTTTTCCCTCGGTCACGAGCGCCACAGAAGCAAAGTGGTGCTGGATGTGCAGGCAACTTTCAAATGTCTCCAAAAAAGTGTGTAGCACCAGCTCAGCTGGAGAGGGCAAGGCACAGACGGCAGCCAAGGTCACTGTGACAACGGGGAACATGCTTTATATGCTGAGCAGCACAGGCTGGGAGGCAGCAGACAACAAGGGCTTGACGCATTTGAAGTGTCGCTCAAAGTTGAGCCAAGGTTTCTCCTTGTGGAGGTACCTGACAGCTGCAATCAGCTGCCTATTTCATGTCAGCATTGATTCCAACTCCAGGTCTTGCAAGTCTTCCTGTAATTTATTCAGTTCGTAGTGATTCACCACATAAAAAAACAGGTGGGGAAAAAATCCCCTCTGATAGAGCACCATGGTTACAAGTCAAAGATCCAGCCTTGCTGCACTGACAGCAGTGGGAATCTCATTCCTGTCTGCAGGCAAAGCCTTGCCCACTAGGAAATTCCAAAGCTAAAGGTCTCAGTTCTGTCCTCATTTACCTCTGCTAACATCCAGGCTGGCATTTTGCTCTAACATTGCTTCTTGAGCTACCAGTTTTTCTGCTTCTGAGATAAGGACGATGATAAAAGTAAATGCAGTCCCATGCAGAGCATGGCAGCCCATGAAAACTAAGGGGTGGAAAAGGGAAGCAAAATAAGCTTACAGTTTATAATACATTTTTGTTTCCTCCAGTGCACAGGTGAATTGAAAGGCTTCTTATATAAATTTCAGTGGGATTAGTTATGAAAAGTACTTTCTGTCACTCTTTTAAATTGCATCTTTCAATAAATGCTTCATCTCCTACAGCTAATCCTGGATTTATGCAAAAAAACTCCCCAAACCACCACCCCCCCCCCCAAAAGCCAACCCTGTCCCACACTGCTAAACATGTGAAATGAAGTCTTTCAGACTGCTTCTGCACCCAAATAGCCTTTCACTTACTGTGCATATTCTATTTCCCCCTAGAATGGAGGTAGGGATTGTTGTCAGTTCCGATTCAGATAGTTTTACCCTCTGGGATATTTGAGGATAAATACGCGTAATTTTAACAACAAAAAGGCATTTTTGTTTTAATTGCCTTAAAGTGGGGCTGTCTCTTGCCTCCCATGGTCCAAAGCCTGAGCTACCGACCCTGACTTATGCAAGGAAGAGGCAACAATCCCTCTGAGCCAAATAACTCTGGTTTTCCTGTAAAAAACTTTTTTTCACAAGGGACTCTCCAGCAACAGGCACTATAAAGTCAGTGGGAAAAGGGACAGCCCAGAGGCTCCAATGGAAGAGAAGGATGGTGAGGTGGGACTCAGAAGGGAGAGAAGGGAGAGGAGAAAGGGGATGGGGGAAGAAGTAATTCTTTTCATAGTTAGGCAGAACCACAGAATAACACAATGTGGACAGGGACCCCAGAGGGCTCCAGCCTTGTGCTCCCAGAATGTCCAGGCTGGATCAGGCTGCTTCATTCATTGTCCAGTTGAGATTTGAACATGTCCAAGGATGGAGATCCCAATTCCTCTCCTGGCCTCTATCCCACTGTTTGAACACCCTCAGGGTCAATGAGCTTTTCCTCATACCCAGCTGGCAATTCTGGCCCTCCAGCCCTGCTCAGCCGGGTTAAGAAGGCAAGGCACTCCCAGGTGCTCCCTGTGACACTTGTGTGCTTGTTTTCTCTCCTGCCCCTTATATAACCCATTTTATGATTCCTTTTGGGCTCTGTTTTTATGCAGTAGCTCTGTAACTGTCTGCATTTCCAATTATAAAACCTTTAAATTTCATTTAAACCTGATAATTAAGCTGTGATTTAGTAAATTAACCCTATTGAAGCCCAGAGGTGTGAGACATGCTCTTTAGAACCTTAAATATTTGGTGTTTAATTGCATCCAACACTGAGAAAGGTGCAGGGAGGTGGAGAAGTGACTGTAATTCAGGCCACTTGTGCTGACAGGACAGGACAGGACCTCACACATCCCATCCAGACCAGGCTTTGCTACTGTCTTCCACCACAAGAATTTACCAGATGCACAAAAAGACTCAGCTGGTCCCTGGCCTCACTACAAAAGTTTGTCATGTCCTTTGGCTGTTAGAAATCCTGAACCATGATCTGCACAGCGGTTGTCTTTGTGTTCCCCTTCAAGGTCAAGGCATTTCTAACTGCATTCCCTATCTTTCAGGACAGTTGCAGGCCACTGGGGTGGAACATCTTCTTCTCTTGCCTTCAGTATTGACAAACTAAGAAAAAATTTAGCCATCCCCTAATTCCCTGAGTTCCCAAGCAGCGCTCCCAGGAGGCTGAAGCATGAGGGCTCACGGAAGGAAGGCAGGTCTTCACAGTGGGCCAGATGCTCAGGGACAGGTGCTGTGGCCACCTGCAGCCAGGGTTTTGTGTTCTCACAGTCGTTATGCCGGTAGCTTTCATCCCTTCCCCAGCACCAAACCCTTGGTTCTCACAGAGCTGTGTGACTTTTGGGACGGAGAACATGGATGTTCCAGTGATTCTCACACTGGGGATAGCTGACAAGTGCTCAGTTGGCAGCAGGGAGGAGCTGGTCCTGAATTTATGTGCCTTATTCTCAGATGCTTTGCCCTTGATCATGAGAAGCAGAGGGTTTTATACAGACACGAGAGGCAAGTCAGCCTACGGGGAAATGCAGTTGTGGGAAATAGGCTTAAAATTGTCCCTAAACAGGCCTAAAATTGTCTTATAAGCCTTTAGCCCAGTCCAGAGGAAAAAGTGTGTGTTTGTCTTTCTTCAGGGCTTCACAACACCCAGCTCTAAGTGTCACTAGCCCGCAGAGGAACAGGAGTGATCATAATGCTCAGAAAATACCCCCATTCGCTACGTCAAGCTCTTCCAGCGACACATCAAGCAGCTGTTCACTTTCATCAGAACCAACCAGCCAGATCTCCATGGTTCAGGATCAAACCCTGCTGGACATCACCTCCATCACTAGATTGGCCCCAGGGGAATCACCAAACCCTCAACCACTTGAGCAAATTGATACAAATTTAGCAATATCGTGTTCCAGCCCACTCGGAGCAAGGACTATTCCAGCATCTTGCCCAGCCAGCCTCAGGCTCAATCTAACACCCAGCTCAGCCAAGCCACAGCAATACTCTGACTCCTCTCCAGTCAGCCCAGGGATCAATGCAGCTTCCTTCTCTACCTTCTGTCCTCACACAGCACAAAACGTACGAGCTTCAGCTTCAGATCACACACTGACCCCAACCAGGACAAGCACAAGGCCTCCAGCAACAACGACTCCTGAAGAGAGTTCCCAGGCTCCTGGCTATTCTAAAACTGAATTAAAGAATACAGGAAAGGGGTTTGAATCAGATCTGGAAGATCCTGATCATGAGAGGTATGTATCCAGACCACACAGGTGTCTAAGTCCTCAAATGACCCATGTTGGTATAAAATCATTAAGAACCCCCCATAAAAAAAGTTAAATATCTTTATGATCCAGATGTTCCCAGTGTTTGTTTTCCAGTAACTACCCTGTGCTTCCACTAAACCCTGTTATCCAGGAAGCAAAGTGCCCTATTTCCCACACACCCGTTTAGCTCTCCAGACCCGATGACAGACCTGGGCCAGGTCGTCAACCTCAGCTCCTCCAACAGGGCAGTTTTCAGGTGCCTCCTTTCCTTCCAAACGAGGCAGCACCACTTTCCCTTGTACCAGCAGAGAGAAGCTCTGCTGTCACTTGGAGCCTGACAGAGCAGAGCAGGGGATGGTGCTCAGCGACATGGCCAGGATGTCCCTCCCAAACCTCCACTGTCTGCTCCGACCCCAGGCAAGCTGGGCTGACCCCACTCCTCTGAGCCTCTGAACTCCACCCTGTCTCTGCCACTTCTTTCCTTGGCAGGAGATTTGTAACCACACAGGAATTCCAAGCCATGGAGAAGGAGCTAGAGGATGTAAAGGAAGACCTGAAATGCCTGAAGTGGAAGGTGAGACACATTGGTGAGACGGTGCAGCCCCTGGCCGAGGACAGCAAGAGGTACAACGGCTACACCCTGATGGAGCTCAAGGCCATGGTGCAGTTTGAGGATGACCCTTACAAGGCTGCCCACAAGATCCTCACTGCCCTCTTCAGCGATGTCTACTGGCCACAGCACCCAGCCACCGAGCAGGCCTGCAACTCCCGCTCCCTGCCCAAGCCCAAAATAGACCCAGAGCTGTACATGGTCTACTGTGACATTCTGAAAAGCATATTCCCTGGAATTAGCAGCCAGACCTTGAGGGAAGAGACATAACACATGCAGAAAAGCACGCAGAAAGCAGTGCAGTAACACCAGAGCCCACAGATGTTGTGCAAAGTGCGAGGTCTCGGGTGACTTTAGAGGACTGGACTGTGGTAGGTCCTGTCGGTTGAGTCTGTCCCTTTTAGGTATGGATTGCCTGTAAAGGTGTTGGTGAGCTCTGAGCCCTCATGCCACTTGCCCAATGACACAGAGTGGGAAGGCATCCTGCACTCTTCCCACATTTTAGAAAACAATTGCTCCTTTAGTGTCTCTTTCAAACTATGGACGTTTCCTTGTTTCCAGCAACTACAAATGCTGACAAAAGAATCCCAAGAAGGTGTTGTACGTCCAAGCAAGGGCCTCCTCCCAGCCCCAAACAGACCAACCAACCAGCATCTGGGTAGTTTCTATTTTCTAGAGTGTATCATTCATTAAATGACATTACTTGTTAGAAAATAGTGCCTGTTCTTTTTTATTTATTTGTCTAAAAATGCTTTGCACATCAAATCAATCAGCATTGTAACTTGAACACGCACTGGAATGAGACATGGGCATTTCAAACTCTCCTCTGCCCAAGTGAATCCTTGGTTTCGGGGGCACAAACCCAGGGCACAGTGGTGAGCAGCTGTGGTGAGCCCAACCAGGTCCCGTTTCAGGTAACAGGGGCCAGGGCACAAAACTCTGCCATGTTTTCCCAAATCACCAACCCAGCAGTGAGACAGGTGAAGGTCTGTGGCCTCCAGCTCTCCCAGTCTGTGGTGACTGGCCTGACAGACCAGCTCAGATGTGTGAACCCAGCTGAAAGGTTGTGGCCCCTTGCAAGGGTGCCTCAAGGGGAGCACTGCTATGGAGCCTGTCCCAAGGGAAGGAGGCTGCTGGTCATAGAGGACACACAGGAAAATGGCCCTGGAGTTCCTTCCTCCCCATCTGGGAACCAGCAACGTGCCATGGATGAACAGTGTGTGCCCCAGGTTCCGCCCACAGGCCTGGCCCTGCAGCCTGTTCCGTAAAGGTGAGAGTGGAGGGGTGGAGGGATGTCCTTGTGCTACATTGCTCAGTGCCAGTGGCAGCCACACCTCCCTGCCCCCCTGGCTCACTCAGTCCCTCTGAGTCAGTAACACTTCTTGGAAAGAGTCACTTCTCTGGTCTCAGTGTGACAAACACATCAAACTCCAGAACACGTCCATCCTGCTGCTCCCTGCCAGGCCCCGGGAAGGGCAAGAGGCAACCTGAGAGTTCAGCCCACCCTCCCCTCTGCTGGGCTATAATCCACTCCTAAAGCTTATTCCAAAAATAACAGGGAGGATAAAAAAACCAATTACAAAAACACTGAAAGCAGATAATTCCCTGTGCTATCACAGATCCAGACACCTTGGGTGATGGGAGCGGGCCATAGCCACACACTCTGAACCTGCTGGGCACATCTCCATGGGGACACTGACTTTAGTGGCAGAGCTCCCACCTGCCTTTCAGCAGGATAGTCTCTGCTGCACTCACAAAGACGTTGGGTTAAGCTCCCTGTTACTAGCAATTTATTTCACTTCCAAGATGCTGTGCAGACACAGGCACACACGCAGCCTCTCTGTGCCAGACTGCAGCCAAGATCCACAGCCACAGCTGGCACCTCCAGGTACCTCCAGGGATAACAGAGTTGTACACAGTGTGTGCCCTTGGGACTGTGACAGCACCCAAAGGGACTGGGAAAAGCCAGCTCCCTGCACAGCTGGGCACAGGGGTGTGTAGGGTGATCGGAGATGCAGTGTCCACTCAGAGCAAATCACCCAGGGTGGACCATCACAAAACAAATGGAAGGTTCTGTGCACTGTGGAAGGGGGGTTTGAGTCTCACACAAACACCCCCTGCATGCTGTTCTGCTTTCATGGCTCTTTCTTGTAGGAAAACATGTCCCTTTGGATCACATGGGTGGGACTAGGCCGATCCTCCTCCCGCAGAACTCACACAGGCAGTGCTCCACCCTCATTTTTCTATGGCAGACCAGACCCCAGCTCTCTCAGAGGTCTCTCTTTGGAGCTTTCCATAACCTCCAGTGGACACTGAACTGACAAAAACACATTTAGCAATATCAATCTTTATATGTTGCACTGCCTGCCCTCCCTGCCTGTAAAATCTTAATACATTTGTTCCTGTAAGAACAGGCCCTGTGGTTTCTCATGTTCATGAGGCCAGACAATATGCTCAGATTTTCTCTTTCAGCCTTGTTCTCCTCGTGCCACAGATCCAGCACAAGTCCATTAATTATTTTTATTAGCCTTACATCATCAAGGCTGGTTCTGTCAAATAGTGTGAGTTCTGGGTCCCTTTCAGGTTTCAGTGTCTCCTTCCGCAGGGTCAGCTGTGCTGTGAATCACCTCCACCCACTTCAGAGATGTGCATTAGGGCTTTTACCCTGATGGTCTTGGCATTTAGCTATTCCAGTGGAATTTCCAAGTTATTTGCATCCAGCTGGAGCTGGCCAATCTTGTCAGAGCTTCTATACATTATTATTGGGTGTCTGCACCTTCTGAGCCCTACAGTCCATCCCAGAGCCTTGCCAGCCACAGCAGCCCAAGTGCTCAGCTGCGAGGGAAGGGGAGGAAAGCAGCAGGACAAACCCAATCCTCCTGTCCTTTACAGACTCCTCAGTTCTTCCTTTCACTCTGCTGCATTTATACCTTGAAGGCAGCTCTGCTCTGTGAAGATGTCTCAGTCTTCAATTACTGCATTCTCTTTGTGACCCTTTCCTTGTACTTGAGGTACCTTCCCTGGTTTTTATAAAGGTAGAACAATCCACTGATTTTCTACACATTTTCCTCTTGTTGACGTGCATTACCAAGTCCTTTCATCCTTCCGCAAGTCTCAGCTTTCCTTGCTGCTTTGCTGGGGAGAGAAGCACAGCTGCCTGCCCACAATCCCAAAGAGTTTTTCTGTGTCCAGTCTATTTTTTTCTGTATTCACCCACTCCTAACACAACAGGAGGGCGAGGGCTGGCCACCCACACCTGCAGGAAGAGCCCTTCTCCCTGCAGAGTACAAAACTGAGTCAGCACAACCAAACCAAGACAGCAGTGTCTTGAATATACAGGCCTGAAAGCGATTTTTTTTTGCATTGATTTTTAACATCCTGTGCTTGCCAGAATGTGCCCTGTTACAAGCTTGCTCTGTCTTAAGGCTCTAGGTCTTGCTGCCTGGTATTCAGACAGAAAAGCAATTACACAGCCCCATTATTGTGACAGTTAAAGAGATTCAGCCATTCCTGGACAATTCACACTGATTCAAACCCTGCCTGCATGGCCCCTTAGCACAGATTAGCCTTCTCTCCAAAATGTTATCACCTCCACTTGTATGGAGACAGGCAGGGCAGGCAATCAGACACACAGTGAAAAATTAGTCTTTAAATCCATGTTGCATTCTGTCTACTCTTCATTAAATATTTTTTTTTCCTTGAACACATATTCTCGAGCTTGAAGACCCAATACCCGACCAAATGACTTTCTTTCCTTTTCTCTCGTAACTACAGGCATTACTTTTGCTATTTTGCAGCCATGCCCAGATCGAGAGCCATTAGTGTCACACTCATTCAAGGGACATGCTGGCTGTTAGGCATTCATCCCTGCCTGTATCCTGAGCGCCTCAGAGCCGTGGCACAGGCTGCCCTCCCCTGCGTCATCTCCCAGAGCAGATGTCTGGTCAGAAGTGTGAGGACAACAATACTTTTTCCAGCCTCAGGCAATCTGTAGTTTGCACTGATTGATTGCATTAAATAAGCAACCTATTAATATCCCCCCTGCTGTGGCTCGATGGGCTCCAGTTGGCAGAACAGATTCTACAGATAAGTTATGTTAAACAGAGGGTCCTGATGCATACTGCTCATGGAATCACAGAATAATTTCAGCTGGAAAGAGCCTCTGGAGGTCAGCTTGTCCAACCTCTCTGATCAGACAGCATTCCAGAAAAAAAAACCTGAATAATAAACTCTGTGCTGCAAAAACTAAACCATGGCAGTAAAAACAAACTTCTAACAACAACAACAATTAAAAAAAGAATAAAAGAACTTAATTTACATCTGCATCAGTGGATAAAGAAGATAAATGACAAACTTTTTGTAGCACTGGTTTGGAGGGCTCTTTGATGGGGTTAGATCTACATGCATCACCAATTCATTTGTCAGCCTTCTCATTAATATCTCTAATGCATAATTGCAGTCAAAGTCACTCACTGAACCATGCATTTTATGACCTCATGGGTTACCCCTTCGTACTGTTAATAATAATATCCCTGCATAATGCAAATGCATTATGCAAAACAAGTCCACCAGCTCTTCTGCTTTATGACTTAAAATATAGCACAGCAAGTTTTAGGCAACTATCTGCATCTTTATATCAATTATGGGCATCATCTGTCCTGAATTGTGAGTCACAAGGGTTTGGGCAGTGCCATTAATTACCATTAATGCCTTCTCCATTAGTCCTACCTGAATGCCTGCTCCTCATGATGTGTTCTCTACACATTTATACACCCAGTGCCTCTGGCACACTGCATTTCAACCTGACTTCAGAAATTTTCACAATAAACCTACAATCTTTGTTTTCCAAGGTGAAAGTGCCTCCCGAGACCCTTCTCCATTTCTCACATCCATCCATTTCTGGAAGTGGTTACTTTCCCATTCTGAGCTGGAGGCCTCCCCCATGGACCTCTCCCCTCCTTGGAGTCTCACAGGGAAACAAGTGCCCTATAAATCATGTCTGGACCCTTATTCCCAACCCACAGGCAGGTGACAAAGGTGCAGATGTCCTGAGGGCTGCAATGCTGCTCCCTCAAGAACAAGAGTGACACTGGAGCATCCCAAAGGGCTTCAGACAAATACACAAGGACAGAACACTGATCCTCCCGAGCAGTGCCCTGAGAAATGCAGATCATAGCTTCTTGCAGATTTATTATGAAGAGTAAATTATCTGAGTGGCCCAAAGAGAGTGATTAAAATACACATCAATGTCTTGCTGGGTCAGTGGGTTCTGATCAGATCTCCCATTTTGTGTTAATATTCAGATACGTTACTACCCCAGAGAGATGAATAATAGTGGCTATTTAATTTCTCTGACAATATTAAACATAATGAAAAGTCATACTATCATCCCACATCCTTCCCCATGAATTCTGGCCACAGACAGATCTCCTGTTGGTAATGGAAATGTCACTTTGATTCATCTGTTCACCAACTAATCCTTACCAAACAATTTCCAGTGTATAGCAAGCCATCCCAAAACATTCCTTTGGAAACAAGCCAGAACTGACATTCACTGTAAATTAGTTTTTACCACTGTTTAGGCTCAGACCATTTCAGGTAGCTTTGCTACTTACTCTATTTTTAGCAGTGTCTCCAGCATACCAGGAATGAGGCAGATCATAAGACTTCTGCTAATCTGCAAATCTGAAATTATAGTTGAGAGATGGAATTTATTATTACACAGCTCAATGACAACAACAGAGATGACCTTTCCGCAATGCCAGAAGTCTTATCCATGCTGATCTGGGCCTTTAATTGGGATGGGGGGGGGGGGGGGGGGGGGGGNNNNAGGGAGGGGAAGTACAGGTTGTGTCAAAGGAAAAACTTTTTCCCTATTAGGACAGTTAGGAATTAAAATAGAGTGCCCAGAGAGGCTGTGCATCCTCCATCCCTAGAGGTTTTCCGGGCCAAACCGATTGAAGCTCTGTGTAACCCAGTCTGACTTCTGTAAGGTTAAAAAAAAGAGGTGTGTAATTGCAGAAAGCAGTCAGGAAAACCTTTGATGAATGGGAGCACAGAGCCAGGAATAATAAGAGGCAGGAACAGCCCCACTGGGGTGTTACAGGGCTGAGCCCCACCGTGTCCCAGCTCCCTGTGCTGGCCAGAGCATCGTCCTGCTGTGCTGGGGCTCCCTCGGCCCCCGGCCCTTTCTGATGAGACATAAAAGCTCTTTCTTGCTGAAGATGAAAGTTCTTTCCCCAGCTTGTTTCACACAGAAACCTCTGTTCTGGCAGCCACCTCACGCTGTCAGGCAGAAGTGAATTCTCAGTGAAAGAGATAAAAGGGCTCAGCTGTCCTGGCTCGTTGTATTTACCACAGCAATCTTCTCTTCCCCCAGCACAATGGTCCCCTTGGGTGAGGAGTCATTTCCCTGAGAAACCTTCCCAGCCATGGCAGCCTCCTCTGTGTTCCCTTTCCCTTCTGCTGACCACACTCGCTCTGCAGCCGAGCCTTTGCCCCACAGTTGTTTCAGCTCCAGCTGCACTGACTGGGGACAGTCTGGACACCAGGTCAGTCCGTAATTCCCAGCTGGGCTCACACTCTCAGGAGGCAGCAGCTGAGTTCCAGTCTTTTCCTGGCCCTTATGATGGCTCTGAGGTGCAGTGTCCAGACCCAAAACTTCCCCTTCCACTGCTCCCACCCCAGGCTCCTCCAGGGCCAGAAGACTTTCAGGTTGCAAATGCTCCTTTGCTGAGAAGGAGACTTGGCTGTTTCCAAGTTCTTTTAGCATTCCCTGACATTCACCTCCACGTGCTTAGCCCAGCACGATGTTCTGTCAAAAACCAGTGTGAAGCTCCTTTTCCAGTTAGATCCAGAGAAGCTGAGAAACACAAGCAATGGAGCTCTGAAACAACAAATTCCATGATCCCAAACCAGCACTGCTGCATTTCACTTCCTACATCCTGGCAGCATTTTCCCTGAGGAACATGTCTGCTCCTCTCCCCTCACTGTGTGTTTTTATCCTCCTTGAGCTCCATTCCGTGCACCTCCTGCACAAGCAGGACCTTACCTCAGGTGCCACATTGCTGCCACTAAATTCCTGTAATTCTTTAATATGTTGTTTCCCTCCAACATTCTTTTGGGTATTTTATTTTCCAGTTGGGTGTGAGACCTGCCTGCTTTTGTAATTGAGGAGTTATGAATGCTCTGGTCTGGTTGACAAGGTGGTGATCAGTCACAGGTTGGACTCAATGATCTTGGAGGTCTTTTCCATGCCTAATGCTTCTGTGATATCTTAGAGGGAAGAGTTGAGTGTGAGCTAATTCTATCTGTCTGATGTATTTCCTTGGATTTATAGTTCCCCAAAACGCCCATCCTCTTCCCACAAACTGCACAAAATCTGTGCATGCTGGCATTTTTGGAAGTCCCATGAGCAACAGGACAGAGACCAACACTACGAGTTTGTGAGTCAAGTTGATTTTAGTTGCACCAAAGAGACCTTGAGCGAGCTGAAAGCTAAAGGCAGGATCTCACTGTGGTCTCCCTGCATAATTGAGACCTTCCAGAAATAGCCAGGACACCTGGGGTAGGCAGCTCACAGGTCATGAGGTGGACGTTTTCCTCTCCTAATTAGAGCCAAAGCAGTGAGCCATGTGTGGAGGCTCATGGGGTGTTGGAAGCAATATTCCAGGCTGGGAAACTCCTACCCTGCTGCTCAGTGGGATGGCCAGTCCTCTCCTTCAGCCAGTAGCTCAGGAAGGGAGCACCAGAGAGCTGTCAGACAGAAGGTCTACAGCCTGATTTCCTCCTTCTCCAGTAATTTCTAGGTCAGTAAGAAGGAAGTCACCAATTGCAAATGTTTCCTTTTGGGCCCAGATCTTAACACTGCAGCACTTCACAGGGTCCTGAGCCAGGGTGACGGGAGCTGATGCTGTCAGACACGGGTGGAAAATTGATCTCTTCCCAGCAAGATTTAGAGGCCAGTGGGACAAGAAATTACTCCAGCTGGGCACTCGGTCCCCATCTCTCAGCTCTTCCTGCAGCTTGGAGATTCACTCTATAATTGCTTTCTTAGTCCACATTTTATCCTCAGCTGACAGAATTCCATTAGGGTGATACAAGCTGGGTGATAAAGGGATGTTTGTGTCTCACACGGGCTGTAAGTCATTTCTCAGCAAACAAGCAAATAGTCACAGAAATGGGCAAAGAGGCCACTGAGCCAGGAAGTCCCTTCCTGTGCTCTGAACTGCAGGGCCTCAGCCCAGAGAGGGAAGCAAACACCCTCCCAGTGTGTCACACTCCTCCCTCTCTGCTCTTCAGAGGAGACACCTCCAACATGAACAGTTCTGCAGCGTTTTTGGGCAGACAACAGCCCAGCAGGCAGACACACAGCACTGCAATCCCCAAAAATAGGGACCCCACACAAACAGGAGCCACAGTGCTGTGACACAGGAGTGGGTGACACCCCAGATCAGAGAGCAGGTGCCCTTCATATGGCGAACATAAGGAATGAAACTGATCTTGCAACACATCTGAGCACATCTGTCTGGAGAGTGTAACAGCTTGGTCACACGAGCAAGGGAAGAACAGTGACTCTGAGCAGCACTTTCAGAATGCTTTTGGCAGACAAACTGACCTTCTAAGCATAATGATGCAGCTAAAAGATAGCCATGATGGGAAAAAAGCTAAAAGGCAACCCAGGAAGGTGCCTCAGATGCTGCAGTGTGCACCAGTTCAGTACCTGCAGTACGTGGTGAAGGACGATGGTGAAGCCATCACCACGGGGTGTGTGCTGGAGTTCACATTTTTTAAAGAATGTTGGAAGAGATTTGGCTACTTCAGTGACTTTTACCAGAAGAGCAGCTCCTGTTGGAGCTCAGCCTCCTGGATCAGCAGGCCCAGAACAAAGGGGACCCTACACAAGGTTTGGATTCCCATCACCCGCTGTATTCCCCTGAATGGTGGGGAGCTGCATCCAGCAGTGAGGACAGGAGAGAGCAGGAGGGAATGGGGAATGCTTCTCTTACCAATCAATGAAAGGAAAGCTGACTTCACCCCCTGCATGTGGCAGAACCCAGATGTCAACACAGCCCTTCATGTTTGCTCCTACATGACTTCTGCTTTTCCTGGGAAGTGAGCTTTTCCTGGAAACTTAAGAAAGCTTAAAAACTCCCTATTCAACCTCCCTCACGCACTGCTTTCCCCCTCACAGCCTCACTGGCAGCAGATCCTGTCTTTGGCCATTCCAGGATGTTCCAAGACCTCCATCCAGTCCCACAACACCCACTCATGGGCACTGTCAGCGTCACCAGCCCAGCACACAGCCCTGATGTGGTAGGGCAGGGCATCACCAGGGCAATGACACACCAGGGACACCGTACAAGTCCAGCAGGACCAGGAAATTTTACAGAAACCTGAGCAGGATGCTGCAGTGCAATTCATGTCTCAGTCCAGCCTAAGCCATGAGCAGGGCTCAGTTTAATTTAGCTGCTGGATGTAGCTCCTGTGGGTTCATGGATGAGTGTCCTGTCTCAGGAATACACAAGTCTCCATGTCTTCTATGCTGCCCTTTACACCCTGCATCACTGCTTGCTCCCTTATCCATGGACAGGTGCCTCTCCCTGCTGTTTAAATGCTCCTGGATTAAAGCACAAAAAGGCAGAAATTGAAAAGTTGAGGCCTTCCCAGGCATTTCAGATTTCACTATGAAGACTGACAAAAATATCTTTTTCTAGATCAAAAAGAAGGCAGCCTGGTATGTACTTCCTCACAGATTATTTCTTTATCCTCTGCCCTTCTCAGTGTCACTGTGGGACAAACAAACTCATTTCTGTTATCTTGATCCAAGCCCTTTAAATCCAATCACAACAGGTAAAGGTGAGCAACTATGGCAGAAAGGTCTTTGTGTGGCCCAGATATTGAAACTGGGCTAAAGTTTATTAATTTACATCAAAGTCTTCAGCAAGAATTCATATTAATCCTTGCTTTTCCTTTGCTGTGGTTTTCGCAATGTCAAATGATGTTACTGGGCACATCCTTGCTGAATTACTCCAGCTGAAACTGTGCCTGACATTGACTCAAGTGCTCCGTGGGGATTTTCTTGATTGCATGTTTACTCTTCCTCTTGTCCCTCCTGTAAATGCCAGTCTGACATGAATGTACTTGTGAGCAGTTAAAAAAAAAAAGGTGAAAAATGGAATAAACCCTTTTTTTTAACCCTGATTCACTGAGGAAATGAGTCAAGTGTCTATGCTTGAGTGTATAGAGCTGACTAGGACTCTTAATTATCTTTGGTTATATAAAGGGTCATTACGTCTCAGCTCCAATTAGGAGGGCAAACACTAACAGCTCCTACCCCACAGAGATGAATGAAGTATTTTTTAAACATTATGCTACTCTCTAGAATGACTGACTAGAACCAAGGACTCCATTAGGCTGTGCTTTGGTGGTTTTTGTCATCCCAGACAGCAGGCTGGCAAAGTCTCCTTTCACACACAGACACTGTAGAGGAGGATGTTCCACAACTTGACAATTTCAAAAAATATTTTCAAGACTATCATGGTCTTTCCACAGTGTGGCAATTGTGGGGAATCTCTTGAAAGGGTACAGGGGCTGCTGGGAGAGGATGGTAAAGGTCAAAGCCATTGCATTCCATGGCAGATGCAAGGCCAGTTGCACTGGATACAGATTTCCGGGGGAAAAGGTGTTAAAAACTGGCTGCAGTCACCAGCTGAGGTGAGGAAGACTTGGTGGCAGGGAAACACAAAGAGAACTGTGACCCATCTAAGCTCGACCAAATAGTTTGCAATAATTCCCAAAGCCTGGAACATTGGGGTTGAAAAATCATCAGTCCACCACATGGGACTTGAGATGCTCCAGACAGAGAAGACAGGTGAGAACAGGAAGCACTCTCATCCTCATACCTTTTCAGATCAGTAAGAAAGATGCTGTTCAGTTCCAGGAAACCCAGCAGATTTCATTTCTCTGCACACCCAATGCAATTTTCTTAGAAGAACAAACAATGTGACAGGCCCCATCCCATCTAGAGATTGCCCACATGATAAATCTGTGATTGTGCTTTAAGTCTTTAAAACCTTGCTGCACCTTCTCCCCTTCCAAACACAGACATTTATATCTGCTCCAAGCCCTTCCAATATCCCTCCTTTTAACTCCTCTTTTTCATTTGGAGTTGCCTCTTATATGATTTGGAGCAAAGATCAGCACTTGGTTCTTGGCAGAACTACACCAGAAACAAACGAGGGGAGAGTTCTCAGAACAACTGAGGTTTCTTTAGTCAGTGCAGCTTGGTAAGAGCCCTTAAACAAAGTATGGCGTACTCACACACACTATTTTACATTTAAAAGTAAAGTGGTTTGTATTTAGTACAAAATACTTTTTTTTTTTTCATCAATACACAGAAATCTGGGAAATGCATTGTTATCTTGTGTCCTTTCAGTTCAGGCAACAGCAGTGAAGTTTTAATAAGCAAATATACAATTACACTCCTGACAGGGCAGAAAGGGAAGCAGCACAGTTTGATTCTAAATTGAGCTGCACCAGTATTTCTGGTTTATGTGTAAAAGCACACCCTGACTTCAGCATTCAGTTCTCTCTGGAAACAATCACAGAATCATAGGCTGGCCTGAGTTGAAATGAGCAAGTTCTAAATGAGAATCCATGGAAGAGATTGACAGATTGTCACAAACACCAAGTTTTCAGGGAAAAGTACATTTGCATAGCAAATCCTGCAGCATATTTATTTGCTTAGAGTTTTTATTTAAATGACTACACGTGCAGGGTATTTTTTGTTTAAAAATGCACTTCTCTCCTTACCTTCTGCTAATTACAAGGCATTTACCATTTCTCAGAAGTGATGATCTGTTGCTGGCAACATCTGGTTAGTGCAGCACAGAGGCATGGCCTCCTTGTTCATATAAATTCAGGCAAAACAGGAGGAAAAAGCATTGCTCTGTAGCAGGAGGACTCTGAAGGATGTGCAGAGTGCCTGTCAATGGCACTCCAGGCAAAACACCTCACTTGCTTTTTCCATGGTAGTGAAATGATGAAAGAAATAATTATTTCACTGCAAAACATGAAAAGGTGACAGCTGAAATGCACTTATTAAACCTTGATAAACCCACTTCCTGATCTCCATTTCCTAAAAGCATCCATCACATTTCTGCAAGCCCAGAGGAACCTGTCTAGGTGTCAGAAACAGTGTCAGCTCCTACAGACAGCCCTGGTACCAAAACATGCCCAGAGACAGACAGCTAAAGAGTATTTCCTCTAATAAGTGCATTTCCCAGAGAACTATTTACAGGCATCAGAAATAAAGCAACACCTTCTGGTGAGGATCTTTGTGATCATCCAGCTAGGACTTAGGAATAAAAGCTTTTGAAATAATCTAAAAAAACCTGTGGACCATCCTGCTTAACCCAGGTTTTCAGTACTTGGCAGAACAGTTGTCAGCAGAAAGGTTCTCACTCTCTTCTTTATTTTCCTTCTTCCCTGGATTTTCAATTGAGAGATAAGGGGAAAAATTCAGACAGATCATGACCAAAAAAACCCCAGGAAACTGAAATCATGCTTTAGATTTCTTTCTGAGGAAAATTTCCTGTAGCAAATAAAATTGCCTCTCACAAGATGACGTGGTTCAGCAGCAGCAGACATGAAACATCTTCCATTTGGATATGCATATTTTGGAGATCTGGATTGCAATTACTTAGGGCTGGATGCATTCAGATCTTCCCTTGTTATCTTTTCCTCCTCTGCAGTCCTTTCTCACAGATGCAGGTTTTGGGGCGCAGAGCTGTCAAGGAAAATGAAGAGCTGCTTTAGGACTGTACACTAACAGTGAAGCCATTGAGTAAAACAAGGAAGAAAAATGCGCATTTCTCTTTCCACCCAGAACGAAGCCGAGCTACTCTTCTCAGAAATGCTTCTCACATTGACAGTGAGTGCTGCCAGCTTTTTCCCAGTCCCATGGAATTGCTTTCCTGTGCAATCCAGTCTGAATTCAGTGTTGACACTGTCCTGAGCAGGAGGCTGGACACTCCCTCAGGGAGGGAACCCCCTGAGGTCTCCTCCAACCCAAATCATTCCACAAATGTGTTATCAACAACCTCTGTGGCTGATACCGGCCAGGACTACAGAGGGGACGTGGGGCAGAGGGAAACAGGCCACTCTCAGCTGGTGATTTCAGAGGCACTGTGTCCTTCATGCTGGAAAAGATGAGATGGCCATGGCAATGACAGCTGTTCTTTACTGGACAGGTCCGCTCTGGAACCCAGGATGTCATTCCAATGGGCACAGAGATGTCCAGGACACTTTTGACAAGGCTAGTGTTAAATATAATAACTTTCAAGCTGGTTTTTTACAGGCAATGGCATTTCAAGTCCTTCTCCTACAGAACTGTTATTAAAAGCCATCAAATAGTATCTGTAACACTTTTCTAGAAAACTAATTGGAGAAAGTGTCATGCTCAGGAGAGAAGACCAATCATGAATATACCAGCTTGGCTGAGAATTGGAGATGTATTTAGGGAGCTATTCTGAGTAATTTACAATGAATGACTGGTACTCTTCAGACTATAAATACAATCTACTCTTTCTCCTTGGGAAAAAAGAGAGGTTGTCTTTTTAATTATCACTCTGTAAGCAAAAAGACCAACCAGAAAGACAGTGGGAGGAATAGAGTCAACATGTTTTCCCCCTTGTTACACTCACTGTGATTCTGGGTTTGCTCAAGGAGCGACAAGCAGCTGATTCTCAGACACATCTGCACCATCTTTAAAGCTGCTCAAAAGGCCAGTGGGGATGCAATGAGCCTATTATTCCAAAAGCTATCAATGAACCTGCATAATTAACAGCCATTTTCAATTTATCTTCAACCAGTTTCTTTGCTGAGGATTTCTGCATTTGTGGTGCTGTAAGCCACAACCACATCATCCCCTTTCAGATTTAGATACAGAGCAGAAACCCACCAGATGATGAAATTTGCAGTTTGTCTTTCTATGATAGAAAAAGTAGAGCTAAACATTCATAAGACTCCCCACTTTGCCTGTTTAGGTCTGTAACAATGCTCATTATCCACACTGTGTCTGCAGGAATTGAGCAGAAGAAAAGTGTGGAGGACAGAACTCACCCGGATCAGCCACAGCTTGTTTCTTTTTGCTGTTGGTGACAATCTCATTTTCATTCATCATTCGTACATCCTGGTCCTCCACATGATTGCTGAAAAGACTGAGATCAGTACAACAGCCAAAATAATCAACATTGTGAAAAGTTATGAGAGTCATGGACAAGGTTACCCAAGAAGTGATGTCTGGAGTCCTGGAGGCTGAACAGCTCCACAGCACAGCCACACTACACAGGATTATCCAGACAGGAAAGGCATTCTGTCCTCATCCACCTGAAGCATTTCTTGCCAGTTTTAATTAGTGGCATTCATTCAGGCACACATTCAAATATAAATATCATATTCACTCTACAATTTTCAAGCCTGCCTACACAGCTTGAACCACAAACCAAAGTGAGATTTTAAATCAGAGCTGTACAAAGGGGGTATAAAAATCCTTGTATGGAACTTCCACACTGTTTTGTAATTCTGAAATAGCATTATTTGAAACTTTTCTGAACTAAACAAAATTCATTTACTGTGACAAGTTTTGCTTCCAGGCTGCTGCAAAATTTTAACCCTTTCTTTTTGGGAAAGAAGTAATAACTTCAAAGGTAAAATAAACTAAACTAATTACAGGGAAAAACATGAGCTAAATTGAAAGGAAAACATCACTAATAACATCTCCCTTTCACACAGACAAAACAAAACATTTGTGCCTTTGCAACAAAAGAAGTGTATTTTTCTTTTCTCTCCAAATACTGCACAAAATGGGTTTCTGTTTCTGAAGAAAAATGTAATGTCTCTCAAACCCTCAGAGTGAAGCAGGAGAGCCAATACTGAAGTAACCTAAAACTTACACTATTGATGATAATATCAGACTCAAGTTCAGGTTCATAAAATACTGAACAGTGACATGTGAAAGAGAATAGGCCAACATCACAAACAACAATATCTAAAAGCTCCAGAGCATTTTTAAAATGAAGGGATATTATCCAGCACGTCTTCCATTGCTGCTGAAGTACCCTGTATTTTAGTAGGGTGGGAGGTGGAAAAAAGAGAAAAGATGATTGCAGCCCAGGCTGGGAAGAAAGACCAAGAAAACTCCTGCACAGAAGTCTGGAAGACAAGAGGCTCAGCATGTTCTCAACTGGAAAACAGACCATGCAGTGTTTGTGATCCCAAAAACTCCTCTTTAAAGTAGATCAAAGGACATATGTCTTATAAATATGTGCAAAGGAAGTTAGTGAAAAAGTTCTGTGATTACAGCTGGTGCTTCCCTGGTTCCAATAAAATAATTTTACTCATAGAAAGATCTGAAGCTGAGGAAAGTAAAGGTTGGTTTCCCCTCCTCCTCCTTTTTCCACCCCATTGAAAAATTTCTCAAAACTTTTATTTCCTCAAGGCATTTTCATTTCAGTAACTTTTTCACTTTGAGAAATTGTTCACCTCCAAGTTTTACCATGACAACACAGCCACTCGTACAAAAACATGAGTCTAACACACTACATCCAAACAATAATAATTTATTTAACCTCTGACAGTACCAGTGGCCAACAGCCAATCCTTTAGGGAAGCACAAGAAAACAAACCCTGTAGGTAAATGTGAACTTCTGTCTTTAATCAGGGCATCTTATGTTCCTTCTGCTTATTTCTAAATGTTTGAATACTCTTCTGAATGGATCCCATACCCTTTTTCCATGCAAAACTCGCCTTTTTTTTCCAAGTGAGGCATGTGCAAGACATTCTATTTGTCAGCTGTCCAACATATCAGAAAGTGTTCATTTCACTTTTCAATCCCATTTAAAATAAATTATTCTTTCAATCTTTACTTTCCTTGCCAGGGACTGTTTTTTAGACCTTACCAATCCTGACCTTCTAAATGTAAGTGCATTTTTCACTCCATATCATCACATTCTCCATGAGATTGCCAACTTAGTGGTTTCAAAGTGCAATTCCCCCAAATGCAATTCATTTCTCATTTTAGAAGTTCATTATTTTAGACTGTTTATAAAACAGTAGAATTCTGGGTCCTTAATTAGCATCTGTGTCGAATCAGAGTTTATTTTCTTTCATTTTGATGCTTCGATCTTTTCACTAACTTTCTATTTTTTCCCCCCTCTATGGAATATCATTGGGATTTATTAATCTTCCTCTAAGGAAGCCTAACTTGTTTATTTTGTGTTTACAGGCTTTCATGAAAACATATGTAAATACAAATCATGAATGCCAAGAAGTGCTAAAAGATGTTTGCAAACAAAGCTGGTAATTTGGTCCTCATATCTAAAAACCTACTTATTCCTCATCAAGTGAGGCCAAGGATGCTCTGGAAGGGGATTTTCCTCAGCAATACACACATTGCTGACATCAGTCACACAAAACCAGTTTTTAAAGCCAAGATTCTTTGTCCCAGTCAAGATCCTCTCACGTACCTCATCACAGTTCTCCTCTCCTGATGGCAAATCCTCTCATCATCCGTGAAGAGGATGGTGTGATAGGGGACCACTGGATCGCACGTGGGGAGGATGCCTGACACCACATGGCTCACCATGTCCAGAATCCCATTGTACACAAGCAAATCATCTACCAGAAGCTAAAAATATTGACGAAATCAACAAAAAATCCATCTAGAAATCAGGCCTTGCTTTCAGCAGTGTCCCTAGCAATTAACTAGAAAGCATTTTGCCCTATTTGCTGCACAAATCTGGTCATTAATTTAGCTTTTTGTTCCTTAAAACTTCCATTTCTCTCTATTTGCTGCTGGAGTTTGATTTTTTTTTTTCTCCCCAACTTTTTTATCTTCTCACTGATGTTTTTTAATGCAGCTTTCAAGTAGGTAATTAAAAATGTATTTCATGTTTTACATAATTGCCATTCTATTCATTGGAGTGAATCACTCTTACATCTAGGAATTAATGAATCTCACCTCACTTCAGCTGTCTAAAACTTGGGTTTGTAGTTCAAACTAGTCTTCCAGGCCTACTCTACAGTCAGTGGAAAAAGAAAAGTGTCATCCTGTCTTAAGACAATTATCTAAGAAAAAAATCAGATAAAGTTTTCTTTCCCTGGACAAGAAAAGGGAGGACAGATGACAGGCAGAGATTAGTCATTTTAATACTAAATGCAGAGTTAATACTGAATGCCGAGTTAAATGAGATGAATCCCATCCTTTGAGATTACATGGAGTGACACTTCAGTAAACTGTGAGAACACGGACAGAAATGGAGCCAGCTGACTCACCAGGACATACAAAATGCACAGGAAAATTACTTACACCAAACTCTTTCACACCTCTCTGAGGCGTCTTGGCATAATTCCATAACTTGATCATTGACACGGTAGTAGGTACATCAAAAATGACATATACCCTATTCACCTGTAAAAGAGAATTAATTTATATTTAACAGCACAAATTCCCCAAAGAAATTAAATTCTCATGCATGTTACATCAAAAGAGGTTCATATTTAAAGAGATATAGCTGGAGGAGAGATAACTGATGCTGAGGATGGAAGTACAGCCATCCTCCCTGCTGATAATTCCCAGATGTTGGCTCTACCCCACAGCTGCGCTCTCAAAAGTACTGAAGATGAGATCTAGACCATCCTTGTCATCCTGGACTGCCTGCAAATTGGAGGAGGGGGAGAGAGACACTTTTAATGAGTATTTCATAAACCAAATACAGACGTGTCCTTAAGGATATGACAAGCTGGTGCCTCTTCTGTTCTGTTCTATTCTGAATGGAGCCTGCAAGAAAGATGGAGAGAGACCATTTGCAAGGGTCTGGAGTGCCAGGACAAGGGGAATGGCTTCACACTGACAGTGGCCAGGGTTAGATGGGATATTGGGAGGGAATTCTTCCCTGTGAGGGTGGGGAGGCCCTGGCACAGGTTGCCCAGAGAAGCTGGGGCTGCCCCTGGATCCCTGGAAGTGTCCAAGGCCAGGCTGGATGGGGCTTGGAGCAGCCTGGGACAGTGGAAGGTGTCCCTGCCCATGGCAGGGGGTGGCACTGGATGGGCTTTAAGGCCCCTTCCAACCCAAACTACTCTGTGAGTCAATGATTTTATTCTATTCTATTCCATTTCTTTCTACCAAATACAAATGGAATCCACCTTCCTATTGGCAAGACTAAAATTTCCCCCGTATGCTTGAAAGCTATTGCAGAAATTTTGCAGTATTTGCGTGAGTTATATTACCAGGAATTTAGAGACAATCCTCCAGATGCTTCCTAAACAATTACTGCTTGAGGTATTATTCATTTGCCTTTCAGTGACGTTAATGTCAAGATGTTAAGCCCAAAGATTAGGCTGCAGGAAACCAATCTTGCCTGTTACAGTTAATTCTGTGCTTTTCCTTTCATGAGCCACTATATCAACTTTGGATCAACATATCTTAAGCTTCATCTTTAGCATCCTCTGAAGTTTTAATCCTTTGATGTACTAGAGAAGATACTGTAGGTTATATTAAATCATTTTACTGGGGTTTTTAACTGAAGAAAGAAAGGTAGATTGGATCAATAGAAATGCTTGCATCTGTGATTTTCCACGAGACAACTGGGGCATTGTCTCCAACAACAACTGTTAGTCCCACGGCAAATGATATATTTGATTAAAAATCCATTCAAACAAATAAATAAAATGACAATCAGTAACAGGGGAACAAATGATTCAAATTCTGCTTATGTAAGTAATGAATTTGAAAAAACAGGAAACCACTTTTAGAATTAAAAAGGAAAAGGCATTTAGGAAGGAAAAGAAAGACTATAATACCAATTCCCTTCAAGCTTTTGAACCTTCCAACACATCAAAGAGCTAATGCAGCTTTCCAAGCAGCCTGCACTGAGGGTGGGAGTGTTCACCAGCTCTGGTTCAGCAGCACAGCTCCAGAGGCTGAGCATCAATAGGCTGATTGCTTCATCCAACACCTCCTGGCTGAACAACCATCCCAGGGAAGATGGAGGAGGGAAAAGTACTCTATGGATCTTACAAAGGTGTAATTTGTTACAGTTCAAGGACAGAAAATGCCATTAAATTGCTTCTGCCTCCTGCATTTCCCACATTATCAATTTACCCTTTAATACTGGTATTTTGTGCTCTTCTGCAGTACTTTGGTGTCAGGCAGAACAACACAAAGCAGTGGCTGCATCTCTGAGAGAACTCCAGAGCCTGTTATTTTCCTTTTTCCCAAGTGAAACAGCCTCTGCAAGCGTGTCTTTTGTAAGGACATGAGCACACTCAGATGGTTGTCAAATCAGTCAGTCATCCTGCTACAATGGATATCTGAGCATCCCATCAAATTGCCAGGATTCAAGATGTGGGGTCTATACAGTAGGAGCCTCAAGCATTACACAGACCTTCCACTTTCCTAGGAAATGCAAGTGGTCACTATTCTCAAGTATACTTAAAAGCTTTACCTTAATTATAGCCCTGCATTATACACATAATGATATAAACTAACAATTCCTTGCTTTTAATTAATAACTGCAACATATGGAGTCTGGATTTTTCCAACACAGTAAGTGATAACTTACCACATGTCAGGTTTATACTTCATTTTCTTTTTAAATCCATTCTCTTATAGGAAATAAAAACACCTTAATTATGTCCATTACAGGCCCCTAAAAAATGTCCTTTCCCAAAATAACATCAGAACTCATCTAAGTTTATCTAGTTTTCCTGTTTAGATTTTTGATATCCCATCTATTAAACATGGGACTTCTAAAAGGGCTGAATCAATTCTGGCCTTAGGACATGAAATGCTAAGTCTGCCATCCCTAATCTATGAATTTGAATTCAACACAGATAATGAGATTAAAAAAAGAATTTCTCACTGCTGGAAAAACATTCATTGCATTTTGTAAAAATGAACTTAAAAGCACCAGAAAGGTGTTTACTGCACGGAACTCCTTCATCAGTATCTTTGTCACAGTAACTCAAAAACCATCTCTGGAAAATCTTCTGCTGTTGCCCCATGGAGACAGGAGATTACAAACCTGGGAAACCTCCGTTGCTGCTGCCTGTGCAGTGCAGAGAGGCTGCACCAAAAACAACTTCTAAAAAGCAGTGATTTAGCATCACTTACTAATATCAAATTTAGCTACAAATTATATATGTTTCCCCCTTCCTCCATGCTTCTAGTTCCATCCACACATATCACTAAAACAGAATGAAAAGGGAAAATGTACCAAACCAGGAAGAACTGGTGCCAGCCACATGTGTCTGCCATCAGTGGTGTCATTTACTCTGTCAATCAGTTTGTCTGGAGTCCGGATGTCTCCAGATACATCTTCTAAAATGTTGACACTATCTGGAAAAGCAGCAATATCTGAAAAAAACCTTAAGCATAAATAACCCAAAAAGGGATATTTCAGAAACACCATATTTAAAAGTTTATGCTCTTCCCAACTCCATGAATGAGTTTTCACCACTACAGCAGTACTCCCAAGACTTCACAGCTGAGGAACTTGGGGGCACATTTTTAAAAGCAGGACAACCCTTAGACATTCTGGCATTCAAATTTATTTTTAAAATAGGAATCAAGTAACTAGCTGCATTTAATTTATTCTCAAATATGCACTTATGACTTCATCAATAAAGTTCCATTATCAGTAGTAGGCACTTCCCAGCTTTTTGGTGACAAAGTCCCATATTTTTATCATAAACTTGTGAAAATTCCTCATATAAAACCTATCTCAAGAAGAGTGTTTTTGCAGGAGGCAGTCATCACTCAGACTAGGTTCTGCTTGAGTTTCTCAAGGTTTGTGGTAAAAATCAGTAAGTGTGTAATAAAACCTTTTTTCAGTTCTTTGAGAGGGAAAGATTAAACCCCCATTGAACAGGCAACCAGATTTTCTATCTAAGAGAACACTTACATTTAAAACATATATGAATGTTAAAGACATGCAAAGATATGTGGAGATGGATGGCACTGTCTTCAGAATTATCAATCCTGAGCAATCCAGTTTGAGGGACATTAATTTCCCCTTGTCCTGCTTTCTAAAAGTCTTTAAGTGGTTATAAAGAATTTAAGGAATGACACAGCAATGCCTCAAGTGTTTAAGCCTGCTCCAGATTCAGTAGTGAATTATCACCTTAAATACTGCACTAAGACAAATATGCTCTTTTAGGATCCCAATACATCCCACACACAACTGCACAGGCAGCAACAGGGGATCATTCAAAACAAGCTGAGGTTTCTTTACCTGGCACTGTTTTGCACTGTAGAGCTGTACCAGGTAAGTTAAAGATCCCTGGTTCTTAAAGACAATTTGTTACCACTTCTCAATTTCAAAATGTTTCTTGTCCATTAAAAATGCTTCAAGTTCAGGGTGTATCATACAAAGCAAAACAGCACTTGGGAAAAAACCTTTTTTTCATTGAATTCCCTATTTATTAGGCAGTGAGGATCCTTAGAGACAAACAATTCCTGCAGCATTTGTGCTATTTATTCTTTCTAGGGGGCTAAGAAATGTTCCTTTCCATGTACCTGAACTATGGGAGTTGTATGCTGGGGTATGAAGCTTTCAGCTCTTTAAAAAGTTTAGCTGGTACAGAGCACGAAGTGTAACCTTGGTGAACATCAATCTTCCAAACATGCTCTTCATTCCCTCTGTTGGACATCCAGGGAACACTGAATCAAATTCAAACTCTCAGCCCTGATCTTCATGACTGCATTGGGTGTCTAGAACAGCCTAAATCTCCAGAACAAGAGTTATGAAAAATTTCTTTCTTGAGGCACAATGAAAGATTCCATAAAAAAAAGCACTGAACTCAACCTTTTCTTATGAATTTATAGCTCAGCAAACTTTCTGGTCCTTCCACACCACAGAAGAAATAAATGCCAAGAGCAGAAAATACCACGCCCTTCTTAAGCCTTCCCTTCTCTAACCTTGTCCTGCTTTGTTGGTGCATCCCATTCAGAGAAGACATGTTCTGGAAGTATATAGAATCCATAAAAACCTATGGAAACAAGGTCCATCACCCAAATACAGAGAAATAGAAGCAGAGTTAATCACACAGGACCTGGCAATCTGGAAGTGATGCCCTGTGACAATTTTCCAGGGAGTAAACTGTGCATCAACAGGGCCAGAGGTGCTTGGTGTGCAAAGGATACTGTTTTCAGTCAGTAAGATTTGCTCTCCATGTTCATTGAACAACTCCAGTCCATTCAAACCAATGTAGTAGGGATCACCCCAACTCGTCAGGAGCTGAAACTGGAAAATAACTAAAAAGCAAAATGCTATTAAGGAAAATATCAATACAGAAGCTTTGTCCTAACAGACTATTTAATCTGCAGTTTGGAAAATAATTGTGCAGCCCATGATGTCAGACACTCCTGTTTGCAGTTCAGGAGAAAAAGCTACCAGGGTATCTGAAAACAGGTCACATATTCATATATTGTGTTTCATTGATTCATTCTTAAGCCATACCTTATGGAAGCCTTTCTCATATTCTTGGTATCTCATTAACACCTTAAAGCACCAGAAATTGTTGGGTTCAAAAAGCTCAGGACTCCTAAACATGGTATGTAACTCTAAAATACTCTTTGTGACAAGGAAGGATACAACCACAGGGCATTAATGGTGCTTCATAGTCCATACTGGCTTGTTCCAGTGTCCTTGAAGCAGTCCTGCCAAAAAAACACAAGGCAAACCAGGTTTTTTATGTACCCTTAGCTCATTTAGAAAAGAAGAGAACAAACCCAAAGAACTAAACCTCCACAAACACCACCCTAACCCCTCCACCTGTGATTATGGACCAGGCTGTCCTCAGACCTCAGTGAAATCTGACTATAGTTAAAACCCAGTGAAAGTCTGCTCTAAGTGCTCCCTGTTTTCATCCAGGAGCCTCACACAGTTGGCTTCCACAGGGAATATGAAATACCACTAAAACAGTGAAGAGAAATGGTGTAGTTCAGACAACAAAGACATCCTACTTTACCTCCTGTGTACTTTAGGAGTTGGCTGGGGTTGTAGATAGTCAAGAAAGAGAATTTCTTGGGCAAAGTCAAAGTGGCAGTTGCCTGGTCCCTTGCGGATAAGGAAGCCCTCCAGGGGGGAGATGCTGTGCCCATCCAGTACCACATGGACCACCTTAGCCTGGTTTAAAAGAACAAAACATAAGATTACACAACATGACATTACTTAAATTAAAATAGATTGCAAAAAATTCCATTCACTTCAGAGGCTGAAACCATTTCAGTTGTTTAGCTGTACTTATTTCGTTCCTCTGTAGTGCGACTTCCTTTGGCAAAAGAAAGCCTAACCCAGCAGATACTAGTTGCAATCCATAGTGTCCATGTCATCACTGACATTGATGGGGATGGGAGAGGTGAGGATTTGGGGGGGGAAATACTAAAAAAAAGTATTGACAGATCCAACTGAAGCTTCCTCTCTTCACAGAGAGGGTGGTCAAGCATTGGCACAGGCTGTCCAGGGAAGTGGTGGAGATCCCATCCCTAGAGCGATTTAAAAGAGGTGTAGAAGAGGCACTTGGGGACATGGGTTAGTGCTGGCCTTGGCAGTGTGAGGTTTACAGTTTGACATGATGACCTTACAGGTCTTTCCCAACCTAAACAATTCTCTGATTCCTGAGCCTGCAGCAGTATTTACACACATCAAGAGAAGGGGAAGACTCAGTTTTCAAGTCAGCCCATGTCACAAAGCGGATTTGAGGAGACATCGTGCACCTGGATGCTCTGCTAAGTCAGCTGTGATTGCCCAGCCCTGGCTGAGGGCACCCTTCCGGAAATCCCACAGCCTGGTGCTCTCTCCAAAGCAGACTTTGGTGTCTCTGTTGCATTTACAGAAGCCTGTAATTCAGCAGTTCTATTTATCTGCACTTGGACTTCTCCAGGATCATGCAAACTCATCTGCCAAGCAGTGCTGTGTGTAACCTAAGGGCATATGAATAAAGAAAAGGTACCTGTACCAGACAGAGGCAATTGAGCTGTGGCCACCTCAGAGATGCGAGCACACCTTACCCAACCTCTGAAGATTAAAGTGAATAATTCAGGCACATTTATTCAGGTGATGCAGGAGTCCTGGCCCCTTCACCTCCCCCAGCAGCACCATATGGAGCTGTATCCATGATCCCAGGCACAGAACAATTCAATCATGCAGCAACAATTCATCGCTGCACCTTGCTCTCTAATATGTTAAACATAACTTAATGTTCATCACAAGCAGCATTTACTGCCCCGAGTCTTTCACTAAGTATCAGCTTGTACTAGACTAGAGGAGGGGCTCAGTTCATTTCCATGAAGATTAATTAGGAGGGAATGTTTATATGACTACCGAGTGTGGAGAAATAACTATTTCTGGCTTCATCTTTAATACACTTGGGATCAAAGACAGGAAATATCTTTTCCATATGAGCAACTCTTCTGCATGCTGCTTTCCAGCTGAATAAGTCTGCCAGGCTAAGGAGAGGAAGTGAGAAATCCACTGAAATACACTTTCCTAAACGGAAACACGTAGTGAATGGGAAGTCTGGAGAGTCAGAGATGAAATCTTACCTATTATACTACAGCTGCTTATATTTATGTGCCCTTTACAGCCCTCATTTCTAAGTAATTCTCATCATCTGAGGAGGCACTCAGCCGTCACATATTGCATTTTACAAATCGCATAACAAAGCTCTCACAAGGTGATTTTTCACAGAGCTGCAAATAGCACCCGAGTCTTCATTCTGACAGTCACTGCCATTACCCTCTCACACTGAAGCTGTGAATAGAATCCCCCAGCCTGCAGCTGCCTAACAAATCATTCCATCTCACACCCAGGGACTGTTCCCTAGAAGGAGCAGCAATACTTCAAGAGACAGATGTCAGGGTGCCCTGGGTTTACATCCTAAAACCCCCTTTCCTGTGGCCCAGCAGACCTTGCATCTTTTGTTTTCCAAATAATTTATTTTATCCTTCTACAAGACTGCAGGTATGGGCTACTCCTTTAAATGGTACCCACTAACTCTTACGGGACTTTCAGTATTCATGCAGGTAGACACCTGTATCAGACTCACTTTTTTTATCCCTACCTAGCCAAGTAAACTGCTGAAAATACACCTTTCTTCCTTTTTTTCTTGGTTTGGTCTCCAGAGACCAAATTCCATGTTAGATTTTAGAGATTTAACAAGCACTGCTCAGCAACGACTAAAATATCAGTAAGTTACCAACATTATTTTCACCCTAAATCCAAAACACAGCTCCTGGGAAGAAAATTAACTCTATCCCAGCTGAAATCAGGACACAAATGTCACTAAAAGAGGGTATATTTAGATGGTAATGCTCAAAATGCTCCAGAACCCTCCTGTGTGTCAAATGTGCTGGGCTAATGTGATGGAGCACAAAATCAGGGGCCCTGTGTTAAAATCTCTAGATCAGCTGGGATTTAATTGAAAGATCTTATGCTCTGGCCTTCTGGAAGTCTTTGGCAGCACCAACCCCCATGCTGATATTAAAGGATGCCAGGCAGTGTTCATATTACAGCAATTCTTGGAGGCAAATTGACACAAAGACACAGCTGGGCAACTTTGCCACTGTCTTGCCTAATCCCATGGGTGATCCAGGCCTCCAACTTCAGTTCTAGATGTTTTTCCAGAACTCTGCTGATCCTTTTTGTCCTGTCTCTCTCCAGTTTAATACATGCCAACATTTTTATTCTTATTTATTGACTGAATTTGGACATAGAGAATGCAGCAGTTGATTTTGGGGTGGAAAATCTGGGAACAAGTGGATTCTTAAACTTTCTGTGCGATGAACAGCAACCTCTGGTTCATTTTCATTATCATTATAAGTGTTATCACTACATGTGTAAGTACAGCAGGGAAAGGAAGGACAGCCAAACTCTGAGTGAAAAGGTGTAAAATTATCTCCATCAGGTGTCAATTGTCAATTCCAACAATTTAGGATGAAAAAAAAATATAAACTAGGCAATTTGCAAAAAGAAGAGAGGATTTATGTTACACAATTTTAGCTAAATTATTTTAGCCAAACTGCTTGAAGATGGCAACTTCCCCCCAATAAATGTTAAAATTTCAAAAGACTCTTCCTGGAAAAAGCAGTACTGAGTGACCTTCTGAACCTGAACTAAACAGAATTTCTTTAGAAAAGTTTCCCTCATATCACTCCCCGCATTTCAGGAAATACAGAATCATATGGTAGGTCTAAATACAAGATATTGAGAGGATACCACTTCAGAATCATATATCCTGAAAATAATATGTGCTATTGTATGTGTCTCTTAGAAAAATCAGCTGTGAAGATTTCTTTAAACCATCTCTGGCTTTTTTTTTTAATATCTGCTGTTTGTGGAGACAGGAATGCATTATACCTGCCACAAAATCCAGACTCAGACAATCTAGAAAGATTTATGGTGTTCCATTAAGGCAGCTATATTCATTCATCACAGTACCAATTTTCCAATGCATTGCTGTATATTTTTGCTGGCAGTGCTCCTTTTCTTTTACTTACCCCTCTGTAGGTATCCTCTGAAGATTTATTATAGTTCCAAAAGCGAAGCCCTGCAATACTTTCTATTTTATCAAAATGGATTGTGAGCAGATGATCTTCTCCAAAAGAGAAGGGAATGAGCCACATATGGTCATCCTCCACTGTGATATTAGTGCCATCTATTAACCTACAAAGAGAAAAGTCCATTAGCTGCACAAAGGGAAAAGCTGGCTTCTCTCATGAAAAGCAGGGACTTTCCTAGGGTTCATTTTATTCTAGATGCCACTTTCAGCTTCCAGGGCTTCTTGTGCCCTTGTGCATGCAATTAAAAAGCACAATAAACATCAAAAATAACATGCAAGTATTGAACTAAAGACAGTGGGGGGGAGAAAAAACCAGTATTTTCTTTATTTGGGTCTGCTTAAGGAAAAACAGCAAAATCCTTAGGTTTCCCTGTGTGAACACGGACGGGCAAAGGAAAGCTCAACTGCCTCTGTAGCAAAGTGTCTGAAGGCAAAACTCTAAGCCCAGCCACAATATAATTTATTAATCCAGCTCCACGCCCAGAGCAGTGTACCTGGCACCCTGCTGGGTGTTTCTATGCCAACACAACTCTACTGGATCCGAGGAGGAGTTGGATGGCAGCTGGATAACCCTGAGCAGGACCAGGGTTTGCTCCCATCCTTCGTGGACACAATTGGGCCCATCCCTGCTATTTTACAAAGCTTCCAACCAGCAGGACAATGTCTTTTCATAACAGCACAGGCTTCAGGCTGACTAAATAAAGTTAAATCTGGTATTTTCTGACATTATATTCTTCTACCACAAAATATGCCATACAAAGATGAAGTAAAGGAGAATATGAATTAATTTTCCACTGTAATTACTTTGGTACACTGCCAAAAAAAGTATATACTTACTATTTATTTAAAAGTTTCATGGAAGAATGAGTGCCAGACTTGGCAATTCCTTAAAGAAAAAGATTTGAATAATGACTCTTTCACAGAGGAACTGATTAGGGAGTCCATGAGAGAAGACATAATTCTTGATTTGGTCTTGAATAGTACACGGGACCTATTCCAAATGCCACAGCTGAGAGCACTGTAAAGTACTCAAATTCAACATGCTTGCAGGAATATCCAAAGCCAAAAGAGCCTCTATGTCTTGTGCCCAAAAAAGTTCTGAAGCAAAACAATCAAGAATGTAAAAAAAAAAAAAAATTAAAAATATAACCCACTTACTAAGAAAGATGTTAGAAGGAAGGAGGACTTGAAACCTCAAAGCCAGCCTGGCCCAGTAGCAGGACAAACAAAGTTATTTTGGGCCATCTTTCAGCAAAATTCATGATCAAAAAAGCCCTAAATTGATAGACTCATAAACTCTGGAAGGTTAAATGCGTATGCACAGGCCAAAAAAAAAGTCTGAAGGCTAGCAAGCAAAAGATACAATAAATCCCTCAAATACATCAGGAGCAGAAAGCTTGCCAGAAATTCTGTAGGATTCAACATATCACTAGTCTGCAAAAAGAGCATTCAGACAGGAGAAGGCACCAACAGAAAAGGTAAATAATTCTTTGCATCGGGGTCCATCAGGGTGGGGTCTGGTGAGACTCCCCCACCAGAATCTCTTCATCACAGGGGATGTCATGGGAAGGTTTCTTAGATCTTGGTGCCTACAGGAGAGATTTTCATACAAGATGGCAGAAGGAACAAGGAATTACACACGAGTGAGCCTGATATCTGCATTAGTCAGATTAGCAGAAATTAAAAACAACAGTGTTAGTGTGCATGTAGATAAGAACAAAATTCTAAGGAAGACTCCAGAGCCTTTGAAAAGACAAGTCCTAATTCATAAACCTGGTCCCAGCCCATAAACATGCCAGCAGATAGGATTACAACCAAAAATACCCTTCAAAATGGAGACATGGCTCAGAAACAACAGGATGCAGCTTCAATAACATCCAAATGCCAAGTCTTCTCTAGATCTGCAGCCTATAATTTCTATACTGCTGCCATTTAGATGCACAAGTTAATTTGAGGAAATATATTTGTCAATGAATAAAACTTCATTAGATTTGCCAAAAATTAAAAAAGCTGCAAAATGTCCAAAAGAATGGCAGCTATTTGTCCAATTCCTCAACACATCCTCACTCTTTGCTAACTTGAAAATCTTCCTTGAAATTATCCACTCTACCTGCATAAATATCACTCAATATGCACAGACAGATGCTACAGAACACCCACATTTCTTCCTGGAAAGTCCTTGGCAGAAATACCAAACAGGCATGTTCTCATCTCCCAACTCACACACCATCTCTTGAAACATCTCATTCATGTTTCTACAACAAGCTGTTCCTGGACAGCTTGTGAATTCCAAGAATGAGCAGTGATGGGATGAAAATCATGTTCACATAAACATGTGTTAACATAACAGAAGTTTATGGAAATCCGTCACTTCAGAAAATCTGATGTGAAATGCATCCCAAGTCTTTGGTTACTTACTTTTCTAACGTTCTGGAATCTCCTGTGTACTCTGGAAGATCATTTAAGTCTTGGGGTGAAGCAGAAATCTGTTCTGCATTTATTTTTAATGCTTGACCATCCTTTCCTATCACTTCAAGTCCTGTCAGTCCCAGGTAATGAGAATCTCCCCAGGTCATGGTAAAGTTCAGTTGCAGGCCTGTATAAAGGAATATACATTTAATGTCTCTATAAACTTCCTGATTTGAAGTAATAAGCCATTATACACATGCATGCAAACCCCAGTGATTACCAGCATGTGTATTTTGTACAGATTAAGTAACTTTATATGCTGGAATTGGATATTTCCCGGTCTGTTTGTCCATCTCCATGTAACAGCAGCTTCTTTTAATCTGTGTCAGAGCCCTTCAATGTGCTACCAACACCTTGTTCACTTGAAATTACACAACTGCTGATCAAGCACGTTCCCAAGTGTCTCATTACTGGGACTGCACACTGACAGTCAGCCAGTGACACATTTAAGCAGTTACATGACAGATTTTGTGATTATGCAGACACAGAGAAGACCCATTAGTCTGAAGTCTATCCATCATCTTTCACCAGATAAGTGACTATGTAGATTCATATAAATCCAGCCTCTCAGAAATCCATACATTTTTAGAGAACACCTACTCACAGTTAAAGCAAAGAAAAAAATTTGGTTTACTAATGTTTTTAAGTTATTTTCTTCACATCAGAACTGGACACATGGAAGTATTTTCTTGGGACAGCATCAGTGAAAAGCAGCAATATTGATTAGGCTGTATCTCCAGAAAATAAACAGAAAGCTGGATGGACAAAAGGCTGAATGTGTCTCTTCTGTTCCCCCTGTTTTATGCCTTACTGAAAAGACAGAAATAGCATGTACAGATATAACAAGTAATATTCCAATCTGATCAGGTTCCATAAAAATCCATGCCTGTAAATTAAAAATATCCTTCATTTCACACACTACAGAAACCCACAAATAATCAGGGTGGGTAGTGTCTAAAGAAGCACCAGTAGTCATGATGTTTGTAAAACAAACAAGCATTAAACCTGTTAAGCCATCCAGCCTAGTTACCCCTAAAAAGCCAGAGCAAGTCTTGATACACACATAGATTCATGTGGGTGTTAGATCTCATTAGCATTTGCAAGGACACGAAGAAATAAATAGTTCTGTCAGCTGACAAATCTGGAGCTGTGGCTCCACTGACAGCAGATCCTATTCCCAAGCCCAGTGCTAAGACTACACCTGCTCAGGGCACAAGCAGGCAGGAGCTCTCAGGAGAAATCAGTCTGTTCTCCAGTGGAAAGCTGCAGTGAAGCAGCCATCCACACAGATTTAGTATTCCCCCGAGTTTAGTATTCCTTCACAGAATCTGAGGATGACACAGGGGAAAAGGGACCTCTGGAGGTGTCTAATCCAACTCCAAGCTCAGAACAAGTCCAGCACCAAGGCTCTCAGAAACTTATCCAGTGTTATCCACTTATGCAAGTTTACCTGTCTCCAAGGCTGGCACATTCCAAACCCTCTCAATCCAGTGTTGGATTGCTCTCAGGGTGAAAAAAGTTTCCTAACACCCTGCTGGAAATTCTTGTCAAAGGACCAGGAACTGCTCCTGAAGCTTTTGGGCTATCCAGAAACACTCTGGACAACAGCTGAAAGGCCCACAGAGAGCTGGTTTGGTACAGGATAATAAATCAGGTACTTTAAGCAGGGATATAACACTCTGATCCAGCTTTACTGTAGGGTTTCTATTGTCAATCCAGTCTGAAAAATTCAGTCAGTCTGCATAAATACAAAGGATTGGAAGAGAATTACCGGGTAAGGGACACAGCTATTAGAAATCCCATTCAGGGACTAGACAAATGGCTAATGTTATTTTTCTGAGATTAAAAGCCAACTGTTACAATATAATGTTGTAAATGCCATAGCAAACAAAGCTTCTGCCTTAAATATTCAATTACTCTCCTTTATTCTAGACCTGGCATCTGTCACAAAGTGCTGCATAGCTCTGACAAATCAGATCCTCTTTGATAATATGTTTGGGGGAAGGCTGGTTAAGCAAGAAGTAAATGTAAGAACTTACATTTCCCAGTAAATATTCCTGTTTCCTTGACTATGCATTCAGAGACAGAGTCTGGCTCTTGAACCTAAAAAGAAAGTCAACAGGTGCAAGGAACAGGTTCAATATTACACTTACACTGACTGCTTACAAAGTGTGATACTTGTTCCTGTTTCTTTTTGTATATCAATTTCCCCTCTGCCTCCCCACCCAGGCTGTCCTGCAAATAATGGAAAACATGACCCAAAATGTAGAATATCAGGTGGATTCTTAGAAAGCCAAGACTATTAGGGTGGGTTTTTTGCGTAGTGTATATAGAAATGTGAAATGGGAGACTCCACAGTGTGAGCTACCTCTTCTCAAAGAGGCTGAAACTCTTAAATCACACTTATTTCCCTGCAGACTGCCATCAGCAAGTGACAATATGCTGTATTTGCAATATGCTGCAAATCTGTTGCAGAAACAAGAAGCCTGGAAGGAAGTCAAGACCAGAGAGTGCCACCACAATTTCTTCTCAAGAATTAAGAGGCAGAACAAACACACAAACTTGTCCAAAAGCTTGTCCTTGTGCTCTGGCAATCCTAATTAAAAACTGCCTATGCTATTCAGAAAAGTGAAGAAACAGATGACAAAATTTGCTGATCACACTGGGGCAATCAGGGTAGTAAAGACAAAAATGGCAAAGGATTGCAGATAGAATTCACTTCATTGAGTAAGTGTGATAAAACGGCTAATTCTGTTCACTGTGGGCAAATGTAAAAATGTTACACACGGGGAAAACAATCTGAAATTCACATATACCAGTATTGGGCTCCAAAATAAATAATAGCAGATTAGAATGAAATCTTGGCATTTTTATAAGTAGCTCTAAGAAACAACAGCTCAATCCTCATTAGTAGTCAAAAGGCCAAACAGGAAACTAGAAGTCCAGACTCCTTCTCTTTAATTCATCATTAGAAATAAACTTCCTGTCATCCACAATACATCAAATGGATCTACACTGTGCCTAAGAAAAATAAAGAAAGACTTGTCAACACTTCCCTCCTACTGTTCCATTAGATCCCTGCAGTTTAACCACTGATCCCCAGGATCTCATGTGTTCCCAGACTGCAATATCCTTCATGTGGCAGCAAAGGTCCCTGGGGGAATCACAGTAATTCAGGTGAGACTTAACAAGAAATGGGCTCTGAAATAAACCCACAGAACCTGTGAAGTGGAAAACCCCTCCCACTGGGGGTACCTCCCTCACAAACCAGTGACTCTGTCTGGGATGTCTGATGCCTCTTCCTCAGAACAATTCTAAAAGACCAGCCTGGGAATTAAAATTTGCAACTTTACTGAAAATCAAAACCTATGGACACGATAAAAGTCACTGGGTTTACAGATCGCAAAATAATGCCCTCCCTAGCAGACCATAAACCATTTGTGCCAAGGCACATTATCACCTCTTTTCTCCCTTTCTTATCTACTCAGATCCCTTCCTAATGATTCCATTCCAACTGATGCCCAATATATTTTCTTTCAGATATGGTCTGATTTTCTACTATTTTAACTACATCTGCTTGTGGGCACTGTCCTACCTGTGTTCTTAGAGTCTTATGGCTAAAACAAAACACCACCATAATAGAGGAGTTATTGGAAAAGCAATAAAAAGTAGAAGGTATTACCATGGTCTTACACCTGACCACACTGTACAGCACCTTCCTTGTGAGGAATGACTAAAGTAGGAGCAACCATTCTGGAAAAGAGAGATTTAGAAGACCAACACAGGGACATAAATCTCTTGAGTGGCTTGAAGAAGGGAGTGGGGAGTAATTGTTTAGTTTCTTCCAACACAAAACCTGGAGGACATTAAATGAAGCTAGCAACAAACAGAAGGAGGTTCTTGGTGCCATGCAAGTTCAGCTTGCCACAGAGCACTGTAAATTCTAAAAGTGCACGTGGGTTCAAAAAGCTGGTGGATGAATTAATGCAATAAAAACCTGTGGCAGGATATTAAACACAAAGGTTTAAGTTTAAAGGCCTTGTGAGACACATTTCTAAGCACTGAATGAGTGTTTCAGAGAAACACCACTCTATGTTTGTGCTGCTCTTTTTTCTCCCTAAGCACCCACTACTGGCCACAGAGTTGAATCAAGTGCAGTAGTCACAGGTCTGATCTGCTATAAAAGTCAACACGTTAAGGATTCCTGAATTCATGGACACACATTCACAGCCATGGATAACACTGACAGAAAAGTAAGACACTTGTGTAAGAGCTTCTGGAAAGTTTTTAGTAAAACACACAATTTCATCTACTGAATGTGCAACAGGGAATAAAGGTGAATGATCAACAGCAGGGACTGTTCAAACTGGTCAATACTGATCTGACAACGTTAGGCTGGGGAAGACGAATTGTGCAGTGGATCTGTATCATTCTGGCAGCATAAACATCCCCCTACAGAAATCCTGATGGTACCAGCAAATACACAGTGACAGGGAGATCAATGGCTCAGTCACAATAGCTTTTGTTATTCCACCGCTGATACAGCAGTTTCAGAGTTAGAACAGGGGTGTGAAGGGCATCAGAGCTGAACAGCAAAATGAAAGGCAGAGCCTATGTCTGAGCAAGGACCAGACAGTCCAGGGCCAAGCTTCTGCCATGGAATAGGTCCTGGTGAATGCTCACAATAAACACATGATCAGGAAAAGAAAGGTGAACTTCAATTTGTGTTCATGAAATCCTGCTCTGCGCAAGGTTCTGAACAGTTTCAGATACTGCAAGCAAAGATGGGATCAAAGATGGGATCAAAATTACCAGAGAAGTCACTGACTCATGGTCTTAACAGTGAGATCAAATTCCAACGTCACTGGATTTGCTTTAGTCTTGTGAGCCACAAGAAAAGGAGGACAAGACAGGAGGGGGGGTTTTGGCAATCACACAAGGCTCATTGGGAACCACATATCCCTGGGAACATTTTGGCTGGAGTAGCTGGAATTTGGATTGATTCAGCTTTGGATCTCCTGACAGACTCACATGTAGGAGTGTGAACCCTAGAAAAAGACAACCTCACTGATGCAATGGAAGGTGCTCGGGAAGATTCTGTGAAAGTAGAAAACTTTAAGGAAAACAGGTCAAAGACTGCCGCACACCATCTTGAGAAAATCCTGTGGGATCTTTGCTCAGACACTGGACTGTCAGGCTGAAATGGCATAAGGCAAGAGCTCAGTGCTTGGAAATACAGCCTTCCTCCAAGGAGTGAGATAGCCTTCTGCATGGAATAGGAAAGAGGTATTTTTATGCTGCAAAATACACACAAACCTGTGACGATGCTAGCCAAAAAAAGAAAGAGAGGAAAAATAAGGGGAGAGTTGAGAGGAAGAGACCCTTCTCATTTAACACATTTCATTTGTGGAGGAAGAAACCAGCAATATGGAAAATATGGAAAAACCTTTGGTTTGGAGTGCCAGGGAACACAGCTACTCATGATGTGAGTAACTGTATGGGAAAAATCACTGACAGTGCAGAAACCTTCAGGAGTGTCCAAATCAAAAAGAACTCCCTCTAGTCTCTGTCCAAGTAAGTAAAGAAGAAGACTTATTAATTAACCAGGGAAACCAAAATTTGGAGGGCCTTTAGGGCTTTAAAAAAATAGCATAAATTTTTGATCTGGTGAAAAAAAAAATTCAAAATAGTCATAATTGTGTTCATTCTTCTGCAGTTTTACTCCAGGCTGGAAATGTGTCTACTACTTCCACGTTTCAAAGAGACATTTATAGAGAGTTTTGAACACAGAGGCCCCTACCTGTTGATCCTCTGTTCTCAACCCTGCTTGTGTGAAAGGTCTCTCATCTCCCTCCCTGTCAGCAGTTGTTGGCCTCTTCAGCTCTTCCTCATATCTCAGGGAGCTGGAATCTCCCATTTCTCCATCATACGTCTCATCATAGCAGTAAATGGCTTCAAGAATGTCATCATCAGTAGTGAACAATATGGTATCCCCAAAGTGCTCTGGAGCTGAAGGCAACACACAGAATTAAATGGAGAAATAATGCAAAAAGAATCTGAAGAACGATAAAAATTATTTTTGGTTTTTCTTTGCATTTAATTTGCAGCAGTGTTTAAAGATAATATATGGCAAATTGATACTGACTACTGCTATAATTAGTGTTTCACTCCCAAACTTATACTGCACAACGGAAAAACCTAGAGAATTCCATCAGATTTCAAATACATATAAAAGAAAATGGGAAAAAAAGCTTCCCAATCACCTTTTCCAAAAGACCATGTATGCAAAAACAAGCAAAAAGCTGCAACTTTGAAATTTCTAGTGCCTATCGGATGGGATTGAAACACAGACTTGTTGCTCAGACATAGTTAAAAATGGAGATTAGCTCTGTATGCTGCTAAAACCCCCAGTATCAGTGAAGAATGACTTAGTGGGCTTTGCATTATATTTTTAAATTAAACACCAGCTTGCTTTGAAGTGGAAAGTGATAACAAACAAGCTAAATGTATTTTGTTTGTACTGTACTGCTGTTTCCACAAGGAAAATAAGAAATGATAGCCTACCTCCAGACAAGGTTCCTGAGGCTTTTGCAATCTCTCCTTTAAAGATGCACTGCTCATCCAGCAACATGATCATGTCTTTCACACCTCGGAACGAGTGTATGCGGGATTTATTGTAATTCCAAATCCTAATCATAGCTACCTGACAGGAATTCACAAAGTCAATAAAGACAAAGTGAGGTTTTCCAGGGGTAAATGGTGCCAGCCAGAGGTGCATATCATCCTGGGTCCGATTCACCCCATCTATTAGGTTGGTTACTACCCTAGGATCATTTCCATAGGCTGGTAAAATATTTATATCAGGGGGTTCAGCTGTTATTTTTGCAATCTGAACAGGCTCTCCTTTAGAACTGAAAACTTCAATTCCATTAAGACCAACATAATGTCTGTCTCCCCACGTTGTTCGGATGTCTATCACCAAGTGCTGCCCATAAGGTAAAACAGGGATTTTAAAATCACTTCCATCCTGTGTCTCCAAAGAATTTTCTTCCTCTTGCCTCTTTGGTAGTGTTTGTAGTCCCTCTTTTCTCTGATATTCTCCAGGCCGGTTGATTTTTTGCTGATGGAGAAACTCATCAAAGATATCCCCTTGAAAATCCATGTTCGAGATCCGGCCACGGTGGGAATAATTAAATTTCACCAAGGAGTTCCAGGACTCCTGCAGAGTGTGTTCTTGCTCACTGCACCACTTCACTCTAGAGGTTGCTACGTCCTTGATGGGAAAGTTTTCATCTGAAAATAACATTACAAAGGCATTTAATGTACAAACAGGACTGGGAACAAACCACTCCAACACTGACTTTGCAGAATGATGCCGGTCATATCCGTGTCCCTCACTGTGAAATTCTCTGACAGTAGCACTTTTATTTTGCCTCCCTGTCATGAAGGCCACATGCCCCAGTTTCCCTTCCCCACTCAGACACAATGAACACAATCACTTTTAATTAGGGAGGAGCAGAACTCCTGCCATGATACAAACTGCAACTAAGTTTGAGGCTGTGAATTCTTGACTCAGACCTTAAAGAAGCTGGGATTTTTGCCCAGTGATACTTATTGTGTGGCTGTCACAGGAGTTTAAATCATCTCTCTGCATTTCTGCAGATCTTTCATACAGCTGGAAATGGCTGAACTGGTTAATATAAAACATTAAAAAGAAAAGCCGATTCTTCCTCTCAAAACGAGCCACAGGTATATAAAGAAAAGTGGTGGGGAAAGGAGTAGATTCAGCATAAAGGGAGGATGAGGTGAGCATTGCATTCTCTGCAGGTAGGGTCCAAATATTTTTCCCACTTTTCAGCAAGTGGGAGATGTAGAAGGAGGATAATGACAAAATATCCAATGGGAATGCAGTGAGGACAACAAATCAGGGGGGCACAGTGGGAGCAAAGCTTGTTCTCCTTGTGGCTGCACTGGGGAACTGTTTCATTTCCATCTCAAAACAATTAAGAACAGATAATAACCAAGATTTTCAATAAAGCAGTCACTCATGTATTTTCCTCAAATAAATGAAGAAAAGGAAGTGGAGTACTAAACAATTACAGGCCCGTGGGCCAGATTTTACTTCTATACAATGTCCTTGGGTGGATACTAAAACAAATGGTTATCAAGAATAAATGCCAGTTGCTGTAAAATGCAAAAGAATGTTTTCCCAAAAGACTGCTCAAGACTAACTTTTAACTGTGTTTTTGGAAATACTGGAAAGAGGAAATGTTCCTCATCTATCTATGGCAAATAATCACTTACAATGGGGACACGTGAGATAAAATTAACAATTTTAAAGCAGATGGGAAACTACCTGGAAAAGGGTTGTCTTCCAGAATGAAAGGCTGGAGACCAACCTGGCCACTCCTCCTTACCCCACAAGGAAAATGCAGATATGAAGGAAAGGTTCATATTTCAGAGAACATCAGACATTTACAAGTCCCTTTCTTGCTCTCACCACTACCAGTACAGATACTCCAGAGGTGGGTGATCCCCACCAATACATCCCAGAGCCTCAAATTCTCCTGGAGGAGGTACTGTACATATATTTACCCCTTGAAAATGTCAAAGCTCGAAAAATTTCAGGAGGAGCAGAGTACAGAAGAGTATTTGACATACACTGACTTTCCTTGTTTGGGAGGGTTTTTCCCTTTTCTTTTTAAACTTGAAATACTTCCAACAGTCCAGAGGTTACAATTCTGAAGCCCCTCTATGGCAGTGCAATGGGAAGTTAACAGATTTGTGAGCTACACTAAGGAGTGACAACAGGAGAAGTGGAGCTCTGAAAGGAAAGCAGAGGTGGCCCAAAAGCAGAGGCCAGTGGCTGAAGGCTTACAGGGTTTGGCTTTTTTTCTTTTAATATAAAATGCATTATTTATCAATGACACATCATACATCCAATTCCCCTGGGGGTTCAGGAGTGTTTTGAACCACCAAATCATCTGTCCAGATTCTGATGGCAACACACACCACACAATTCCTCTCAAAACTTTAGTAAGCTACATTTTGGGGCAAGACCACATAGAAAAAAACCACTTTTCTTCTCCCTCTGTTGTGCTAATCTCTTTTTTTACTCCCTGCAGTTATAAACAGCAATCATATTTCCATGCTGCAATCACATGCTTCATTTCCCAAATCATTCTAAAAGCTCTCCTCTGTATCTGTTCCACTTGGTAATCAGCTTTCCTGAAAATGGATGATCAGAGCTGCAGTTTTCCAACTGAGGTCTCACAAGTGCCTGTGTTGAGATATTAAGGTTTCTCAAGTACCCAAAATGCCTCTGCTGATCCATCCTGGGAGTGCACTGCTCCAATCACTGCTCACACCAGCATTTCAGTCAATGCTATCAGCTACTCAACCGTGCTTCTTCTCTTCCTCGATCATTTGCAATTGATGATTACCCAGCTTACAACTTAATTTTTGGTTATTAGTCCCCAAGTAAGCCTGCAAGCATTCTACTGAATTGCATTCCATTGCTCCAGTCCTCAAGTTAATCGTTCTGTGCAGTTCCTCAATTTCCTTAACTCATAATAAACCAAATTATACGTTATTTGGAAATTTTGAGCATACTCCCACCATTTCCTTTGCACATTAAACTGGTTATCAGAGAAAAATTGATGTTTTTACAGCAACATTAACTCGAGCCAAGTCTGTACGTGCTGTTCCTAATTCCTGTTGTTCTTGTGAGCCATTTAGTGACCAAAGCCATGCTGTGACATCCACAGGAGCCTCTGAGCCTTCCCTTTGCCCACTCTCCACTGGGAACTGCCCTTCTCCCAACCCCAGGCCAATTAAAATCCAGCACTCTCAGGGAAACACTTAAAAGGTTTCCCTGTTGTTAAAACCCACTCAGCTCCACTTTGAAGATGGCTTTACCCTGCACACACAGCAGAGAGAACAAAAGCTGCTGGGTGCCTGCAGTTTCCCAGGGACTAAAACACATTGGGAGCTTTAAGCACCACACGACACAACCTGCTCTGAGCAGAATTAGAGGGCATTATATAGAAAAATGATAACCCTCATCTTACAGTTTACATTAAAATTCCTAATTTATTTCCATTTTTACAGCTGAACAGAACTTCCCAAGGTGAGATTTATATACAGTTTTCCTGATGTTAAGGCTTTAATGTAACAGATACTGTAAAATGTGTGAAACAGCAAATGAGCTCCAGTGAGTGGGTGGGTGAAGGGCAGGTGGCACCTATTCCAAACTTCCCTATTCTTCTCTTCTTTGAGGTGTAACTTCAGATATACTGATGAAATTGCTGTTTTCTCCACAGAGGGTCAGACAAGGAAAAATTCAGACATTCTAAGTTTAGAAAGAACCATTTTCCTCACCTTTGTCTGAAAAATCCCTGCAGTACCTGCTGTAGAATTTGAACTGGCACTCCTTCATTTAGGTACATTTTCTGTTCCTTATCACCATTACTTTAATGTAAATACCCAAATGCAATATACAGTTAGATACATTTTCATGTAAATTGTTCTGATGTTAAATCACCCCCTAAATTTCAATCTGTAGTTTTGTAACATCTTATTCCAATTCTCTGGGTCTTGTTGTCCTTGTTCTATTAAACCCTTCGTTTGAGACAAGAAACTGGATGCTGAAGAATTACAGAATGCCAAGGAAGGGGCATGAAGGGTCCAAAAAACAGGAGTCAGAGTGACATAGCTTGAAACTGAAACAGGAAGACAAAAATATATCCCGAGCAATGGAAAGTTGGTTGAAAGAGAGACAAAGCAGAACTTGTGGGTAAGAAATTCTATTTTTCTGTTATTTACACTTGATAAACACAAAAATATTATCTCATGCCCTGAAAATTTCATAGCCATGGATTGCCAGATGTTGGGAGAGAGGGGAACTTGGGAAGTTGCACAATTCTCCTGCTCTTCCCTGGGGACACACTGCTGGATCCTGCCAGAAGGCAGAACACAACTGCACAAAGCTGGATCCTCCACCTCCAACAGGAGGTTTGGGGAAGGAGGACAAGGATAACCAACAGCACAGAGCAGACAACAGCTAAATTTATTAGAAAATTCTTCATAAATAAGCAAGATGTCTGAGGGAGAGGTTTATAAAGTTATGAGCAGAGAAGGGTAGTTTTCCATTCACTCTGAATAAATATATTGAGCATCTATTCTCACTGAAAAAGACACAAAGGTACTACACAAACTCTACAAATTTACTCACTACCTTGAGGATGTAATCTTCTTTATCTTTCTGCAGATTTTAATTTGTATTAGCAAACATTTGCTGTCTGCAGGACTGTCAATTTTTAGAATATAATTTACTGAAATTCAGTCTTCCATCTGCTCCAAATAAATCAAAAGCCCCTAAATCAGAATGTAAATTTTTCTGAAGAGTACTTCATATCAGGTGTAGGACCAGGAGAGAGACTGAGTATTCTCGTGAGGAAAATACCACAAATAGCCAAACTAACATCCCCTGTCTATACCTCCAGGAATCTCAAGAGGTCCCTTCCCACCTGAAATGAGTTTGTGCTTCTGCAAAATGGAGAACATGTCAGCACTTGCACTAAGGTTGGTATTGTGACCTCTTACCTTTGAGAGCAGAATCATCTTCTCCAAGATTTATAGTGTTTAATCCCAGCTTTTTACCACACATCACACTTCTCCTTCCACTCGTAGGATATGGTAAATTGCAGCAGTTTTTGTCAGAAAGGGGCTCAAAAATGTCCAAGTCTACATCAGCATCCTTTCTGGTCGGCATTTGTGATCTCCCATCTCCAGTTGCGTTTCTACTACTGGGTCGTCCCAGCTCATGTCTCTGACATTTGACATCCTCATTTATGAGATCTGAAAAGTTTTTCATGATTTCATCTGGCTGTGTTTGAAATCTTGAGCTTAAATTCTGTTCTGTAGCAAGCCACAGAGGCTTCTGCCTATTGGGAGTAACATGATTATTCTGTGTTACCCGGGAAGATGACTGCAACCAAGAAGGAACTGCACCTGCAGAATCAGACAATCTTCTTCCCGTTAACTTTTCCATTTGCTCGCTCAAACAAAGCTCATCATCAGACTGAACGTGCTCTGGAACTGCTGCTACTGCTGCCTCCTCTTTGGCATCTTTTGTACAAATTTGAGATGGGAACACTTTTAGATCATCCTCTAACTGAGACAAATTTTTCTTTGTAAAGCTGATTGAGTTCATCTTAGGCTCAGGAAGATTTTCTTCTGGCAGAGCTTTCCAGTTCAGTGAAGTACTGGTTGATTCTGAGCATTTAAAATGTAGGTCTGTTTTCTTGTCTGGGACTGCAGGTGCATTTCCTTCTTTCCTCTCAGTTGAGGGAGATGCTGAGGTATCTTGCTTGTGATCTGTAAGGTCAATTGTAGTGTTCTGGTCGGCAAGGAGATCTCCAGAGCCTCTCTCTAATTCACCATCAAATACAAGGTCCTCATCAACATACAACTTCACCTTCTTTGCTCCAACATCAAGGTCCTACAAAAATAAAAGTATGAAGATTTCAATCGAGCTTTCAAGCATTAGACATCACTGCTCTGGGACTCTGACATTTGAACACTTAATCAATAGACAGATGAAAACAATTAAACCCTGTGTCAGTACGTGCTTTTGACTCCTTTTTAATCTAAAGTTGAAACAACTAAAAAATACTGTGGAATATATAAGTTTTTTTTTAAAGGACTGAAAACCCTGCTAGACACTGCTATGAACCATTTTGTCTGACAAGGTTTGATTATTTAGAAAAGCTTGAGGGAAAAAGCCTAGATTAAGTACAATTATATTTGATCAGGATATAAATTCCAGAGGCACATTTTGCTTCAGCATCTGTAAGATTCACCCCATGTTCCACAGTGAACAACCACCCAGATCAAAGCCACCAGACTTAAAAAGAGTTACAAAGAGTTACAGAAATGCAGAGCTAGAAAGTACAGTGAGAAAAAAATCATCCAGTCCATCTCTTTCCACTGAAGAATGTAAAATAACCTACACCATTGTGAAGAAATATGGTTTTAACAGTTTTCAACTAATCTGCCTTGATAGCCTATTCCAACACTTAACTAGCCTTTTAAACAGCAGGCCTTTATCTCAGACACAATTCTGCCACTCACAACTTTATCTCTATGTTCTCCTTCTCTGTGGCACTCACCAATACCTGATTTTTTTATTCCATTGAAGTTGGAACTAATGTTCTTTCTATTCCCTTCACCATTTCGATATAACCTTTTCTCCCCTTTGACAAAAATACCATTATCTTCAAAGAAAATATAGAAGATGAGACACAATCCATTTCTTTTCTGTTCTCTAACTTGTCCATCTCGTGGAGTCTTTCAGAGACTCTCTGTTCTTTCCTTCTTTTTGTGAAAACTAAGAAGCTTTTTGTGAAAGTAAGAAGTTTCAGTTTCATCCCTCTTGCTCATCTCCTGCATGTCAGTCGTCCTTGAATACTGATTTAAATTTTCCTCTGCTCCCAGACTAAACCAGTCACTCCTTCCCTTCCAAGTACGAATGTCTCTGGTTCCTCACTCCTGAACATACTGTTTAAGGCTTACAAGTTTTCATAGCTTCCATCCTGTTGCCTTCCCAATAATAACATGTATGAGGCAAAAAAATGCAATATGGGCCTACCCAGAGGGAAAGCAGAAGATGCAGGCATGACAAGAAAGCTACAGGTGAGGGAGGGGAGTAAGTGTAGGAATGCAGGACACATTCCTGATAGGAAAAGATAAACCTTCGCTAAGTTCCCAGAGAACAGCTGTAAACCCAGTTTAATTGGCCATTATGGCATGGCTGCCTGGGGTACTCCTGTAGGATCATAAAGTGCTGTATTTCTGTGCTGATGCAGTCAGCCATAAAACAGGATATTTTTTCCCCTTGAACGAGGACACTGCTAGATTGATCTAAGTGGGGATCAAACCACTTCAGTAATTACATCTATTGAAAACTACCTGCATGGCTTTGCCTGGAATTATGATGGGGAAGAGAATGACTAGCAGGATGCCCCAATAATGCTATTTTCAAAATTTCTGTGTGTCTAAACTGCCAATGTCCTCCTTAAATGCTAGAGATATTGGATATTCACAGTTGAATCTGGGATAACTGGAACATTTCTCCATAATATTCCAGCTCTACTGCTGTTAGGAATACTCAGCCCTTAGTTCTGCCTGGAACTAAGGAACTAATTTTTACTAATTTTTACCTGGAAATTGGTATAAACTGAAGGGGACCACAAAAATATAGATGTACATTTGGAAAGTATTTGTCAATGTCATCTTTTCAAATTAAAATCAGACAACAACAAAAATCAACTTCTTAAGAACAACTTGTTTTGAAATGAATCCCACTGCACTCACCAGCAGCAGAGGAGGACAGGTAGACAGAGAAAACACTACAAAATGAGATAGTGGAACTCATTCTCACCAAAAAAGGGCCAGCCAAGCCCAAAAAAAAGGCCAGTCACTTCAAAATTACTACTCCAGTCAGTGGGAGACTGTTCTCTGATGCTTTGGAATGTCTGGGATAGGTATTTTAGGAAGCAGAAAAGGTGTCTGAACTGTACCAAGATGAAGCAGCCAGGTATTTCTAGGATAACAGAGACAGACTGGACTGGGGCAGGCATTCCAACAGCTGATAGCTCAGAAGAGCTAATGAAAATCTTCTGCACCAAAATCCTGAGCAGACTGAGCCTCAGGGAGGAAAAATCTGAACAGATCTCAGAGACTCCAAGAACAAACATATGCAGGCACTAGACTAAAAACTGCTCTTTTTCATTCCCTCCCACCCCTCTTCTGAGTTTCCAGTTGCTTAGTGATCTGTTCTGGTGGAAAAGATTGACAGTTTAGCTTCCCCAGTACCACTGCTCAGCTCTCCTCGAGCGTGAGGAGGCTGGAAAAATCCCTTCCTCATGAGTAATCCCACCCTGTACACAAACACTCAGTACTTCATCCAGGGCAGGGTTTTTCCCTCCGGGAAGAGTAATTAAAAGGGCAAAATGTCTCAGAACAAACAAGTTGGTATGAGCAGTGTGAGAAAGAAAAAAGATTTTGTGAAAATAATTCTGGTTTCTTTTGTTGTTCCTTCCCAGCTTGCACCCTCAGCCCTCCCAGAGTGTCTGCTGGGATAGTGCCTCCCAAGGAGAAAATAAGGATGATATTTCTGGCCATTTCTGTGATACTTGTGCACAAAGGACAGAGCTTAAAACCAGAGGCACTTTTCTGAGAATTCCTCCTGGACAGAGGACCTGAAATTGCTTCTGCCTGACTTTTCAGAGAAGTGTAGAAAAGAAGCAGTAAAAAAGAAGTCAAGAACCAAAGAAAATTATTCTACAAAACTAATTGTGCTGGAACAAAGCTTCTGCATCCTTACAGACAACACACCCCAGGGGTAATCCAGCACTGAAAAAACCCCCAAGAGAATGGACAGGAACATATGCACAGGAGGAACAAACACATGGGCAACCACCTGAAGAAGAAAATTATTCAATTAAGACCTTAATGCATTTAAGTATTGATTCCATTCCCGGTTTTGTGAAAACACAACAGACATTACACTGGATCTTTGAAAAAAGTTTTAATAGCACCAAGTAAGGGTGCAAGTTCAAGGCTGTATCAAGTAGTTGCAAAATGTCTGACTGTTGCAGACAAACTTGAAAAGAACTGGCTGCCCTTACACTTGTTCCCTTCCTGCAGACTAAAAATGACCTCCTTTTTTGCAGGTCTCATCTGAAGTAAATAAAGGCAAGATGAAGCATCCTCTGAGATCTTCCTTGTAATTCAGTGAATTAAGGCATCTATGACAATGATGTCATCTGACTTTTACAGCTTCCTTCAGACATATTTTTTCTCCTTCCAGGCTCAAGTTCTGAAATTCAAATATACAAAAGTACCGGCCTGACTTAATTTTTGGCCTATATTTGGAAGCAGTACTTGGACATCTCTCACTTACGTGGTTTTTGAGGGAAAGAAGGAAGTTAGAATGATTACCAAAATCCACACAGAAATCTGGCTCTGGATTTACATTAGCAGGAAAAAACTTGATAGTTCATTGTACTTTGGGGTTTTAAACTTCTTAGACAGAACTTCCTCATGACAAATTACAGAATTAGGCAGAACTGCTTCGTATTATTCTTTCATTTTAAAGATAATGAGACATTTCTTCAGCAAGAGTAAACTGCTGCATTTCCACCAAAATCCATAGGATTATACTCCCAATGGATTTTACACATTGCCTCATAGCAGGTTATTAAAGAAGCAGAGCCTTGAAACACAGACAACCATTGCTGTGTACTTCCTGCATTATATGCAGTAGATTTGGTAACAAATCATACCATTACCTCCAAGAACAGCAGCCCTTTCGCACACTCTAATGATGATGGAACATCCTGTAGACCACATTTTAGTAAGAAAAGCTATTAGAATTCCAGGAAAATAAAGATAAACTATGTTGTAGTAAATTTGTTTTAAGCTGTCCCTTCCACGGCCATTTCTGCATGTATAAATTACCATATGTGCTTATATAAGAACATGGATGAGGGCAAAACCAGAGGGATAAAGCCTCTTATTTATAATCCAGGACAGCAAATCCTCTTTGATCCAGTACCTGGGATTTTTCTCTTAACATCACAGTGTACAAACAAGAATAATATTCATGGTGACATTCAAACACACAGACAAGAGACTCTCTGCCATCTGCCATGATATGTCTCTCCTGTAACAGCAGATTACTTGTTTTATTATGAGCACACAGTAGTGGACTTTTTAATTGTCCCCAGCCAGGGAGGGGGCTGGAACTAGATGATCTTTAAGATCCTTCCAAGCCAAACCATTTTATGATTCTCATTAAAGCGACAAACCCCGAACTGAGCAACAGTCAGCCTGTTCATATTTATAGACACCAGAAAACACATATTTAAACCCATATTTATTTACATTGTGATTAAACAGCTGAAAGCCCTGAATATTAAGATGCACTTACCTTTGTATCTTTATTTCTCACCACAGTAAAGGATTAATGACAGAACGTGCAAGCCTTTTATTAGGTCTTTAGCAATCTTTAATAGCTTTGAAAGCAAATGCTCATTGTGCCCATGAAAACATTATCACTACATTGTTAGCACTTACAATTAAGACAAAAGCAAATTTCACAGCAGACAGGGACACCTCATAGCTCCTCTTTTATTACAGGAAATTGTATCTACTTGTATTTCATGCTTTTAGAAAGAAGATCACGCTGAATTTCCCTAGGCAAGGCAAGAGCAAACATACAGAGGAGTTGAGAAAAGACTACTTACACTGGGAGTTGTTGTGTTGTAATTCCAAATCTTGATCTTGGATATACCAAAGTCACGTGACCGGGTGGGATTGCGGATAACAAAGTAAAGTTGGACGGGTGGGTGGAAAGGGCACATCCAAAGGCAGCTTTCCTTGGGGAGCTAAAAACACGGACAAGCAGACTGTCACTAATGCTCCTTCTCCTGGAGCAGGGTATTTTAATTACCTCCCCACCCCCCAGCAGAACAGGCAGCCATTAGAAAAGTAAAGGTTCCATAAAATCTGCTACGTAAAGAGCAAAACCTCAGCCTGGTTTCCCAAGAGTAAATCCCACTCTCCCGCCTGTCAGACAGCTCCCAACAACCCAGCAATGAGCTAAAGGTCAGCTGCCTGCTGTCCCAGGGAGACATCTGCACGCTCAGAGCACAGGCACAGCAAGCCCAGTTTATTTTAATCAAATTAATCAGCTTTGCTGGCACTAGGGGGGATCACTGAGCACAATGGGCACTCCACAATAATTTTACAATTTCTTCACTTCTGGTTCATCTTCTAAGGAGGGGAATCTTAGAGAATTTTACTTTACTGCCTGCCTCTATTTTAATCAGTCTTTGCAGATAATCAGCTTCACTTACAGGTCTATTCCTCAGACCTATATTGGACTCTACACTGGAAATTTTCTAAGATATCACAGAATTCCCAATATGAATTTTACATACAACTGGCAATCAAGATATTTGAAAGTACCAAAAAAATGCCTAATTCTGGACATTAAGAACTGTTACCTCTACATGTTCAGAATGTAGGACAAAGATATGTGGCAGCTCGGAAAGAAGAAAGTTTCAGAATCAAAATGTTGAATATTAATATATTTAATGTCCAGTGTTACCCCAAAACAGAGATGAACAAGGGCACAAAGTGAATACATATGCAGGTAACATTCCAGTGATCTGCAATTAGCTGATAAATTAGTTCCCCTTCTGTTCTCAGGGACACACAGCACATAGAGACACGCACAGAAGATAACAGGCAGTATTTGTGCACATCTTTCTCTCTGAAGTGAGTGCTTCAGTTTCTCCTGAAGGCAGTAACCACAGAACTTTCCTCCAGAGTGATTAGACACTTTAGCTGTGTGGCTAACAATGGTAAGGACAGAGCCCTGCAGCCTGTTCAGAGCTACCATGAATAGATCCACTTCTCACTGTGGTCATCTCTGTACTCCATGCTCTCATGGGTCTCTGCCCCAGAGCCTCTCAAAAAGCCTTGGGAGACTGTTTCTGCTTTTAACGTCAGTTTGGAGCACAAACAGCCATAAGAGTGCCAGACTTAAAAAGAAAGAAGCCTCTTGACATCAAAGAAATGAAGGATAGCCCTCAAATCACTGTGAGCCCAGCTCCAGGGTCAACTTCAAAGCTGCATCATGTTTTTGAAGCCATACTATGAAGAAGAATGGTAAAAAACAATTTCACAGCTGCAGACAACATCTGATGAGCAATCTACCTGCAGACCTCTCAAGTCAGGACCTGACTCCCCAGAAATCAATAGGTTATGGTGTGTACTGAGAGCCAGAGGTGCCTTCACAGGACAGTACCTGATTCAGAGCCAAAATGGAAAGACCTGTTTCTGCTTCTAACTGCTTTCTCTGTAAAGCTGCACATGATGTTCCAAAAAATAGAGGTTTATCAGAGCCAGACCGAGTGTTGTGTCCTGAGTGAGAGGCAGCCATAGAGATCATTTTGTTTATCAGTGGAAATAAGTGATAGGGCTGAGGTTTCACAACCTCCCAGGTGTTACAGTCCCCGTCAGGCTGTCAAAGATCTGACACCAGAAATTGTAGGCACCTCGATGGATCCGTGCCACAACTCAGGAGAGTGAGGAGGACTCTCATGTTTTATCCCAAAGAGTGATGTCATGTCTTTGCCTTCACAAGAGGTCCTTGAGCCTGGGGTTACTGCCTTTGAGCTGAAAAATCTAACCCAAAAATTCTTTGAACCATCAGGGTGAACCTGATACGTTAAGGAGTCAGAATCACATTTGAACTGAACCAAGGAAAAAGGGGAGAGTGGAAACCTTTAGTCTTAAGATTTTGTGGGAGACTGGCCTCAGACATTGCTTCTTGTGGGCACTGAAGGTGTAAATGATGGAGAGTAAAGGAAGCCTCAAGCACTGTGAAGAGGAATGACACACGTCTAAGGGTTCCCCATGGTGAAGAAATTTGTTAGGTATTTACCTGTCCTTGTTATTCTGAGGTTTAAAAGACCTCTAGATACGTATAAGAATCAAAAGGTTTATGGAAAACAATTTCAATAAAATACCTAATCTATGACTTACTAAATATTATCACAGAATCCCAGAATGGTTTGGGTTGAAAGGGACCTTAAAGATCATCCCGTTCCACCCCACTGCCATGGGCAGGGACACCTTCCACTATCCCAGGCTGCTCCAAGCCCCCTCCAACCTGGCCTTGGAGACTTCCAGGGATGGGACACCCTCGGCTTCTCTGGGCAGCCTGTGCCAGGGCCTCCCCACCCTCACAGTTAAGAATTCCTTCCTTATATCTAATTTAAAAAGTTGAGAGCACCTGATATTCTGCCAGGCATTTTTTTCTTTTACAGAGTATCACAAAATACAAGGAAGGAGGGAGTTTAAGTGCTCTTCTTAGAAGTCTGCAAGGGTAATAAATAAACTAATAAAATAAAATCCCCCATCTTCAATAAGAGTATTCTCAAAGACAAAAGTACACCTAAATGATCAAAGCTGGAAGTGTTTTAAACCATGGTAAAATGAGTTTTCCACACAATAAGTTTTTATTTCAAGTTTTCATTCTGCTGAAAAGATCTGTTGCTTGGAGATTGATTGATTTATTGGGTTTTTAATGCACCCCAAAGCCTTCCTGTATGATCTGAAATGTACACAAACTGGAAATGCTACTCTGCCTTCTGAAGGAATCTGCAGTTCAGGCACCACAGACCCACAGCCTAAGAGCATATTCCCTGCCCAGACTGCATCTTGGATGCAGCCTCAAGAGAGGAGATTACAGAGTCACAAATCAAGGGAATATATTAATCAATGAAATATAAAAGCTCATTACTTAAGAATAATGGGATATATAAATGTATGAGTAAGACTGAGAATAACAGGTTCATAATGGCTTAATGAATGTATTACTACATAATTTATAAATATCTAGAGAGTCTGAGAGTCACTACTACAACTACCACTACCACTACTACTGAGTGTCACCTGCCAGACAGCACAGTCTAAAAAGGAGAATGGGTATTTATGAGATCCAAACTACAATTTTCACTAAGGAAGATGCTTCAGGTAAAAATATTTGTCTGGAAATAATACTCCATAAAGAGTTTCAACTCAATTTCAAAATACTGCATATTTGTCCTCTTTCAAGTCTCATTTACCTTGCAAGCAGAAAAGTACCATTAGCATGAATTGAGTTGTAATGTATGTTTTTAATAGGCTAAGTTCTTTAGAATCCTTGTCCACTAAAATCATACTAATTTTTCACTAGAATCCTTGCTCTGAAGGCCCATGAAGACAAATGACACAGAGTGAGTGTGAAGCACAAATGAAACTATGGCTGTATGGAGGGCTGTGGACATTTGCTAATTCTTTCACACCAGTCACTGTCTTTTGTCCATTGTCATTAGTATGGGAGCACCTTGTATCTCTTCATCTTACTATCTCACACAAGAGCCATGAAAGACTTTAACCTGTCACACATTTTTCTTAATCTCTTGTTAAAACTACCCACACAGTCTTATATTTGGATGATTCTTCCCTAGGTAAAAAGATAACAGGGGAACAAGAGAAAACAGGCACATTTTCTTTATAAATTTACTTAAATCTGTATTATCCATCTGAAAGAAATTAGCAGTGAAGCTCCTGTACCTTCAGACCACAAGAATTACTTCACTTCTAAAACAAAGTTGTAACTGAATACCAACATCTTGAACAGGAGAGCTGGATTTGTTAATAATAAGCAGTATTTGTAGGTTTTTTTAATTATCAGATAGTTGTTATGCAGTCAGGTTCAAAATGCAATCATATTTCTAAACAAAAAACCTGGTGATAGGGTATTATAGGAATATTATAATGAGAGATTTGAACATCCAGGACTAAGGTGTCTTACATTTAAGTTCTTATTGACCAGGCAGCACAAATCCCCTGGGTTGTCAGCATTTCGAATGTCCACGTCATGAGGAGACACAAAGATCCTCTCGTTGTGTAAATCAAAGAATTCCACCTGGCTCAGGCCCACGTTTGCTGGATTGCCCCAGTTAGAAAGAAGTTCCATAGTCACATAAATGGCATCATGTACTTCCATACTGGTTGTCATCTGGACCAAAATGAAATATGGTAAAAACGTAAGTGACAAACCAATAAAATTTGAAACAAAATAGATTGTTAACACTGCAAAACTGATGGGTCAGAAGCAAAAAGATTGCAAAGTCAAGGCTATTTGGACAACATTCAATCAATCATTCTGGGTTCCACCAATTCTGCCACACATCAATACTCTTAAAAAGCCTAAAGAGAAAGCAGCTCTCTGTTCTTTGTCTGATTCCTTTGTCATTCTGATGAACAGTGATAAACTCTCTTTTCTTACCCTGCCATAGGTTTATTACTTGATGTAGGGCAGAATTGAGGGATGCAGCTCATTCAATGTACTTTTATTTCAATAATACTGGGAAGCATCAATTATGGTGCACATATGCACAAACCTTCTCTCTCCACATGGAATTTACTCCAGCTTCGTCACCGGCCAGGGACCTGTCCTTGTCACAGGCAGAATGGCTCCCACGCTCCACGAAGGCTTTCAGGAGTCTCTTCTTATGCCTGAAACAACATATTCTGGGTTATTTACTCATAATTCCTGCTTTTTTAAGAAATAGTTGGTGCAAAGGTGAAGACATGATAGCATGAACCCCACAGGAAAATGCACCCACACACTGAATGACAACTTTTGCAGCATTCCACCTCAGATACACAGAGTTTGGTTAAAAAACTGGGCTCCAGTTCCCACCTGGTTCTGAGGCAGGGTGAGAAGAGAAGGCAGAGGTGATCTGAAGACAATAAAGTGAGGTGTTGGTAGATCGTGCTCCACAGAAACTGGCCCAAGGCTGCATTCCCCGATTTGCTACTTGCATGGTGTCTCAAGTATTTGATGATTACCAGGTGTAGCAATTGGACTGGTGGTATTCTAAAAAACCTGTCTTCAGAAAAGGAAGTTATCCTGAAGAAAATATATATAAATACATACCTGCTTCCAAAAGGGCAGAATCTCTCCACAGCTCTCGTGGCTGTAGTCCTTGTCTGGCGTTTTTCTGGAGGTTCAGTCATTGCAGAAAGAATAGATGAACCAGAAGATGTCTTCTAAGTAAGAAAAAGATGAACATCTTTCATTCAGATTGTTCTCACCAAATAGCATCAATCTGCATCTCTGGAACAAGTAAGAGTTTGGGCCCAGCTCATCTCTAAGTCTAAACAAAGTTAAAGCACATTTCATGGAATTGGTCTTGATTTGCAATGAAAGAGCTGAGCTTGGAGCTTGATCTGCTACATGGAAGAAAACACAGACGCATATTCTGAGCACTATAAAATACACACACATATATATATAAATATATATATATAATCTGATTGTATACATTTGGTAGGACTCAGGGTTGGCCAAAGCTTTGGCACAGGTCTACTAGAGTTTCTCCTCCAAAAACGGATCATAAAGTCTCTTAAATCCCCAAAGCTCTCAATTCTATTAGCATAAAATAACTTTTTTTTTAAATACAGAGCTAGTAGGATACCTAAGAGAAAACGGAGCAAAAGTGCTGCATTCTTACAATGCTACGGGCTCTGACTTTACTCCACTTTTTTGTTGATTTTTGTTGATTTCCTTGCTTATGAGTTTTTAATTGTTTTTAAACATGGTTGCTTGAGGTAAGAGATGAACACACATTGGGGCAGAAAACCCTCCCTAGCTCCTCCTCAGTGAGACGTAGCAGTGTACAGGACAGGTCTGCTCCAAAAGCAGAGCATGCACTAACAGGGAACAGTACCCATATTAATGAGTCCTGGGGGAAGGTAGGATTTATTGGGATGGAAATCACACATTGTCTTGTTTCAGAAGCTTCCAGGAAAATGGCTCAAGTGGGCCTGCAGCTGTGCATTTGACTGTATAGACACATCATATGGCTGGTCTATCAGTTGCTCAGTAATCCCTGTAATCAAGAGGGAGCTGTGGGATGCCATCCTGAGGAAGCAGATTAAAGAAAACAACCCTTTGGAAGAATAAGACAAATTAAATTACACACAGGGAGCATCACTATTCATTCATACACAATCTTAATGTGTAAGAGATTGTAATTCGTGGGCGTTCTGCTACTTGATCAAACAGCTCTCTTTTTTTTGCCATACCTTTTGGGGGTTTGTAGTAACTGTCTGCCTTTCCAGATCTCCCTGCAAGAATTCATTCTCAATCTGCACTGCTTGAACCACAGCTGAAACAGAGAGGTCAGGATCCTTCTCACACACACTCTTCCTAGTTACTGAAAGGGATGTTTCTGGTCGACTTAAGGGCGCTGCCACCAAAAAAAAAAGGGAAGAAATACTCATTTGTTCAGGACATGCAAGTATGGAACATTCCAGCATCTGAAACATTCCATTCAGTTACTGACACAGGGCTTTGCAAGCAGTCTGTAACCATCCCAAACGAGGCTGAACTCCCCCAATTCGGTTTTATGGTAAGATTCCAAGTCACATCTACTTCAGGCAACAGTTAAAACAGAATCATAACAAGAGGAAAACTAACAAACGAGGAACATAATTTTTATGCCTTTAGATTGCTTTGTTCTGGTATTTAGTGGAAATGCCTTGTAATAGTCCATTGAAAAGAAGTATATATAATTTAAACACAGCAGGAATTTGTAATTGGGGTGTTCAGCTATTTTGGAGGAATCCCCAGAGTCTTCTTGCAAAACAAGGGGAGTCAGGAGTCGCTATTTACCAGGCAAAATAAATGACCTTATCACTTAAGCAGTCATCACAATGCACACACGAATCCCAATCTTCCCAAACTTCATGGAGAAACAGAAATGTCACAGCCTATAAACAGGTTTGAGAGAAAGGAAATAAAATTTAACAACAGATGATGTGAGATTGAACTAAAAGAGAAGCACAGCGGATATATCCGAGGGCTTTAAAAGTCAAGGGAAGAGAAGAGACTGAAGTTGTACAGACATTTAGAGTGAGGGGAAATACTGAACAGGCTGAAGTGCCAGAGTGCTCTCAATGCTGCAGGGAGGGGAGCACAGTGCAAGTAACATGAAGTCCACCTTGAAAAGAAGTTAAAACTGAGCTGAGATTTGTGTGCATTCACTCTTTGCACATACACCCATGAAAACTTTCAACAAGCATCAGTCATCTCTGCAAAAACAGGGACAGAATAAAGACCTGCTTCTTCTTCTGAACTGTATCATCCCCCTGAAATGAAATTAATTTAGGATTTAACATGGTAGTTGGACAGAAACCATTCCAACCAGCACTATTATAACCTGAGAAAATGCTGCACACATCTCTAGGAAGTCAAAGCAACATCTGCTCCAACAGATGGTGGGTGAGGGTCTCAGAAGCTACAAAGGGGATTTATTCTGGAGCCAAAAAGATTTAACTTCTTTTCCTCTGTTTGGTTTTCTGCTGATTAAGAAACTATTTTTTTGGCTTTTCAAAACCACTGGCCTTACTGCTTTCTTGGGACACATCTGGATTTCTGCTTTTTTTGAAAAGAGCAGCTTGACCACGGAGTATGGCAGGTCTGAAAACTTCACCTCAGACCTTTCAAAACTCAAGCTGATCCCACTTGTTCAGTTAAGGACTGCACTGAACTACAGCTGCAGTCATGACTTCAGCCCCTACATTTGGGGTTTGGTGTGTTTTGTTGGGGTTTTTCCCCAGGCAAAGACCACACCTTAGCAGCAGATTTTTTGAGTAAGCAGCAGTGGCTTCAAATTATGTTCTCCAGTCCAGGAGAAATATTTTCCAGTATGGTCCTAGATACTGGCATATCTGCCCAGCACTGCAGCCTGATCTCAGTGTTCAAGGTGTAATTCAAGTACAGTCCCAAGCAGCCAGAGCCCTTTTGTCGTGCTGTGGAAAACTGTGCCTTTATTGTGGTAGAGAGCTCTGCATTTTGTATTGCTACAAATGTGTTGTGTTAAAACTCCTCCACCAAACATCAGCTGCTGCTTGGGAGAACACACATTTCCATTAATACCACAGGGAATAGATCTCCATGAGGGAAGTGGGAAACACAGAGCAAGTACTGAACAAGGACTGAAAGGGAGAGGGAAAATCTTGTGCTGTGGAAGCAAAAAGACAAGGAAGATAGTAAAGATGTGGCAGAAGATTAAAGTATACAGGCTTTTATACTTTATCACAATTTCACTGAAGTCAGAACACTCAAGGTGTTAAAAACAACACGAAAAGGGCAGAAAATCCCACTTAAAAAAAAAACAGGCAGGGGAGTGACAGCTAAAAAAATCGCATAATGACAGATGTGTGCTGAAATTGCATCTGAGCCAGAGGGGGAAAAAGCATGAAAACTCTCCTTATTGACATCATATATTCTTATTTCTTACTAGAACAAATTGTTTCATGTCTGTCCTGGTGCAAGAACTCAGCAGAAAGTGGCCGAGTGACTTTATTTTTCAGCATGACTGGTTTGACAGGAATGTAGACTTCAGCACTGTCCTTTCTTTTGGCTGAGAGAACTCGCACTGGCTTCACTTCTGTAAGATAAAAAGGAAACAGAAATAATAAACTTTAAAGTTATGTGGAAGCAGCCAGCCCAGGAAAAATTACTGGATTTTAAATGCTAAAGTTTTGCCACTTTCATTATGTTGGCATAGTTAAAGTGATAATTTCCCTCCCTTTCACTGACACTGTTCTATTGATGTAGAAGCACATATGCATGGCTGGCACTAACTCAGTGAAACAAAATAAAAATAGTATTATAATGTACCAATATACCTCATCTCTGTCAGATATTTACCTGCATTACTGTCAAGATAAGCAAAAATAAAAAAGTCCTGAGTCACTTGTTAACACAGTTATACCGAAGTAAATTCTTAAAATACAGACTCAAATGTTGTCTTGTTTAGAAGTTTCAAAGGGGGAGAGGGTTGCCTAGAACAGTTCATATAAGTACTTCTTCACTTTTTGATTTGAGAATTATTAATGCCTCTATTGTTTCCATCACAGCTTTGAAATTTCTCTCTGGACAAAAAGTCATGCTGTCTCCCAGAGATCTTGTTCTCACTGCAGCTCCATCCTTTGTTCCTGTCTCTTCTTCTGCCCCTGTCCCCATTCACACTCCACTCACATCTATGATAATGAAAGGAACACTCTGCTACTTAATTTATTCAAAGATTGTTCCTCTTAATTTATGCAACTAATTATGGATTAGGAACAGGAGAAAAAAAAAGTAGTAAATTAAACAAAACCAAAAAACCAAAACCAATTACAGCACCTGAAACGAGCAGGGAGGGAATTTTGAGAAATACTGAAGGTAGGTGTAGGTCTGGTTTCTGCCTGAACTCTCCACCCTTTGGTAAAAACATATTTGAGACCTAATGACTGGTTGTGTGTTTGGACACTGAGGTCTCCAAAGAAGACAAAAAGAGACAAAAAGAAGTGGCTCATGCCAATCCCTAGGGATGAACGGCACACACTGTGACAAGTATCCAGCACCCAGGATGTGAAATAAAGTTGAGACGGGGAAGATTTGGCTGCCTGAATTACTGCAAAAATGGTTCAAAAATATATTTCAAAACGTGGTAATTTCTTGAGAAATCCCACAGCCAGTCTGAGACAATCTTAGTTCCAGTGTCCAGACATGGTGACGCAGGTGCATTAATCAGGACTATACCTTTGGCTTTGCAAAAAAATTCTTAATGAAGTACAAGAGGATGCAAGTCTCCCAAATGAGATCAAAACAACAGGTTTGCTGAAGAGCATGAGAACTTAGGAGGGTATGGAGTAACTCCTAATGATCAACCAGCTATTCCCTTAAAAGTAATTCCCTCAAAGAATTATTATTGTAGCATTGTAGTAGTGTGGAAGACACAGACTTACTGCTTTGATCCTGGTTGAATTCCAGCACAGTTGGGGCACCAGAATCAAGGCCAGGGCATCTCCCAGCATCCTGATGTTCAGAACCTTCCTTCTGCAGTGCCCCACTGCTATCCAGCTGAAGGCCTTCAAAGCCTGTAATTGCTTCCTCGGTGGGAGATGGTTCTGAAAACACATCCTCTTCAACAGAGTCATAATCATCACTAAGGGAGTCTTCTTCCATCCTTTCCTCTTCCACACTGCGCTGCAAGCTGCTTCTCAATTCCTGGTACAATATAAACACATCTGTCAGAAAAGCTCCAACTTGTATTTTAAAATAAACCAGAGTGGCTGCCTCTTCCTCCCCAGGAGAAAGAAAAATCTTCTCATGAACTCAGAGCTGTGATGCAGCTAAAAATATTCACATTCCTATGTCATGTCTTGGCTCCTTTGATGAGGGCTTGTAAAGAAAAATCATCCTACAGCTCCTTTGCTCCTTCTCATCAGTATCCAGCAGGAACATTCTGTAGGCCAAGGAGTTTTTATGTGCAAAACCAATTTTTAGGAAAAAGTTACAAAAAGCAAGTAAGGGGGAGAGAAAAGGCATATATTTGTGCAGTCTCACAGTTGTGCTTTGCTATTTGAAGAGTAGCTGCAATCGAGAATTTCCAAATGCCTTCACAAGACTGTCAAGCTCATGTAGCAGCAACTCCTTTTTAAGCACTTGACAGATGATAATAGTCCTGTCTTGTACACATCTGTACTTCAAAAACCAGTAGAAAAAGAGTTGGGGTCTAATGGGCTAAGCTCCCAGTTTGCACGGAGTTTTTTGAAGTGGACACACTGTAACAGGATTTTATGCAAAAAATAACCTATTTTGAAATATACTGTGGAAAAAACTGCCCTGCCTCTCTCACCATGCACCACAAACAGCACAGATGATGCTGGAGAGCTGTGTGCTTTTATGAATGCAAAAGGAAAAGACCTTGCATCTCTTAAATGCTTATTTTTCCCCCTGCTTTGTTGGTATTAGAGTTTTGAGATAAATACAGGTAAGCAAACTGTGTAAAATGAAAACCTGAAGCTACCTTAGGTACAAATGAACTGTGACAGTGTATATTCAGTTTGCAATGAAAGCTTCAAGCTGCTACAGATTACACTTGTTAGGAAATCCATGTTGACAGAAATATATTACAAAAAACAGACAAAGTCAGGTTCAAAAGAGGGTTTATAAGCAACCTGAGCCTTGATATCGAGCATGTCTTTATGACAGTCAAAACTAATATTTCCAGCTCTTTGACAGGAAATTGTACAAGCTTTCTTTTCCTTTGAAACCTCTGCATCTGCATTGTAACAAGACATTCGAAAAAACACATTATAGCCTCAGCAAAATCAAAATTATTTTCATCTCGACTAAAAAGAAAAGTGGGGGGCTGTTTTGAAATTGCTGGCTTACTATTAAAAACACATAAAAGATACAAATATCCATCAGTGTAAACAAGTTACCAGTTTGTAGAGCAAAAAATAATCATCAATTCAAGAGCAATATAGGAACGAAAGATGCAAGCTAGGAAAATATGCTTGGGAATTTTGTCTGATATCAGTGCTAAGATCTGTAAACAGTTTCACATATAGATGCTACTCCACTACCCAGGAAAGCTTTATTTATGTCATTAATTGGTTAGGCAGAAAACATCCATAAATTTTTGTTCATTTATTTGTTTTCTTTCACATTTGTGAATTGTGCTAGAACAAACTGCAATTAGTGATCAAATGGAAAGCTGCACAGTCAATATAACAACAATCCTTGATGCAAAGCAACTGCATTGATTATAACATTTTCAAAACTTTAGTCTGATTTTTGTTAGGTAAAACAATGACATGTAACAATTTTAGTATCATTATTTAAAGACTAACCTAAAGGGACAAAAAGCTGTTGTTTCAGCTTTCTCTAACCTGACACCCAGGAGTGATGTTCACTTGGACAACCATTATGTGAACTGAAAGAGGCTCCTTGCAGGAAATACCTTGATCCAACCCAACAGAGACAATATTCTACCTCCTAAAAATAAGGTTTAACATTTTGTAGTGTTGCTGAGTGAGACTTGATTTTCCAAGCAGCTTTACTTTACATTTTTTCCTTCTTTTTGTCACATCTCATCAAAGCAAAATTCTCGAATGAAGACACCTCTATATACCGGGTTTGGGTGCTCCAGCCCAGGCTGATATCTGGGCCCATTCACACTTCAAATGTGTGATACTGCCATGAACAACAGAAGGCAACTGCCAGCTGTACCTGGGAGGGAGGACCATCACCATCATCACTGCTGCTCTGCACACTCAAGCTTTCATAAGTTTCAAAATCGTCAGAGTACTCCAGAGATGGTTTAATGTAGAGTTTATCCCCTCTTTCTGTTTTAATCGCCACAGTTTTCTGTCAAAAGAAGCATTCAAAGAAATCAGATTTCTGCTGTGTATCAGTGGTACAAAAGGAGTAACCACCACACTTTATATAACAATACCATGACGAAGCACTGCTTTTCCCCTCTGTTCCAGAGAAGGAACTGAGGGGAAAAGCAGTTTCTATCTGTTTCTGTCCTCCCTGAGCTCACCTTTGGGCCCATGAGTTATGGTTTCACGGCCCCGGTCAAACTCCCCACCTGCTGCTGCTGCTGCTGTGCCCAGAGCGGGCAGTGATATCAAACCTTGCTCTCTGTTGTTCATAAACTCCTCTAGCATTTTCTAAGTGCCAGGGGCAGAGATGTCCCAGAGGAAATATCCTAAGACAACTTGGGTGAATTCTTTCAGTAAGCCTATCTTTCCCCCTCACAGCATCCCTTAGCACAGCCCAGGTTTGACAGGTTTGGCCAGGAATTGCTGGGTCCTCTAGTTATCCAAAAAATTCACATGGAAAATCATTGGGAAAGGAAGTTGCTATCTGGCACAACCTTCTTCTCAGTGTGTGGCTGCACTCTTCCTTAGCTTAATAATTCCAGTTGTTCATTAGGATACGATCATTCCTATCCTCCCATCCAACTGGACAAAAGACTATAGGAATCATCCTAAGCTAGTCCCAAGTAGCAACCAGGTTTTCGTAGAGAGCCACACATCTGGTAAATTTAGCAAAGAAGTCCTGACAGGCCATCATGTAAGCAGAGATCTACTGGGAGAAACAGCAGCTGAGAAAATGAATTCAACCAAGCAGTAAGGGTGATAAATAGAGTAATGCAGCCTTAAAGCTTGAATGTGCAGTATCTTCTGAAAGAAAACCTGCAGAGCACAAATACTTGATCCACAGTGACAAAGCCCTCTGATCCCACCACTCACGCACAGATTGGACATCCGTCCAGGCCAATGGCTAATAAAGTAGTGTAATTACTTGGGTGACATGTCTCCGTTGTTCTGAATTCACATTTATTCTTTTAATTAAGTCCTTGACAGGTTAACTCAGATCCTTCTTTAGGCCAAAAGAAAATAGGTTTCTCTTCTGAGGTTTCTCTGGTGAACCAATAACTATATAGCTGATGGCTCCAAATTTCTTATAGATAGGGTATTTTTTATTACCTATATATATTTCCCTCTCTTATGATCTACCAGAATTTAGCACAAATTACAACTCAAATTATGCAAATTACATTTCTTTGTCCCTCAATCCTGTTGCAGGGTGGAGAACAGCAGTAACAGGCAGGGATGTCTCTCCAAAATGAGTTTCTCCAACCTTTGCACTAGATAAATTCCCTAGGGTGCCATCAGAGATATCCAGCAGCAGCTATTCTGCTGGAGGACACATCGAGCCAATCACGTCCAGGCTACAAAAGCTTCTGTGATGAATGTCACTGAAACCAAACCCTTTCAATGAGATTTGCCTCTTTAGGCTTCCAAGCAGACACAAAACTGGGCAGGGTCGCATTTCATGTTGTCAGTATCCAGACCAAGCTCAGTTTCTAAGAGAGTCCCAGCTGCCCACTCTGTACCACTTGCAACCAATTTCCCCTGAAGGTATTTGCTACCTAAGAATTAGTTCAAAGCCCCACTTCTTCCACCTGCCCCATACCTGAAGCCAATTCCTGCGTTGTATCTTGCTCGGGGCAGTCTGAGTGCTGTGTTCTAGCAGCCCACTCTCTTCTAGCCGGGCTGCTTGTCCAGCAGGAGCACGCAAGAATTAGAAGACAGGAGACAGAAAGCAGAAATATGATATTAGACAATAAACATACACCTTACTTCGTGGGTTTGAGGGCTTTTGTTTTCCCCCCAGTTGAGGACAGAAGAGTAAATCTGACACGTCAATGGAATCAACAACTGCAAAGACATCCCACATCGGATCCTGGCCAGTTCTAGCAGCAGGAGTTTTGAATCTCTTTAGGGACAGTTACCATCAAGTGTTTTCAAGAGAATAAATTCTTTTAAGATACAATAGCTTAACAGCAGGAGAAGTCCCACCTTTTTTGCTACAAAAATATAGAAATACATTCTAGAACAGGGGTGCACATCATCCTGACCCCCAGCTGGGTAGAAAGTAACCTGTCTTAGGAAGTCAACTGAGCCCAGAACCCAACTACCAAAGGCAGACTGACAGACAGGGTTCTGGTGAACAACAGGTGATGTGCTGGGTTTACAAAGGAATTGTGTGTTTTTACTCTCAAAATTAAGGAAACATAAGGCAGATTAAACAGAATCTATTAGGTATTTAACATACTGTGCAAAGGATTCTTCACGTATAAGCCATAAATGAAGGACAAACAACCATTATCCTTCATTTCTAAGGCAAGGAAGAGTTGGTTCAGGAACTTCAGCAAAAACTCTCTGTATGGTCAAGGAGAACTAAGGGTCCCTGTGCTGGAAATGGCCCCAACTCAAGAGTGGAACAATGGATTTTTGAGAAGATACTTTGATTGAGAGAAAGAGACAAACAACTTGCAGGTCACATCAGCGTCCTTAATGGAACAAGGGCATCACCAACACTCTCAGTAGCATCCTAAATAAAGGCATCTCATTTCCTATGGCCAAGACAGATTTACAGCTTCTATTTCTTCTCAGTGGAGAAAAACAGCTGATGCAAAACCTTTTTTCTTTAAGCCATAATTTAATGGTCACTCTAAGGCTGCAGGAACTGGCACTACCAACAAAAGAAGCAATTGTCCTACAAAGGCCATAGAATCACAGAAAGATTTAATTTGGAAGGAACCTCTGGGGTCACCGAGTCCAGATTTCCACTCAGAGCAGGGCTTACTTCAGAATTAAATCAGGTTGCTCCTTACAGCTCTCAATACCACATTTTCTTTTTTGGGGGTTGGACAACCCTACATGCACCTGTGCAGTGACCTGTTCAGAGAACTGATACGGCAAGTCTAAACTGTAGGAAAACTTAAAAGATTCCTTTTAGTTATAGGCCCCTGGGCAATCTGGTTCACCAGGAGGCTGCATAAAAGCTTGTCCAAGCAGACAGGAGGGAACAGGCCCAGGGTAGGACCATCCTGGCAGAGCAGTGTTTGCTTATGTCCACTTGGAGGGATTACAACATTACAGAGCAGCAACAGGGTGTTGCTCTATTGCTCCAGCACAAAGTATCTCTCTGTCTCATAGGCCCGAAAGAGGACTAAACACAGAGGGGAAAAGGAATGGACTGCTCCAAGGAAGAGAAACAGCCCTTCCAAATAGAGCTCCTGCTACTCCAATAGGCTATTCCCAAGTAACACCAGAAATCCTTTGAGTCGTTAGCATTGGTGCTGATTGCTACAGGTTCTTCTGGCACTGAGGGTGAACTGTCTTGAGCTTACACTGTGAGAAGCATGGCTGGATTCAGTCACTGCTTTGGGAGAGAACTGGAAGCACCTTTCCCTTCCACTCTCTGAGAATCCATCTCTTCAAAGCAACTGCCCAGAAGCCCCTCACATGTGCTGCAAATGTAGTGTAGGAGAGGGGGAGATGGCAGGACTCATGCTACCACTGCTGAGTACTTCATCCTCAGAATTGCCTGAGTGTCTGAAGAGACTCTACGCGTCATGGAGTGACAGGACAAGGGGGAATGGCTTCACACTGACAGAGAGCTGGATTAGATTAGATATCAGAAAAAAATTGTTCCCTGTGAGGGTGATGATGCCCTGACACAGGCTGCCCAGAGAAGCTGTGGCTGCCCCATCCCCGAAGTGTCCAAGGCCAGATTGGACACAGCTTGGAGCAATCTGGGACAGCGGAAGGTGTCCCTGCCCATGGCAGGGGGTGGAACAAGATGAGCTTTAAGGTCCCTCCCAGTTCCACGATTCCATTACTCTACTTAGTGATGGATTCATGTGACCAGCTCTCTCTAAGCCAGGAAAAACAGTAACTCAAATCCCAGGCAGAGGCTGATGCAGCTGAGCAAGTCATCTGTGCAACTAACGTTACTTTGGAACAAAAATATCCTTCCCATGGGATGGATGGGATGTGAATACCAACCAGTATCTGTTTGGGCACACAGAACAGGTCCACTGGTGTCATTCCCTCGGAGACTTGAGCTGTCAGTGCCTATTTAAGTAGGCAAGGACTGAGAAGCACATCCTCAAAATATTAGTCCTAATCCAAGCAGACCCCACACTACCCTCAAGGGACATATTTGTGACCACACAGTCATTCACTAGGACAACAAACATAATTGTGAAACTATGTGTGGATTATAGACCCAAAGAAATGACAACACACCTAGAGCCCAGCTTCACTACCCTACAACCCATCGTTTACTTTAATTCATTACCAATCCTAAGCATAAAAACTTTATCAATCACTATTATCAGTAATTACTCCTAGGGAACACAAAGAAAACAGTCTTGACAAATAGATTTATGATGACACTTTCAGGAACCAGAAAGAGGGATTTATGCCCATTCTGGATTATTAAGTATCACCCATTCCTAATTTTTCAGTGAAGACTAATCCTATAGATGGATGCTTTAGAAGTAATAAATGATGCAAGAACTCTCATGGGAGATGGATAGGGAAGAAAACTCCGTGCTGTATCTCAGCTAGGAATCATTTCTGTAAGTAAAATCATATTCAGTCATTGAGAAGAAATGCCTAGAAATGAAAGAGACCAGAAAATTGCTAAGGTAGAACCCCCAGGCAAGAAGCTCATACAGACCAGCAGTGACTACCATTCTGGACTCCAGTGGCAAAACCAAATGGAAGAGTTAAAATGACAGGATGATGGTTCAGCTGGTACCTTTCACTGCAGCTTCATATGTTTAAAACAACACCACTGGAGAGTTAAGAAACAGCAAAATACTGAGTTATCTTCTGCAGAGATGGTGCTACAGTCTCTAATTGATGGAGCTGAGGAAAGGAGCAGAGACTGCATCTGAAGTCTTTAGAGATCCCCAAGACATGTATTCTGCCCTGACTGAACCAAATGGCATTAAGGGACCATAAAAATAAAGAATTTTAGTTCAGCTTAGACATAACAACTGCAAAGCAGAACATTAAGAGGAAATTTCTCTTGACAGAGTTCCACTAGAGCTGCTGCCACAATATCCCTTCACAATTTTTGGAGCAAAAAGTCCAAGACATTGATCTACACCCTCTTTAGCTACCTGAAGGTGTATCAGCCCTCTGTGACCGAGCACCCAATTTCCACCATTTCCCAGAATCCAAGAACATGAACATTTTTGCATCATTACACACAAGGTTTCACTTTCACGGAGAACAGTGGAACCAGGTGACAAGCTGATTCCTCATCGTCATCCCATACAACCTGCAGGAAATTATACAGCAGACAGCTAAGCTGAACACACCTAAGCCTGAAAACAAGTCATATGTGCCCAGTGTAGCAGGAAAACAAATTAAAGAGGTTAGAGCCATGGTTGGAACAGTTATTAAAGGAAAAGTTAGTTTCCAGTATTGTTGAGATTAATAAACTTTCAATCAATAAATTATCATACTAGGTAACTTTTTAAACTCTTTGTCTTCATTTTTAGGTGAAAATGAAGCTTAAGCAGGCTATCACACATTAAAAAACTCTCTGAGATAGGTTGTAGCAAGTGTGAACATAACTGACTAAGGCTGGTAAACTGCTTTACGCAGGGATTTAGTAAAATCAACTTCCTTTTCATTATGCTAAATACATTAGAAGGCCAGTAAGCTCATACTTTATACTTTCATGCATGCAAAATTATTCCTGTCACTGCACTGCTCTCGATGACGGACAGACTTAAATTAGAAACAAAATACCCATTTTTCCATAAAGCCAGCTAATCACAGGGAAAAAATGGTCGATTTTCTTTACTTCAAATATTTAAATAAAGATTAGCTGTCTTTTTAAGACAACTATTATAGCTTAAACGTAATTTATGAGCTTAATGAAGCTATTACTGGATATAACTTGATTACAGCCTATGTCATCAGATGTCATTTGTCCTCAGGACACCAGACTTGGATAACACTGAAGTCCATCAGATCTTAAATCCTCTTAATGGTGTTATGTGTCAAAGGTGCATCATTATTTTCCACTGACAATTTATATACATTTCTAATCTTCTACTTTTAATTAGAGCTGTTTAACAAATGAAGAGGCAGGAAAGTTGAATGTTGGAATTAATGAGGGATCAAGTGAAAAATTGATAGGGTGTTGCAGAGACCATTCCTTATGCACAACCAGCTTAAGCACTCAGGTTTCCATGGAATTTCACCCCACCAAGCTCCAGTGGTGCTGCCCTGGATCACAGCCTGGCCAGTGACCTCACTGACTGAGTTCCAGCTCTGGTGCAGCCTCTGCCAGGCTCCCATGGCACTCACCCTTTGTCCTGGCAGGTTCAGGCCTCTTTTTCAGGAAGCTGTGTGGGGTGATTTTCCTTCGGTACTTTCTCAGCTCTGAGTTAGCTCCATTCACATACAGAGAAAATCCTTTTTCCAACTGCTCCAGTTTGATTTGCACGGGATCTTTTCTTTTTAACCGTTCCTGCAGCCTGAAGGAGAAAGGACAATAATTCATCCTTGCACAGTGCACACACAGATGGTCAGATCAGCAATAAATACAACAATACACCATGTCACAAAGCTGAAAATATGTTCCCAGTTCAAGTAACCCTTTCAGAATACATCTTCCAGGGTCTGCTCCTGTTCTGTAATGTGTGTATGAGCACCCACACACTGTGGCAGATGAACTCTGACCAGGCTTTTCCTTTCTGAGACTTTTTCCATGTTATTTCTTATTTCACTTTAATTTTTTGCATTTGGTATTTTGCATATTTAAGCTTTCTTCTTAAGAATTTTAAAGAATTTCACTTCGAATTTCAAAAAGCTTAAAAATTATTGACCTCTTTTCAAGAATAAAAAAAGATTATTTGTGTTTTGAAACTGGAGGTGGGAAGCCCCCAGCCAACACTGCAGTTAGAGATACCAGAAAATTAATGGCTGGTTAAAATAATACCAAAATAATGCCCTTCCATGGGCTCAGTTTCAGTGAAACTGCTGCTCTCCCTCTTCCAACTCTCATCTTCTCTCCTTTTACCACGGGTTATACCCAGTCCATGCTAATTCCTTTGGTGAGGTGACCTGCAGGCCAGGAGGCTGGCATCATGTGGGTGACAATTTGTGCATTCCCCTGCACCACCTGGTTTCCCTCTGACTCCAGCAATCCACAAGCCAAAGTCCTCCACGTGTCTGTGTGGTGACACAAGTCACCTTTTCCCAAGAGCATGTCCCCAGCAGTCAGAATTAGAGCTCTGACACCAAGGATGCAAGTTGGTTTAACCATTAAATAAACTGGTTTTATACCTTTCTAAAACTGCCTTAGGATACCATATAGAAAAGAAACCTGTGGTCACAAGAACTGGCTAGTCTTTTAACATAATTGTGGCCTTCAAGGTCTTTTTACCAAACCAGTTTGTTACAGAATTTGATTAGAAATCTTATGGCTTGCGGTAAAGGAAGGAATCCAGCAAGAAAGTTCTGTGGACTCCTCTAAATCAAGCTACAAAGTTCAGGGTATAGTGACAGGAACACATGAACAAAGAGGAAAAGAAATGTTTGAAACTTGTCTGAAGGACACTGGAGTTGGCAAAGGCCACCTGGATGTCCTTAATTCCCGCTTTTCTGTATTTCTGACAACATAACAACTGCGCCTCATAACTACATCCTCACACAGCATGAGCTGCCAGTTACTTCTGAATCTACAAGCTCTTGCTCTATAAACAAAAATCTTCCCCGTCAGTGGTGGAAAAAGTAACTATTTTATCAATAAATGTATTTATATTTTAAATGCTGAAGAAACATTGTGACCTCCTTTGGAAATAAGAACTTTTAGCAAAGAAAGGGAACAAGAGAGAAACACCTGAATGTTTTAAGGCACAGCAAGTCGGGCTTTGAACCACAACTGCTCATGTTTGATACAGTGCAACAAATATTTCATACTCAAAATGGTAACAAATGCAAAACCTACCGGTTTCTCTGCTGAAGGGATATTAAATATTCGTCATGTTTTTCATCAAAGTCAGTCACCATGTCTTAACATAAACCTGAAATGAGAATATAACGGTCACACTGAATGATTTATTATGGAGTACCACTGGTTTTGCACCCTCAATAGATGAGAAGGCTATAAACTGAAAAACGTTCCTCCTTCAACCATGCATAAAGCTGTCAGGCCTGTAAATAAAGCTCCTGAAGAACAGAGGGAACAGCAGTTGTTTTACTTATTTTTCAGAACCCTTCACAATCTACTGAAGAACCAAAAAACACTAAAAGTGGAACGCATATGCTGTAACAAGTTTATAATCCCAGACCTGGCAAGCAAGACAATGCTGGGGCACAGCTGAAGGGCTGTGCCCAAAGCCCAGCTGTGGAAGGAATTCTCTGAGCTGCTACTACTCGTTAGGTCAGTTCATCCTACAGCTTATTCAGTGCAGAGGCTGTATATATTTAAAGTGTTTGACTAAAGATTTTACCTGGCTTGCCATTCAGGAAACCTGAATTTTTCCAGCAATCCTCACCAAGCCGCTGTTCCCAAGTTGTGCCGGGGTGTGCTCTTACACTCTCAGAAGTTTAAATGTGCCACCAGCACGGTTCGTTGAGCTCTGTACCAAAGAGAGAACCCCGTGTTTTGTCTCTTACTGACCGCAGGGCAGCTCTGCCAGAGCCCGGCCCCGGCCCGAGGCACGGGGGGAGCGCGGAGGAGCCCCGGGGACAGCCCCAGGCCGGACACGGACCCGAGACAGAGGCCCCACATGGACACTGACCCGGGACGGACACTGACCCCCGACAGAGCTCCCGGACGGACAGGGACCCTGGACAGACCCCCCGGGCAGAGCTCCCGGATGGATACGGACCAGGGAAAGAGACTCCGGACGGACGGAGAGCCCGGGGCAGAGTCCCCGGACACGGACCCCGTACAAGGGCTCCGGGCAGACACGAGCCCCGGCGGCACGGGCCGGGCCTGTTGCTCGGTCTCCCGGGCGACGGTCGCGCCGCCGCCGCCGTCAGTTCCTGCGCGCCGCGGGCCCGGAAGCGGCGGCGGGGGATGGAGGCGATGGAGCCGCTCTGGGTGCTGCTGGACGAGGTGGCCCTGGAGGGGCTGGACGGCATCACCGCGGCCGCGCTGTGGCAGCGCCTGGCCGCCCGCTCGCCGCCCTTCCCGCTGCCGCTGGAGCCCGACACGCAGCAGCTGCTCTGGGCCGCGCTCAGCGCCCAGCCCGACGTGCGCTTCTACCTCCTGCCCCGGCCGCGCCCGCCGCTCCGCCTGCACGACCGGTGAGGGCAGCGACCCGGGCGGCACCGGCCCCCTTCCGCCGGGGAATCCGGGCCTGGTTGCTGGGCGAAACATGGCCTTGGTCTCCGGGCTAAACCCGGCCTGGTTGAGGGGTTAAACCCGGACTCATTGCCGGCTAAACCCGGCCCGGTTGCCGGGCTGCCCCTTCTCGCCCAGGCTTTGCTGCAGCAGCACTTCGGTAGTCGGTGACAGCAGGCGGGGCCGAGGGTGGCTCTGAGCCGCTGTTTAGATATTATAAAAAGAATTTTCACTGTTCGGGGGGCCAGGCATTGGAAGAGGCTGCCCAGGGAGGTGGTGGAGGCAGCATGCCTAGAGGTGTTTAAGATCTGGCGCTGAGTGATGGGGTTTAGGGGTCACAGTGGTAGTGCTGGTGGATGGCTGGATAATCTTAAAGGCCTCTTCCAATTTTGATGATTCTGTGATTTAGGAGATTTTTATATGAATCGTGACTTGATTTCCATTCAAATGACTGATTGCTGCTTAGGTACAGGCAGAATTTATTATGTCCTGGTTCGGCAGGGTGGATGTACCTGTCGTGTTCCTTACCTGTGAATTATATGTTTCTCTTATTCCCACTACTTTTCTTACTCCCACCATATCCTTGACCTTTCAAAGATTAAATAATGCATTTCCCTCCTTCTGCCCCCTGCACTCTGCATGCTGAAAAGGTTTGGTCATGCTTGAGGAGTGCAGCGCTGCTCTTCGTGTTTTTCCAGTTTGGAGGTTTCAAAGGAGCTTCATTTTACCAAGATACTTCCCTAGAGGTGTCAGCATTGTTTGTGACAATCTTGTATTTCTCCTTGCTTGGTTAAGTGTTGGCTCTTTGCTTTTATTTCAGATATGAAGAAATAGACCTCGAAACAGGAATATTGGAAACCAAAAGAGATCCTGTTTCTTCAGATGATATTTATCCTGTCCACATGATTTTGGATAACAAAGATGGCATACAGGGTTCCTGCCAGTATTTTAAAGAGAGGGTAGATATCACTGATCAGATAAGGAAGAAGGATTTGCAGCCTTGTTATACTTACAAAGAAGCTGTTGAAAAGTGAGTGAAATCCTTATATCTGGCATTAAAATACTTCTAAGTTTTAAAATTTAGTCCTTGCTCAATTTGTACAGATTATATCAAGAATGGTGTTTGTGGAGACAAAGGGATTGATCTCTCTGTTTTTATGGAGCCAATAACAATACATTACTTTTCCTTCTGTTTCTTAGATGGGGAGAGAAATTAGTCATTGTTGCTTCCCAAGAGCAGCGTTACAGAGCTTTAATAGGCTGGGAGGGGGACCCTGACTTGAAACTCCCTGACTTTTCCTACTGCATTCTGGAGCGTTTGGGCCGAGCTCGGTGGCAGGGAGAGCTTCAGAGGGACCTTCACAGTGGGGCTTTCAAGTAAGTTTGTATCTTGCTCTGTGAATTACATCCAAGGTTGTTTTTAAATATTCCTGTGTATTGATTTGAACTCTTATCTGTACTGTAGTGTTTCATCCTTGCTACCAGGAGTACTTGGTTCTGGGAGCCTGTTTGTTAGAACTGGTCTCATCCTTGAGTTTACTATCCTTCCTGATATTTTCTCAGGGAGCCAAGAATTTGTCTGGTTGGTCAATACACGGGTTTCTAATTTGTGGAAGTTCTTGCTTTTTCTAAATAACTTTTTCTTCAAATTTGAGATGGAAAAATGATTTTAGTTTCCTTTTCTAAATTGCTGGGTAAGTATCTTGCACAAGTTCTGAAGGGATTCTTGGAGGGCCACCTTTTGTCCCCAGCATCTCCCTGTGTGACATCTCCTTCATTGAGTGGGAGCGTGAGTTACCAGCTCCCAAACTAGACCATGTATTTTGCTGATGGAGGAGCATTACACACCTTCTTAGAGAACTTCTGGATGTGTTCTGAAGTTCTGGAGAATATCAGCATTTCTCTGAGGATTCACTGTTTTTAGGACATGAATGGGTTGTAGCTTGCACACCACCTGGCGTTGCTTTTTGCCACTTAGGAAGCTCTTGTAGGTAACTAAGATGATGGGGACAGAGGGGAAGACTTCTATGGATGCTTTTCTGTCAGTTTGGTGGCCCAAGTCAGCTCACCGAGGAGGGAGATGAATACCAGAGCTGTTACAAGGAGGGCAGTGACTGCAGCATAGCCACGAGTTAGACGGAGAGGGTGGAAAAGGAGGGCCTGGGGGTACAATGGTGATTCAACTCCCTCATCAAACCATGTTACAATACTCTGTGCATAAAGGCTCTAGGTTAAAATCAGAGGCATTTCTCTGTTTAATTGATTAACTATGAAAATAAATTTCACAGGTTTTCTTAATTTTGGCACTTCCTAACTTGGAGTTGTCACTTTGAAAATTAGCATGTGTCACTAAGGCCATGGGTAATATAGGTAAAGTGTTCTGGATACTGGATAATTAGAATTTGTTTGCCGAAGTTCTATTCCTATAGATACCTTGCCATCTTTTCTTTAGAGTGGATGCTGGAAAACTTCATTATCACAGGAGAGTATTGGACAGAAGTGGTCTGATAACGATGCAGTCCCACGTCATCCGACTGCCAAGTGGAGCACAGCAGCACTCAATTCTGCTACTTCTGACTCGCTTTCATGTTGATAGGTATGGTTTAAGGGTCTCCTGGGTACACTTTGACCTTTTACAATGATGAGGGATTGTTGTGTTGTCACAGAACCATCAAAGTTCCCTGGAACTGACTCTTTTCAATTTCTTTATTAACTCCTCTTCCAAACGTCGGGCGCTTTAAAATTTGTCTTGGAGCTGTAAACAACAGGCTCTTCTAATACCTGTCACCTGCCTACATAAACATAACTCTTCTTTTTGTAGCACTAATCATTCAGTTAATTTTGACTGTTTTCACTTAAGCACTTTTCTAAGAGATTCTTTATTTTGTTTTCCTATCTTGTTTATGATTAGAACTTGTGCTTCTGTGGGTTGCCAGTAAAGTAACAGCTTGGGCTTAGTCATTGTTGCCTCATTTGAGGTCTTAGAGACAAATTATCTCATGTACTATTCACAGGAGGAAAAGAAAACTAGAATTCCTAAACCAATCTGAGAACACTCAGCATACTTTCTCTAGTGACTGACAGTTTCTAAAGCTACAACTCGTGTTTATGAAGTTATATGCATACTTACATGTAAAATAATTCTCTTTCTTGGTTAGGAGGAGCAAATATGATATTCTGATGGAGAAGCTCTCAAGTATGCTAAGTGCTCGTTCAAACCAGATGGAAACATTAGGAAACTTGAGGGAAGAGTTGGTGAGATTTATTCCTCTTTCAAATTCTCACTCAGTAGAATCTAGATGATGAGTATCAAAGGCACTCATTCATACTACCTGCTTCTAAAGTTGCACAAAATTCTGGGGTAGGATGTCGAAAGGAGGATCTTAAAAACCTACCAGATCAAGTTGCTGTTGGTGTTTGTCATAGGGAAGGAGTTCTGTTCCAACCACAACTCAGAAATATTTTGTCTATGGATGTCATCGTGCTGTTCTTACTTTTCCAGTGCTGCTGTTTGTGTGCATGGCAGAGTTGGAGGGATACAACACACTCAGGAACATCGCCGGTTCTGCCCACTGTCTGCACGAAGTTTCAGTTTCTTTCACTAAGGCTTTTAAGTTTCTTATGGATATCCTACCCCAAAATACTGTGTTGTAAGAACAGGTGGTAGAATGCCTTTGATACCAAGCAGCAGCAGGTAAAGCTTTTGGGCTGCAGTGACTTTTGTCATTTCTCTTTGCATCAGGGTCTTTGTGAGAGAACCTTCAAACGTCTCTATCAGTACATGATGAATGCTGGCCTGGCCAAGGTCGTGTCTGTCCCCTTGCAAGACATAAACCCCAACGGAGGACCCTACAAGACAAAGAAAGGTGACTGGAACAATGTTTTTGCTCTTTTTTTGTGTGATTACATTGGTGCCATTCTATGTATGAGCTTCATATCTTAAATTAAAAGAGGTGAAAGTAAAAAATCCATCCATGCAATTATGTAGATAAATGTGTTACTAAAGTTAAAATGCTGCAGCCCACTTGAATTAAGCATTTGTTACAGATTTTTAAGGAATTAATGCCATCAAGTTTGTTGGATATCAGTGTAAGCTGTGGTCTTAGGACCTGATAAGACTGCTCAAGCCAGTGCAGAGTAGGAACAAAGCAGTCTGCTGACCCTTCAGGTTGAAGTTATATGACAAGTCAATAAAGCTGGCAAAAAAATACAAAAAGTTGTATTGAAAAGAAGGATCATTATGAAATAAGTTAAAAACCAGACCGTTCTTGGTTATGACTTTTCCTGAAAGTCATGAGAATGCAAAGTTTCTCTGAAAAGTTTCCTATCAAATTACGGAAGGAAGATCTTACAGCACTTGGACTTCACAGAACACAGAGTATTCTGAGTTTGAAGAGACCTCCAAGGATCATTGAGTCCAACTCTGAAGTGAATGGCCTGTACAGGGATCACACCCTTGGCATTGTTAGCTCTCACCAGCTCCCACCATGCTGAGCTGATATCAGGGTTGAGGTAAGTGAGATACCCAAAAACTGCTATCCAAAAAAGCCACAGTCTGCTGAGGGATGGTTTAATGCATAACCAGCTTTGAATTCCAATTTTATTGGTTCACAAGAACTGCTGATAACTTCCAAACATGTAGTGGAAAGACAAAGACGAGCAGGACTGCACGAGGGAAGGGAACAAAACAAAGCAACTGTTCTCAGGAAAAGATACAGATAAAACTTGCACGGGGTAAAAACTACAAGAAATAATAATGGAAAGTATGAGGAAGGATAGCAGCACTAATGGAATTAATGCAATTCCTGAAAGAAATCTAAACCAAATCCTTGATCACAGAAAATCCTAAGAGGCAGATTTGCAGGGTTAAAAAGAAAATAGTTCTGAAAGATGAACAGTGTCCATTTTAGACATATAATGAACTGTTTGTGAGAAAAAATAATAAGTCTGATATGAACTAAACATTGCAAATGACATAATCATTGTGAGTAGGAGTGATCTTAAAGGAGCAAGTGAAAGAGCCAATAAAACCATGAAAAATGCCGGAAGACAAAAAAGAGTGACAATTACATGGAGTTGGATTAAAGCTCTTAATAAGACAAATTCCTTCGAATCTTTTAAGTCTGGGGAAAGGAGATTCTCTGTAGGGAAAGTATATTCTGAACAAAGAGAAGCAGAGGCCAAAAGTAGGTACAGCATCAAGCATGGCTGAGAGGGAAATGACCCAGGTGTTTCAGGGATGTTCTAATGAGCTGCAGACATTTGGAAATAAAACCCAAAAGACTAGACAGCACGCCTAAAAGACAGTTTATAGGCAGTGGTAAAAGCATTTAACTTCCAATTAAGGTATTTTCTTAGAAGACAAGAAAATACAAGTCCAGTGATAAACTTGGTGGCCGCCCCCAAGGCAGTGGTGTTTCATGCTCTGTCAGAGACTGGCAGAACAGCAGCTGCATTTGCTGCTTAAGTTTGTTGTGAAAAATGCCACTGGATGAACCTTTCACTTGAATGATAATTCCATCTTACAGACATAAAAGCTGAAAATCCACAAAAATGCCTTAAAAACACTAGGTATTAAAGGAGGATGAATTAATAATAGCTGATTTTCAGCAGAGATCAAGACAGTTTAATCTCTGGAGTTATACAGGAAAGAAGATAGAAATATGTGGGACACACTGAGGATGAAGCCAGAGCATCTGCTATGGGAAGAATGTTATTGGGCAGCAGGAGCTAAAGGAAAAGGAATTGGTTTGTTTTTGGAGATTTTTTTTTTATTGTGGGGAGTTTTTTTGTTTGTTTTTTCAAATACTGCTTCTGGTGAAAATTAATGGGCAGTAGAAATACAAAGGATGTAATAACAGTGCTTGCAACCCTACCAAAATGTCAGCGCTTAAATCCTAAGCAGCATCTTGGGGAAATGATTCAGCTCAAGGGAAAATAGTGGAGGATTGTGCCTGGAGCACAATCACATGGTCAAGTGACTCTGGGTTAACTTTGTGTCACCTAGGCGTCAGTAACTGCTCAGAAATACAAACACAAGATAAAATTCATCAGCTGAAACCGCAGTGATTTCAACTGAAGCCTTCACCTGGCATTTTCACAGCAGTCTGTAGCAGAGGAGCAGGGATGGCTGGAGATGTTCTCCCCACTGCTGCAGGATGAACTGGCTACTGCTGCAGCAGCTGCTGAAGCACTGCAACTTGCTAAGGTGGCAGTGTCCAGTAACCCAGTTCTAGTTACCACTGCTCTGAAGTGGTGCAGCAGGAGCTCAGTGACACTGAGGAGAGCAGGTCATCCTTTACCAGGGAGCAGGATCTCAGCTCTCCTGCAGCCATCTGTCCTCACTCTACCCTTTGCTGGGAGGTCCCAGTGAGGGGAGAGTTAGCACAGCCAATGGACAGTAACATGCTAAGATGTGGAATTAAATCATCAAGCATCTTGTGGCTGGTGGGCAGCAGTGTGTTCTGTCCTTGTGAAAAGGAATGGGTTTATACCCAGTGAGTGATCTCCCAGTTAAGTGTGTGTTCTCCGGGTGTAATTCTGGGGATCAGCACTCAATCCATTTATTTATGCTGTTGAAGTTTCTCCTACTGGGCAGTCCTAGCATTGGCACAGATGTGAAGGTTTGGAGCACCTCAAAAATTCAGCTGATTTCCAGATTCATACAAAGGGAAAAGCTGTTGCAAACCTTTCCTAGAAATACCCAGTTGTCCTTAGTCATTTGTTCCCCATTGCACTGCTACTTCTTCATGTTGCTGAAAGAAATAAAATTGTTTAAACCTGTGCACTCCCCCTGCACTTTGTTAGGAGTTGTTACTAACACTCATTTTTCACAGGGACCGATGTCATGGTCCGTTGCCTTAAACTGCTGAAGGAATTTCGGAAGAAAATGGAAGATTATCATGATGATGATGAAGAGATCATCACAAAAGTTGTTCAGCCTGTGGATATTGTTTGTGAAAGGGATATGCTCACCCAGGCTTATCAGCTAAGTAGGTGATGTAAGACATCTGAAGACTTCCCATTACCTTCTTAATCCTTGTAGTATAAAAGAAATGTGTATATTGCAGGTGTTTCTACCTTCTGGTTGCTTTTGTATCAGGAAGTGTCAATTTTTCATAGCAAAATGAGCTTTATGTCCAGATCAGACTGAAGGTGCTGCCACCTGTTAGCCCTTCCTGGAAGCTTAGCAACTATTCAATATCACCCAGCAGAAACAGGATGTTGTGATGGGATGAGAAAAGAGGAAGAAAACAGCGTTCCTTATTCTCCTTATCTCTTTTCCTTTCCAAATGGAGAAATTAATATCTAACTGTGGAAAGCTGCCAGGGAAAAAAAAATCATCCGTGCTTCTAATTTGAATCTGTCACCTCCATACCTCATTCTGCTGGGCACTGCTTCATGTAAAAGTGTGGTTTATGACAGTATTTGGCTGAATATTTTATGTGTCTGTAAAAATGTCTTTAGGTGGTGGGGAATCTTATATTTAATATTCTGGCATATACTGTTGTTTGGGGAAATATTAATGTATATATATAAAAAAAATATATAAAATTCAGTCAGATTATTTCCCTGAGATATTTTTCTGTTTTCCTTTCTGCAACAGTTGAAAGTAGAGGAACCAAAGGTATTTCTCAGGCAGAAATTCGCCTGGCTATGAATGTGGGGAAGCTGGAAGCAAGGATGCTTTGTCGTCTTCTGGACAGGTACAAAGTTGTCAAGGTAAGGCTAAAATAAAGTAATTTATAATAATAAAATAATAACTTATTGAAACTGAAGATACAACTGTGGTTACTCCAGGAATAATATTGTTAACCTCAAACATTTGAAACTGCAGAGATTTGAGAATGACAGTGGGAGAGTCCTGGTAAGATTGAAAAGAGAATTAATTCAGTTGAGTAAAAGGTGTGTAAGGCAAGGATTCGGTATTATGACTGTAACCTGCTCTAATCAGAGGACTGAAGGATCTTCTCAAAGACCCTCTGTCCGTGTAAAGTCATTAATCTACTTGCCTTTTGAAAATACCAGGAAAATCTGGAGCAAAACAGTTACTTCTCTAGGAGTTATGATGATTAAACTTCTTATTTCCAGATATTTCAATGTTTTTTTCATTTCACAAGACAAATCCAGCTGTCATGTCTTGCTTGCACCCAACGGTCCCTTTCCGCAAAGGCAGGATAATTGCCATCTTCCCTCAATGGAGAATTTTTTCAGAAAAATCTTGTCATTTAGTAAAAAGTTCTGTAGAGTTAAAAACAAACTGTGTAAACCATTGGAATATCTATACATATTTTTCCCTAGTCAGCTGTGAAAATGAAATCTTCCCTTATTGATTGGTGCAGTGTTTGAGTTTGTAGATCCTTGGAAGCACCTGCTGTAGCAGACAGGGCAGCAGCACTTCCACTGAAGTCTGAGTCACTCATAGAATTGCAGTGCTGATATTTCACAAACATTTTTGTTCTCAAAAAAATTGATTTCCACTCTGAGTACGCACAGTTTGTTCCTCCTCAGACTTTTCTCCATCCCACATACCATAGGAGTTTCATTCTAGTACACTGGTAATGCAGATTTATTTATTTTCCAAACACAGAATTCCTTTTGATTTCTCTTAGTGAAGGTTAGGGACATTTTTGTTCCTTAGAAAAAAATAACATGATATCTTTTGATGTGGGGGAATAACATTTAGAACATTTTCCCACTGCTGATGCTGGAGAACACTGCAAGAATGGAGAAGCAAGGTGGTAAAATAACATTCCAACTGTTTCCTTAGGGTTTTATGGAGGATGAAGGTCGGCAAAGGACAACAAAGTACATTTCCTACATTTTTGCAGAGGAAAGTGATTTAAACCGTCAGTTTGAGAGGGAGAAGGCCAGGAGTGAGCAGTTGGCTACAGTTACTTTGGCTCTGGTGCCAGAAGATTCCCCACCTGTGGAAGATGTGTCTCCAGGAGAAGATGGGACTGTGGCCTCAGAGTCTGACAATGAGGAAGAAAGGAAAGACAGGAAGAGGAGAGGAAAAGGTCAAAAGGCCAACTCTGGTTCTCCCTTGAAATCAAGTGTCCAAGATGATGCCCATCAGACAACACCAGCCAAAGGTAACTTGTGGTTTTGAAATTTGGGGAAAAACCTGCATTTTTCTTATGGATCATTGTATTAAAGAACAAATAACACGTTACTAGCTTCCATTATGGTTTTTGGTCAAATATTTGTTTTTAAGCCTCTTTGATTATTTCCCTCCAGATTGCTATGGTATGGAACACCAAGTGTGGTAATCTCTGGAGATTCCCAGGGCTGAAGTGTGCCCTGGTGTCAATGTCCCAAGCAGTGTTTGTGCTGCCTCTCCTGACCCCATGCCACGTGTCCCCTTTTCTCTGCGTAAATGGAAAGGAGCTCGCACACTGTGCTCCTTGGATATTCAGGGTTGGGATGACTTGACCCACAGCCTTAACTCACCTGAGCATTTTGTAACAAAAATGTCTTGTCCCCTGAAGTTAGTTACCTCAGCTTTTTCTTTAGTTATTTGGAACATTTTAGCGTTAGTACCAGCCTTTTGGGGACATATTTTAAGAAGATATAGTGGGGGGTTTTTTACTTAATTTTTTTTTACCTATTTAAAAATGTTCCTACAACTTCTCTGATAAACTCCAAGGGAAGAGAGGAGATCTCTATTTTTCTATGTAGATTATCTTTGGAGTAATATTAAATTCTTATTCTGTTTTGAGTCAGAAAAGTGAGGTTTCTGGCAGAATTTGAGAATCTTTGAGACAGAAACTCTCCTTTCCTCAGACAGCAGTTTCTGGATAAGCCCTTCATGGCTTTCCAAGCTGCGAAAAAGTTTCTGCGTGGAGAGAATTATTTGATGACAGAAAGTTCACTTTTTTTAAACTTTACTTTTGGAGGCTGAATGCAGTCTTTCATGGTCAAACCACTGCTTCCAGCAGGGCAGAATATGTGAAAAGTGTAGCAGAATGCTTTTAAGTGCAGCTACCTGGGTGGATGGGAGGATGCCTCTTAGAGAGAAAAGCCGCACAGGGAGAGCAGAACAATTACAAGGCTTTTTGCTCTTGAACCAGGCTCAAAGCCAGCAGCTGTGAAGTCTCAGGAGAAGAAGCAGCCTTCCCCTCAGATTCTTGAAGATCCTGAGGAGCTCCCAGAGAGCATTTCGGGGGAGAGTTCTACTTTGGGAACCCTAAAGCAGGAGTCCAGTGTTTCCACCTGTGCTCATCCCACGGATGAAGATGGAGATGTGGCTGTGGTAGAGGAAGTCAGACTTGAAGATCCTAAGGTAAGATCACATGTCTTAATATCTTCATGTTGGTACAGCTGTCTGAGCCACGTTTTGTGCTCTTATAGCAAGACTTCAAACTAGAGTTTTTGTATTTATTTATCAAATTGTTTGGGGGTTTTTTGAATTAATTTCAAAGTGCATTCATATTTTGGCTGCACTGCATTGTAGTTGTAACTAAAAATTTTTCCAGGAGATAGGAGGGTAGATGTCCAAAATACAGTTCTGGCTTAGTTCCCTGGTGCTCTGAAAATTCTGTGTTGACTGAATGCATGTCATTACTTAATGTAGCACAGGAGTGCTGTTACCATCCGCTCTGTCTGCCTTCCTGGGAAGGGGAAATAAGGGAGAACCTCCGTCTGAGTGGTTTGTTTTAAATAAATGCGGCCCAACTCAGAATTGCTCAGCTGTTGCTGCGTGAGGAGCCCCCGTTAGGCTGCAGACACTGGCTGGTTGCTGTCCCATTCTGATTTGCTGTGCTGTGCCCCAGAAGCCCTGTGGCCTCAGGAAGGAGAAGCGTTCCAAGGCCGCAGCGGTGGAGAGGCCCCACGAGACCTACAGGCTGCTGAAGCGCCGCAACCTCATCGTGGAGGCCGTGCGGAACCTGCGCCTCATCGAGAGCCTCTTCACGTGAGCCAGGGCAAGGCGCAGCCCGGGGCAGGCTGAGGCTTTGGGGTGGTGGGAGCACTGGGTGCTCATTCCATTCTGCCTTCTCTTGTGCCTGCTGGCACCATTCCTGTGAGGATGGAGAGGCTGGCACAGGGAAGGTGTGGGGGGGTTGAATCTTAATCAGCTGTTTGGAAGCAACAGTAGTTCCATGCAGATAATTACACAAGAGTGCTTTTACACAGTATACATCTCATAAATAGAGATCAGAGGACTTGTTCATCCATTCACCGTAGGCCAGACTTGGGGCCACACTGTGAGGTAGAGCACTTCCCTGCTGCAGGATTCTTTCATCTGTATCAGTTTTATCTCTGCATAGTTTCAAAACTTGTTCATGTGTTATTCTGTATGGACTGGAGAGACTCAGGTCTTCATGTCACTCATCACTGGTCACTTGGCATCCTAGCAGGGCCCTCAAAGTTTGCTTTTCAGTGCAGTTTTATGTAATATGGTTATATGTCTTCTCCTGATGCCTTATCTGAGCTGGAGATACTTCCCTAAATGTTATGATGTCTCTCAGGCCTTTAAGATTTCACCTCCAAAAAGAAATGGAAATTCCAGTGCTCTGGTGGGCCCTAAATTGGCAGTACTGTCTTGTCACAAATAGGATTGCACCATCCATCTTCTGTGTCAGCACAGAAGATCCTGGCACGTCAGTATACCTAGGGCTGCTTGTTGTAGGAATTTAGTCAGAAATCATGGCCTTACTCTCCTCTGGTCTGAGAATTTTGAAACCTTCTGAAACCTTTTTTAATTGCAGAGTGTTGTAAAATTAGATCCTCATCTGGCACCATCCTCGTCAGTGATTGATTGAGTCACATCTAAGCGCAGGCTTGGAAGATATTTCAGGTCTCTGCTGTCCCTTCAGTGCTGCCAACAAGTTGCTCACAGGTTCCCTCAGAATCAGTGGAAGCTCTGTCCCTCCCCAGTCTCTGCCAAGGAAATTTACTGGTGTTTGCATTCCATTTGTTAATTACCAGGATGTGGTAATCTTTCGGGAAAGTTGAAGTTCATATGTACAGTTATTGCCTCATTCCCTTATTATCTTCCAGGTCTTTTTCAGAATTGATGCCCCAGGATTTAAAGAGCCCAGAACTAGGGTCTGGGGCATTTGTGGGAAAGTGCATGGGGAGAGTAAGGTGTGAGCACACCCCTGCCAACTGCAGCAAGGGAAGAAGGGAGCTGGCTTCAAGTGGTGGGATATGTGGATCTGTATCTATGTTGTGAATGCAGGAGTAGTTTCTGTGCTCTGAAACCACTGAATAAACCCTTTCTGCCTCAAGCTGAACTGAGCTCACAACTGCAAGAACAGACTGCATTTGTTAAATTACCACCTAAAAAAGCTGTAGGTTCTCCTGATCTTAGGGAGGCTGGATTCATAATGGCATTGTAGCCATTGTAGCCACTGAGGAATCAGACATTGAGAATTTGCTGTCAGAACAAGCAGTTCTCCCCTAACAAGGAAAAGCTTGAGTACAAAGAAAACAGAGCTGAAATGTAAAGCAAAGTTCCCAGTTGTCTCCAGCAAAAGGGAAGAGAGAGCAGGGACTGTTAAAAGTAGGGAAAGAAATGGCCATTCACCCCACATCCTCTAACAGACTGCTGAGGCAGTTTGGAGCATCGCTGGGCTTAAAATGCAAGGTATCTTTGGCATCTTTTAGACTTCAGAAGATGGTCATGGATCAAGAGAAGCAAGAAGGTGTCTCCACCAAGTGCTGCAAGAAGTCCATTGTGCGGCTGGTGCAGAGGCTGGCGCGGGAGGGGCTCCTCAGGCTCTACCGCACCACAGTCATCCAGGATGGCATCAGCAAAAAGGTGATTGCACAGACACAGCATTTATCTCATTTATCACAGTGCCCTGGGCCTTTTTACTGGAATGCATGGGTGACTTCATTTCTTGTGGCACAACCCACAATGGAGCTACCCAGAAGCTTCATGTCAATCTAAGCTACTGTGAACACCAGATCATTGCTTTCCATTATTGCGCTGCAGATAATCGAGACCAAGCAATAGGCCAGAGATCAAAGTCTCTGAATCTCCCTTCCCAGAGGTTCTGCTGCTTATCAGTTCTGTGATTCATGGTTCTCTCCCTGCACTGTCAGGCTGCACCATAATTCTATTTAAACCCCTTTTAAAAGCCAAGAGTGTATGAAAAATCCTTAGTGAGCTTCTGGGTTGAAATTTATAGAATGTGATCTTTTTGTTTTTAAACAAAAATTCACTGTTAGTGAAGTTTATGGAAGTCAGATGTCTGTGGTTGTAGAGCTTAGACTTGTCACTTACTCTAGTGTGAAATGCTCATAAGCATTTGAATCCAGGGAATTGAATCCACTGGAAGTTACCTGCTGCATAATTAGTGTAGAGCACATATGAAATCTCACCAATCTGAGTTCTGTGTGTATTTGCAGCAGCAATATGTGTTAGCTTGGCCTTACACCTACTGAGCTCTGACTTTTCATTTATCCCTCTCAGCCTAATATTTACAAGTCAAAGTATTTGTTTCTCAAATATTTCAGATTTTAAAAACCCAAAACCCAAGGTTTGTAGAAATGTCATTAGCAGTTTATTGGTACCAAGACCATGTGCTTTGACCTCGTGCTTAATACAAAGTAGCAACAGGAGTTTTCATCCAAAAGCGTTGATGTTCTGTGAATTACTAAAACCATCACAGGATTCATCCATTGTGGCTACTGCTAATTAACTGTTAATCTCAGATAATTTATGCAGCTGATTAAGAGCCAGTATCTCCATGAACACCTTTTATTTGTGTTCTGCTGCTCTGAACAGGTGGAGTTCGTTGTGCACCCCTCAGTGAGTCCGGGCGATCCCCTTGTGAAAAGCGCCATCGAGCAGGTGCGGTTCCGCATCTCCAACTCCAGCACTGCAAACAGGCAAGTCAGGGATGCCTGGGAGGCTTGGGATGGCTTGGGGGAAGCTTGGCTTGCCTAGGATGTGCAAAAATATGCAGAGGAAATAAACACTAGGTAAGCAAAAAAAAACCCCGAACAAACAACCTCTTCTTTAGCAGCCAGAGGAATGGAAGCACAACGCTGAGGCGACGTGCTGATATCTCCTGAAGTCAGGGAAGAACAGGAATTGAACTCTGTGTATTTTTTACCTAAGTGCTGTGTGGTTTTACGACAGGATTAAAGTCCCCCAGACACCAACATCCCAGGACCATGGTGAGGAAGAAAACCAGGGGCAAGAGGCAGTTCCTGATTCAGGAAAAGCGCAAGAAAGCTCATGTAAAGCTGATAATAGTCGGGCAGGAAAAAGTGATGAAAAAATGGGCATAACACAGCTAAAGAACTATCACCCTGTTACAGGTAGAGTTTTCTGTCATCCTTCACCTTCCCACTTATTATTAATAATAATTTTCAGATGTCTCCTAAGATACAAGTGGGTTTTTTCTTCTATAGAAACAAAATTGGATTTATATTAAACCAGTCGCACTATCCAATGTTTTCTTAGCTGCTTATGTTTTTTACAATGGTGAACTGGAGCATTTGTATTTACTACTAGTTCTTCACTATTTGTAACTTCTCTTTACTTTCAACTGCCCATCTTTCCTTCCAGTTTTCTTCACATTAGTTTTGCACAGGGAGCTGTTTCTACTGCTCTGATCCTCTTTTCATTTCTATTTGGTCTTTAATCTTCCCTCCCAGTTCCAGGACTTGGACGTTCTCTTGGCTTTCTTCCCAAAATGCCCCGTTTAAGAATGGTCCACATGTTCCTCTGGTACTTAATTTATGGACACCCTTTAAATGAAACACGGCAAAAAGGAAGTAGTGATGGTGAGAGAACACAAGGGCTGGATGAGAATGCAGCTGTAATTGAAGCACAACCAGATGGGACCTTAGAAATTGTGACAACTGTGGTGAATCCTGAGACCTCTGCACAGGAGACTGAAGTAGATCTGTCTAATCAAACAGGTAAGAAGTGGCACATGCTGACCTTACTACAGACTTTGCCAAAAATAGATAAAAGTCTACTTGAGAAGGGTTTGAAAATCAATGGTTTAGAGAATTTTCAGGTCATTTTAGATTTTCAGACTGTGAACTGCCAGTTGTGTTCTGCTTGAACACTCACTGTGAAACTCTTGGTCTGAGTATTGGGTTTGTGGTGTGAGTCTGAGCCGGTGTTGTTGTTCCCAGTGTACGTGGATGACTCGTCATGGATGCGCTACATCCCTCCTCTCCCAGTGCACAGGGAGTTTGGATTTGGATGGGCTCTTGTCAGTGACATTCTCCTCTGCTTGCCTCTCTCAGTCTTTGTTCAGATTGTACAAGTCAGCTACAAGGTACGGTGCTTTTTTGTTTTCCTTCAAAGTCTGATGATGTCAGCCGTACCTATAGGCTGGAAAAAATATCCCCTTAATCTGTTTTAGCAAAACTAGACCCTGGAGAGGAGACACTTCAGTCTTTTACAGAAAAAGTAGTTGCTTTCACAGGCTCACTGAAAAAAAATGTATAGCCCTGTAATACTGCAAATTCTTAAGATACTATTTTGCCAAGAGCTTTTTATAATCTCACTGAATCTTCTGCCTCATTGATTAACAAGAATAAGCATTTTACAAAAGCGGTAAGGTTTGCTTAGAAAATATTTTAGTAGGCAGTTCTGGTAGCAAAGCTTTATACTTCTGCAGATTGTTACATCTTTCATTTTGATTAACTGCTAAAATAATTCTAGGTGGAAGGTCTGGAAGATTTTTTAAATGATCCACTAAAAAAGCACACTCTGATCAGATTTCTTCCAAGGCCAGTCCGACAGCAGCTCCTCTACAAAAGGTAAGCAGATGAGTCAAAATAAGTGGCTCTAGAGAGGAACCAGCAGTGGCTGATTGTTTTCTCAGTTATTTCCTGTTTGTGTCAAAGAGAACTTTGGCACTTAGGACAAGGATCATCAATCCTCGAAGGATAGTGTGCCAAACTGTATTTTTCTCTCCCAAATAGAAGGTAATAAGAAACTAATAAACAATATTCATGTATGCTGTCAGGCAGTGCTTGAGAGCTGGGAGGTTCTGTCCTTCATAACTCATCAGCAGGATGTTGCTTCTGTATAAAACACACTCCTGACTGCTGCTAAATTCAGAATTTAATAGGGTCTAAGTGTTTCTGTCCTTCATAAATCTTTCCAAAGGTGCCACATTTCCCAGTTCCTGCCTCTCACACACTCAGTTTCTCCTCATACTCTCCATGGCATGTCTGTCGTGGTTTGCCATTCCTCTTCCAGGAGATGTAAAACTTGAGACTGGACTGAAGAAAGGAAAGTGATTTGAATGTGTGGAATTGAGAGCACCATGTAATTTTTCCCCAGAAAGTCATTGCTGACCGTTTGTGAATGGCTGGAAGTTTATATGACATTTTCCAAACCTGCAGACGTGCCTTTGGTGAGGGAACAGGGCTGGGCAGTATCAGCTGCCAAGGCTCGTGGGGAGCCCAGGCTTGCAATTCCAAACCTATTGCTAAATCTTAGAAATGAGGAAACTGGATTTATGGCATTTTCTGAAATCTGCAGGCTCCATCTGATGGGTTGATGCAAAACAATATGACACATAACCAAGCTGTCTCTTCACCCTCCACTCACTAAAACTTCTAAATGAGCCAAATTTCTAGGCTTGATCTTTCTGACCCCCAGAGAAAACTCCTGCCAAAATCCAACTCCCGTTTAACTGCATTTAATTAGATCTTAGTGAAGTTAAATGTGGGCACAGCTAATTTTTTACAAACTGCTTCAGAAACTAAATTTTGCAGAAGGCTCCTGCAGCTGCCAGAATTTTGCCATAGATGTAGGTATGCGGGATGGGAAATGTTGCACTTTTTGCTCTGCCAAAGCTTTGAGCAACTGAAAGCAGTTTCTTGGAGCAGTAATTTTAAACAACCTGAACTCCAAGAATCATTGCCCAGTTCTTCATACACACACATGTGAAGGCCTGTATTTAGCAGTCATGTTTTGTTACTCCTGTCTTCTTTATGTAACATTAAATTGTCTGCAGATCTGCTGTTGACCATATTTAATTCATTCTTACATATGTTATTTCTGGATAATTTTCATTTTTGCAAGCAAAATTTTACTTAGTATTTGGCTAAAATAATGGGTTTGTGATTTGAGGAAAGGAAATTTGGACCTTTGGGGTATTGCATGTTTTCCATAGGCTGATAATTCAAGCAAAAATACCACTTCAGAAGTTCTACAGCTCTGTAGTTTGCTGAAAGTTCAGGTTGCTGCATGAAAATGTTGTATTCTCTGGTATCATTTTTCCTGTTTCCCTGAGTGCTAATTGTAACACTCCTACCATTGCTACAGGAGGTACATCTTCTCAGTGGTAGAAAACCTTCAAAGATTGTGTTACATGGGACTGCTGCAGTTTGGCCCAACAGAGAAGTTTCAAGACAAAGACCAGGTAATTAAAAAAAAAAAAATTTAAAAAGCAGTTGCTCTTCATTAATTTTTCAAGATCTGGGGTTCATAATTACCTTAAATGTAGTACTGATGTTTCAGATGTATATGCAAACCTCCAGATCCAAGTGACATTGTAAGTTGTGCAGATAATTTTTCACCTTGTTGTCTGGAAGGGAACTACTCAAATGTATAATGCTGAACCCTGCACACAATAATGATCCAGGAGGTCCCAGACTGGCAAGATGTAATGAAAAATGAGTATGACACTTTCTTTTCCATCAAGGTGTTAAGCTTGGATGTCTGACACAGAATAAAGGCACTGATCAGAGTAAAATAATTATATTCATATGCATCTTTTTAAATAGAGAGCACCTGCAAAGGAGAAAGCAGATCAGACTTTATGAGGGTAAGAAAGGTAATTAGGCCCCCAAACACCTCTACTCAAATCCTGAGTGAGGACTTGTAGGAAATAGCCACTCTCTGTGGAAACTTGGAATATCCTGTGCACAAGGGTGAAAAGAAACTGTTCTAAATCTAGAAAGGAAATTTCTGGATTGCTGTCAAGGGAGTTTGGGAGTACAGTGCAATCGTGCGGGAATAGGTGTGGCCTCTCTCAGAGCAGTGGCTGAAAATGGCAAAGACAGAAACTGTCCAGTCCTAAACCAGCTGGTGTGTCCTGCTGATGAGGCAATTTCAGTGATGTTTACAGCCTGAGCTGTGCTGTGTCTCACAGGTGTTCGTGTACATGAAGAGAAATGCTGTGATTGTGGACACCACCATCTGTGACCTGCACTACAACCTGGCCCAGAGCAGCCGCCCCTTTGAGCGGCGCTGCTACGTCCTCAACACCCTGCAGGACGTGGAGAACTTCTGGTTTGATCTGCAGTGTGTCTGCCTGAACACACCCCTGGGTATGGCACAGTTGTACCTCCTGAGCACCCTCACTGCCCCTTCTGGACACACAATTCCTCTTCCCTTCCTAAAACTTGAGCCAGGCTCTATTTTGTCACTTCTGCTGTTTTGGAATGTTGTCCTGTGCATCACAAAAAAAAAATGTTGGGAGCTGTGTCCATATAATTCTATGAAGGTGTGATCCACTTGTGTTCATGGCAAAGCATTGCTGCCCTGTTGTAAGTATCAAAATTGATAGTAGCCCTCCTCTGTGAGAAGCAAGCATGTTGTATTGAGAAGGGGTAAAAACGGTAGTACTGTTTGGGAGCAGTAGTTTGCCAGAGCAGGGTGGATTAAAGATAAGTTGAATTCTGAGTTGTCATGCTGAGAGTGAAACCTCTTTGTCTGTCCAGGAGTTGTCCGCTGTCCTCGGACAAAGAGGAGCAACCTTCCAGGGGAGGAGAGTGTTCTGGATGTGGAAAAGGAGCAGGAGTCAGCAGTGAACAAACACAACCTGGAACGAAAGTGTGCCATGCTGGAATACACCACGTAGGTCACCTTGGCCCCTGCTTGGCTGCTTGAGTAGGACAGGCAACAAGAACTGTTCAGGTGTTGAGGATGTTACTCAATAGCAACAGCACTTAAGACTCGAGCCTCTCAGCTGGGTGTTCTGTGGAGTTCAGAGGTGAAGTGATTCAAAGGAGATGTAGTTCTGTTTCATGTTCCCAATAACTTGAAGGCAGGTTGTTGTGCTGGAGGGAAGGAATAAACAGGTTGAGATTTCCTTCCAGAACAGTACAGATGTGTGTTGCAAGAGTCCTGAGGAAAGCAAAGCTGAGAGGGAGGGAATGCTTCCCAAATACAGTGAATGCCAGCAGTAACAAATTTAGAGGTTCTCTGCTCCTATGCTTTGTATCATGGTATCTCAAGTAGCTTCAGTAGCTCCCCAGTGCCACATTCTGAATCTTGTCCCTTTGTGCTGCACTTGGCTGTAACTGGTTGCAGATACTTTCTGATGTGCTGGCGTACACTGCAATATGGAGGGGATGTCTGGAGCGTTTAATCTTCTGCCTAATCACACCCGGAATACCTGGGAGGGTTGTGTGCTCACGACCTGTGACAGCCATGCAGAGCCTCAGCTAAATTTTTTATACTGTGTTGTGCACTGTGGTTTAGTTCTGCCAATATTCTATTCTGTTTCAATAAACAGTCTGTTTAAAAGTATTTTCAGTTAGTTCCATGTTGCAGGTAGATATATCAAGTTATCTTAAAAAAAAATAATGGAGTCGAGGGACCCAATTCCACTGATCCTTGCTTGAACTTCTGCATATGGTCTCTTGGTATGGCAGTAGATCTTTTAAATTGGATATCTGGTGTTTACTTGCAGTTAGGCTGAGCATGACTGCGGCATCTTTAAGGTCAAGAAACAGTTTTGGGATGTAATTGATGGTGTAATGTTACCCCCTAAACTGGGAGGGCAAGGGGAGAGTTCTGCACATTGCACACACACTAGTTAAGAGCACTGAGAAGGCATCTGTACAAAATAATTACTGTGGATTTTGTTCCTCTTGCTGGTAGAGGCAGCAGAGAGGTGGTTGATGATGGATCCATCCCTGGAGATGGGTTGGGAGCTGCAGGTCTGGATTCCAGCTTTTATGGGCATCTGAAACGCAATTGGATCTGGACAAGCTACATCATCAATAAGACCAGGAAGGTGGGTATTTTAAAATTTATACACTGTAGTGACTTCTCCAAATTTTAATATTCTTAAGGTTGAGATAGTGACACCAAATTCTTACTCTTTGCATGCTCTCAGTAAGGGTTTGCATCACTGGAAAGAAATGAGTGCCAGATATTCACAAATCTTGGTGCTGAAGTGAATGAAAGAATTGGACATAAATTTTATTTGAAAACTGAATTTGACAATAAATTTGTTCGTACATTCAACCAAAGGAGAAATACTTCATTGAGCAAGCAGTTCACACTACTCAGTGGTACCTCCTGCCTGTCTGGAATGTAGAAGTTGTCAGACAAAAAGCAAAACATTCAAAACAAGGAAATGCACAAGGAAAAAAAATAAAAACAAAAGAATAAAAATAGGGAGCTCAACATTTGCAAATCAGAATTCTGGCTGACGTCCTGTCTCTGAAGGAAGGTTGTAAGAGCAAGGGATATTTCCTCAGGATGCTCTCCCAGCTGTCTGCAATTTTGGCTCAAGGCCATTCTAAGTCTGGGGCTGATGTTTCAAAGCAGTAATAGCTTTTTTCTTTTAGCATTGATTTGTCTGGTTTTTGAGCACATGTAAGTCTTTACTATCCCCAGCCTCCTGTGGCAAAGTGTTTCAAATTCCTGTCATGTGCCAGCACTTCCTTTTGATGCCTTAAGCTCCCCAATAATTGTAGGACTAAGGGAAGCTGTGAAAAATACATTCTCTGTTACTCTTGCTGTTTCACTTATTTTTATAGACATCTCTCATGTTTTTCATAGTCATCTCCTTTTCTTAAGACAGACATCTACTATTCCCAGCATGGAACTGTCCTGTCTTTAATCATTCTTGTTGCCTTTATTTTAACCTGTGAGAGTTCTACTCTATGCTTTTTAAGGTGCAAATACAATCTGAGAGTGCTTTAAGGTTGTGGCCAAACACAGATTTTTATAGCTGCTTAGTGTTGCTTTACTTCCCTAAGAATTCCATACACTTCCTTTGCTTTTTCACCATTACCAGGCATTGAACAGGGACTTTCACAGAACTGCCTGTAATTACCCTCCCCTAAGCAGTGGACAAATCAGAGCCTATCAGTGGATGTAAAATTAGAGTTGTTAATTTATTTCCCTCAGGGAGGATCATTTCACTCTTAATTCTGTCTGCTGTTCAGTCACCTCATTGTTGAGCAGTAACACAACCTCCAGCAGTTCTTCAGTCTCTGCTTTCCTCTCCACATCTTGTGACTAACTTCTGCCCCCAGTGTACTCCACACAAAAGAAATGGGTTTAGCAGAGAATGGCAAAACTCCCAATACATTGCAGTTGGTTCGGGCTCAGATTTAGGATGGGCAGAATGTGCTATAGGAGGCATTTATTCAGTGTTTGTGTTTGCATTTTGGTTTTGTGCTTGTCAGAATTTCCTTTGGAATGTAAAATGCTTTGGAAAAATACTGTTTTACAGCAAATTCTGCCCAGCCTCTGTAGCAATGAAAGACTCGAGCATTTCTTTTCCAGTAATTACTGCTATTAAACTTGAGGAGATTTCTAACCTTCACAGTCTAGTGGTCATTCCAGTGTGATTTAAGAAAAGCTGTGGAGCCATTCTAATGTGTGATAGTAATAATACAAATGATTTCTTTATTATAGCCAGGGATCTTTTCCTTTAAACTGAAAATTTATTTCTGACACTACTCAGATTATAAAGTAGATTGTTGTTAAAACCAGTGCCCCCCTTTTGCATGTCACCTTTTTTAAAGCTGTGTTGTCTTAGGAAAATACAGTTTCTGAAAATGGACTGACAGCGAGACTCCAAACCTTCCTGACCAAACACCCCCTGCCACTCAGTACTGGAGGTAAGGGGTGAGACTGTGCCACAGCTCTTCCTGCCTTTGTCAAACCCAGCATGAAGGGTGTGGGTTGTTCTTTTCTCCTTCCAGTAATCTGGGATGCTCCTGAGGCAGTAAAACAGATAAACTATTTCATTCCCTATTACTGGCTATATGGAACAATAATTTTTTTATCTAGTATTGATGACATGGGTTGGTCCTGTCTCCTTACAGTGATCTAGGATGCTTCTGGGGCTGTAAAATAGATGTGTAAATAACTTCTTACAGAACAATAATTTCTATCCTTTGTAATTTCTGATGTGCAGTTTGCAGAAAGTCCAGAGGGACCAATGTTTTGTAGCACTATTATCCAGCCTAATGTCTGAGCTAAGGAAGAGAAAATGCTTCAGGTTGAATGTAAAATCTCAGCTCTGTTCCCTTGTGTTTGTGCACTGTAAACTAGACTTAATTACTTGATGATTCCTCATTAATGTAGGAATTTATTCTGTGAGCTGCTGAGAAGGGGCATGAAACGACAGGACTAACAAAGAGCAATTCTGAGAGGGAATTTTAATTTCAATCTGTCTTTTAATTTACTGAAATTTGTCATTTGGTCTTTATACCTTAATTTTGTAGAATGTCAGTGCTATAAAGCTCCACTGCTGTAAATATGTGTCATTTTAGGTAACAAAATTAATATTTTGGGAGAAGCAAAGGTAGGATCAGAGTCACTTATCCAGAAAGAGGAATGTATTGAAATAAATAAAGAACCAACCCAGGATCGAACAAAACGAGTGAGAGGTGGAAAAAGCCAAAAGAGGAAGAGGCTTAGGAAAGACGTTGGAAAGAAGACAAAGAAGAAAAAGAAAGGTAAGAAACAGGAAAAAGCAGCATTCTTTACTATGCCTAGGCCTGCTGGAAGCTGCTTTGGAAAAGAGGGTGTGGGACAGGGCAGTTTTCTGGCCCTGTCTCTGGGTTGCCTCTGTCAGTGAGGAGGCTCAGGTGTCCTGGGGAGAAGCAGCAGCACGCTGTGCCCGTGAGCTGTGTGTGAGCCAGCAGGCTGCACTGCTGGGCTGCACAGGCCAGAGGAATCCTCACGATGTCTGTGCCAGAGCAGCTCCCTGCAATTCATCATCAGCTCTTGATAGCTGGCTTAAAGATTCCTCATGGAAAGATGCTCTAGGTTGCCAGTTTGCCAATTAAAGTGTTTGTTTTCTCATGCCTGGGAGAGGTATTGCTGCATTTCACTTTCTAGGCTGCAACTTCCTTCCCTGCTCTTGTCTCTCATTCTTACAAACTTGAACTGGTGCTGAGCCTGTGATAGAAGTTGGAGTTAATCGGAATACAAAGTGCTGAGATAAACGTCTTTTTTTGTTTCCCTGGATTTGTTAGAAGAGGATTCTGTAGACAAAAGCAAACGGCTGCGCTACCATGACAAGGCTGACCAGAGCGCCCTGCTGAGGATGACGCGGCTGCGCGTGACCTGGACGGTGCAGGAGGACAGCCTGCTCATGCTGTGCAGGATTGCCAGCCACGTGCTCAATGCCAAGGTGCTGAACACACCCAGAGCACCAAGGTGCTGGGTGCTGCACCCACATTTCATCAGCCAGCACTTCGTCCTGCTCTCAGCATCGTGTGTGCACACAGAGGGAGGTTTAACTGCAGATCCTTCTGTTCCTCCCGCAGGTGAAAGGGCCCTTTGTGCCCTGGCAGGTGGTGAGGGACCTCATGCACTCCAGCTTCGAGGAGTCCCTGGATAAAACCTCCCATTCCGTGGGACGGAGAGCGCGATACATTGTCAGAAACCCACAGACCTACCTCAATTATAAGTAAGAAGTTTTCTATCTTCTAGATACAGGCTAAATTCTCCTGAAGGGACATCGTCCTCCTACATATTTCTTTTGTTTCATGGAACTTAAAAATTTCATCTTGTTTGCACCCTGCTGCTGTCAGATCTGTTTTGAACTGGGAAAATTTCAGCTCTGAGCAACACATTCAATTGTATCTCTTGCAGAGTTTGCCTTGCTGAGGTTTACCAAGATAAAGCCCTCATCGACGATTTCATGAATAGAGAAAATAATTATGAAGATCCACAGGTAGGAGGGAAGTATTCCAAAAGTTCATAGAGCACTTTTATGTTATTTGGATTCCTGAGTACTTGCACTGTAAGAATTACTGTGATTTCATGTCTTTTCTCTCCCTGGAACCTTTAGCTATTTTAAAAACAGCATCATTGTAAAAATGCAGCATCATTGCTGGTTTGGGAGCAAAGTGGACACAGGGCAGCTTTCCAAAGGCACATAAACAGCCCCCGTGCAACAACCATTGTGTTTTCAATGTGCTTATTTATAAATAACAGCCATGACTAAACATCTCTATCTGCTGATTCTTTTTTTATCCTTTGAGCTACTTTGTTATCTGAGCAAGAAAATGTTCTTGCTCTGTAAGTTCTAATTTTTTATTCCAGTTGTGTGTTGAAATGTCACCTTAGCTTCTGTGGATGAGTGCAGGAACACAAGCAAATTTTATAAGACTTGATTTGAGCAGCCAAAAGATTTTATTTCTTTTTTTTTTTCCATTTAAATGAACCATAATTTCAAATTGAAAAGTTGTTTACACTTTCAGTGCAAACAGTTCCAATTTTGAATTTCAGAATTTTTCCAGAACTGGGGCTGTGTCACAGCGAGATCATTTTTTATCCAGAAATGACAATTTATACCATTGTCAGAAAATCCCATCAGTTCTGTTGTTAGATTCATGTTGCTTAAAGGAAGAGTAGTTGTTAATTGATGAGACAGCCCTGAAATAAATATGTGTCCCCATCCCCAAAGTCTGTCTTTGGAAGCAAATAAAAACTTGTTTCCAGAGAACATTCCTCTCATGTAACAGGTGTTCTCCGAGCCATGATTGTGCAAACAGACTTAATGAAGAACATGGAAAAGCCTGAAGGGCTTGAGCAGAAGCTTAAACATAGCTCTAGCAAGAGATCTTGGTGTTAATTCAGGAAATTGTCTTAGAACATATGTTCATGGTGCTTGGCTTGTAGCTGTGAGCTCATTACAGATGGAACCTGCAACTGTTCACTAAATCAGCAAATACAAACTGCACGAGCTTCTCCCTGCCTTCCCTTGGCTGTTGGACTGCTTCTGGCTTCATAATTCAAACCCAGCTATTTCTACAAGAATTTCCATGAACACTTTAAAAGTAGAAGGTTTTTTCCCACTCTAAGAAATTGAGGTTGATGACATTTCTGTCTCCTCTTTTCTAAGGTTTGTGCAAAGGAGTTTAAAGAATTTGTGGAAAGACTGAAAGAGAAATTCAGTTCGACCCTGGGGAATCCCAAACTGGAGATTCCTGACACTCTGGAGGAACTCTTTTCCAGGTATTTTAATTATGGTGCTTTTGGCTCTGCACATGGCGTGAGGCAGTGAGAGGGGACAGCAATTCAGAGCAGGAATCTTCTCTGGGCATGATTTACACCCTCTGTACTTGTACCCTTAGTAAGAAAAGAAGTTTTACTAAATACAGCCAGCAGTGTTTCTTTCATATCCGCACTTCCTAAATACATATAAGTGATTTTCAGTTATTTGCATGATTTAGTTGATTGCAAACCATTCTTATTGCTAAATAAGACTTTTAAACTAGAAGTTCACTACAGCAGATTTTCCTAAATTGTCAAGTCCTCAACCTTGGTGTTAGAGATGTTGCTAATCTCATGTAACTTTTCATTGCAATGGAAATCTAGCATTTTCCAGATTAACTGGCCCTATTTTCTATCACAATTTGTAGCTGGTTGCTCAGCTGAATCATCTCAGTGCTGCTAAAACTATTGGTAAGGAGGAGCACTCAGCCTTGTACAGCATTCTTGAGCTCCAGGTCATTAAGCTTTTTCATGATGAATAACACTTGAAGAGCAGTGTGGAAAAATTGTGTCTCAGACCATTTTATGATAATAAATTTAGCACCTTTGTAATTTTTCTTATTTTGGGAAGACCTGTGCATTACAGCAAAAGTGCTGCTGACCGTAACTGGAAGTCCAAAACCTCAATAAAATGACAAATCCTTCCAGTGCTGGAACTGTCTCCTGTGCATTGTTTTATCTCATTGTCAACAGATATTTCAGTGGAGATTGATCTGGACAGTTCTTTTCCTGTCTGACCCTTGTGCTGAGGGCTGCTGGAGCAGACAGTCCCCTGGGCTGCTCCAGCACTTGCCTCGTTAGCAGTTGTGCTCGTCAGCCTCTGGGCTTCATGGCTGATGCAAAATCACAGAAAATCACAGAAAATCTGGTCCCAGTGTTCTCCTTTCCCTTCCCTTAACTAGATTTCGAGTGCTGGCAATCGGAGAAGACACAAATCAATGCACAAAAGAGGATAATCTGAGCAGGTGAGTAGCAGTAGCACCATTTTCCTCATTAGGACTCCCAGGCCACATCAGCCCCTCCCATCTGTGGAAATCGTGTAAGGAGTGTCCTAATTCAGTGTTTTCATCTGTTTGTTGCAGTGTATAAATTTATTAACAGAAAAATACTTTGACAAGACTGTAGGGACCTCTGACACAGATTTGGTAGATAAAATAACAGAGATGACCTCAAAATTACTTTATCACTGGGACAACAGTGTACGTTTTCCATGTGTGGGTTGTATCTTAAGAGGAGGAGATCTTATCAGGGAGAACTTTGTGTCAGATTATCTGGACTGATCCAGAAATTCGGGGTGGAAGGTCAGGGAAAATGTCACAGATTCCATTACATGAGTGATCCTCAGCTGTAGGATCTCATGCCTTTATGCTTCTATTTCAGAAGCAGGTGATTGAGTTTGTAGATTTTTGTGCTGGTTTAATGGGTACCCCATGTTCAAAAATCACCAGGAATAAATGTTTTTCTCTTCCTTTTTTTTTTTTTCTTTCAGTATTTATGATATTCATTTTCTAGTGCTACAGAATCTGATTCAGAGCACACTGGCACTCTCAGATAACCAGATGGAATCTTGCCAGTCATTTCAGGTACAGTGTCTGGACCAAACTTTACTGCTCATAGAATCATGGAATTGTTTAGGTTGGAAAAGACCTTTAAGATCATCAAGTCCAGCCATCAGCCCAGCACTGCCAATGCCACCACTAAACCATGTCCCCAGGTGCCACATCCACATGTGGTTGTACAACCCTAAAGTTTCTCCTCCCTCCCTTGGCACGTTCCTTTTTCACATGGGAGAAAAGAAACCCGGAAAGTTGGATTTGTTCCATTCTGTGGGGAGTATTCTGCTTTTAGGAAATTATATATTGTAGGAGGATTTTCACTTTGTTGTTTTCTCTGTGAGATTACAAGATGTGAGGATGGGAGGTTGAAGCCATAAAACCATATGAAGTAAGCTCCACATCACTTCCAGTGGGTCAAACTATACCATGCTTTAGTGCCCACCTGAGCAGTGGGAACCTTCTGGAGGAGATATCACAAAAACAATCTTAATACGCAGCTGACACTGGTGTTGGGGGGCCTCTCCTTCAGCGTTGGGGACTACAAAAAGAGATCATCAATCAGTCAAGTGCTTAAGGTCAAAGTTCAAAGGGAGTTGTAACAGCTCATAAGCAGGAGTGGAACCTGGATAGCCAAGCTCACAGAACCAAGTGTTCCTGCTGAAATGAGGGGAAGAATTTACCAAAATGTGTGGCAGAGGAGCATTTTTCACATCTATAATTCCAGTGGGAGCCTGATCCCATTTTGAATATCAAGTGTTCTGTAGTATTTAGGTAATTTAATTGGCATTTACCATGGAAAGTCTGGAAGGCCATAAAAGGAACAGAGGAGTAGTTAAGTGAATTTATGTGCATCATTTTCATTCTGGCTTGTGGCTTCCCATCCATTGGGTGCCCGTGACCTGGAGCAGGTGGCTCTGCCAGTGGATGCAGAGCTCTCACTGAGGGGTGTCTTGCAGACGTTCCGGCTGTACCAGGAGTACCGGGATGACATCCTGGTGAAGGCTTTCCTGGAGTGCCAGAGGAGGAGCCTGGTGAACCGGCGCAGGGTGAACCACACGCTGGGGCCGAAGAAGAGCCGCGCTCTGCCCTTCGTGCCCATGTCCTACCAACTGTCCCAGAGCTACTACAGGTGGGTGGCAGGGTGGGCACTGCTGGGCTTTGAGCAAAGGAACAAATCTACCCAAGCATGGCATGGAGGTGACAACACATGAGGAGTGTCCAGAGCAAAGAACCTTCAGCTGAGGGTGCAGAGGAAGGTGAAGGTGACATCAGGTCAGCCAGTCCTTATGTGGGGAGCAGTCAGGGCAGTGAAGGAATAGAGCCAGGTGTGCTGGGCAGGACTTCAGACACATGGAGAGAGGAGGAGATGCAGCACCACAGTTCTAGACGTGGTGGGAAGATTTCTTTAGCAGTCCTGTGAAGCAGAAGATGATACCTTTGCTTTTTATTTGCTATATGCTACCTGACCTTTACACAGTGCATAAACACCTAATGTTCTGGAAACAGTAAAAGGACTGTGAAAGCAGGTGTGGAAGGTACTTGGTCATCAGCTCTAGCATGAAACTTCAACTGTTTGGCTCCTTTGTGCTACCATAATTATAAAACTCATTCTCAGTAAGAGCAGATTTTGAAGGATTTGTGCTTCATGGTGTTTTTGTGCAGAGTTTTTACGTGGCGGTTCCCCAGTACCATTTGTACAGAGTCCTTCCAGTTCCTGGAGAAGCTCAAGGATGCTGAAAAATCAGACCAGCCACACAACTTCTCATTTAAAGATGAAGAAAATGCATCATCAGAAGGGATGGTGGCATTTCCCATGGATGGCCCTGGTGGCCAGTGTGTGGCCATGCTTTCCCTGTTCTCCCTGGGACTGGTGGCTGTGAATGTGAGAATCCCAGAGCAGATCATCGTGGTGGACAGCTCTATGGTGGAAAATGAAGTGATAAAAAGGTAAATGCGGTTATTTCTATTAGAGAAAACAATTTGAGGATAACTTGGATAAAATTGGACAGGAATTAGCATTTCCTGCACTGCACTGTGGCATTTTTACTGTGCTATTGTTTAGATTTTTATTTCTGAGGAGGTGCTCTGAAGACTTAATGGCACTTAAGTTAGTGCCTGTCATTATAGCCCTGGGCTGCATTTGCCTTCACATGTGACATTTCAATTGCTTGGCACTTCAGTGCCATCAGAGCTGACGTGGATAGGAGAGCACTGGGTGCTACAGGAGCATTTTCATCAACATTGTGCCTTGGCATGTCACAGACTGAGAAGGTTGGTAACAAGGTTTCCGCTTTATCAGTGAAACCTCTCACCACAGCAGTGCTTCTGTGCACTGTCTGCTCTTGGATTTAATTCTCCTGTAAGCCTGCAGTAATGGCATAAACTGAAACTGTCCCCAGGCAGTGTGAGCCTGCAAGCCCTTTTCCTTGCAGTCATTATGTGCATTCTTAAAAGTGCAACTAAAATCTCTCAGTGATTTAACCTGCTGCTTCCTGTTGTGAATACACATGGAAAATACTTTGTTCTCTTTCTCTTTAGAGCAGCTTAATACCTATTTGCAGATTGTTACTGTGGTCCCTCTCCCATAACATGCTGTTCTTTAAAATGAGCAGCTTCAGTTCCTTCACTTTATTCATGTTATCCAGATCTCTGTCTTTCTCATTATTTTCTTCTGAACTGTGATGTCAAAAAACAAATGCCATGCTTTTGCTGGCAGCTCTGTGCCAATTCCATCCTGTTATATAGGTGACACACCTGCTGTTCCATCCCAAGATGCTGAGAGCCATGGCCTTGCCAAAAAAAAGCAGCCAGACCCCCCCAGTGCAGTGATCCACGTACAGCTTATGATTCTTGTGACTCACTCTAACAAGCTTCTTTTCCTTTATCTGGTTAATTGTTTCCTCTTAGTGTGGAGGGACAGATGCAGAGTACTGTAATATAAATAACATGCATTTGTCATAGGAAATTGCTCCCTGCTCTTTTCCAGGCTGACTCTCCAGTGTGCTGGAGATGTTCTGAGTGCAAATCCCAGTTTCTCATATACTTGCAGTGTCCTCAGTTGGGTGATTGTGTGCAAACTGAATGAACTCTTTTATCAGCCAGGTCATTAACAAAAATACACTGAGCCCTGGACTGGTCCCATTGCTGAGTAGGGGCATCTTGAATTGTGTACTCATTATTTTTCCTAAATTATGTGTTCCCTTTCGATTTTAAATATGCTTTAAAAGAAGGTACTTAAGGTCTAACTCATCTTAGAAAAGGTTGGAAGGAACCTTTCATTGCCCCTGGCATAACCTGCTTAAAACAGAGGCAACATCAGAGTTAGATCAGGTTGTTCAGAGCCTTCAGCTTTATCCATAGCGGCTCTTGTCATGCCCTGGAATAAAGAGTGTTGGTTTGACTAAGTGTGTTTCTGAGAAATCCATCCTGGCTGCTACTACTATTCTTTTCTTTACTTGGAGGATGTCTGCAGTTTGGTTTTTGGTGGTTTTTTAATTATTATTTTTTAAAGTAACTGAAATCTTTGTTCTGTAACTCTCTCTCCTCCTTTTCACCCTTAAAAATAAACACTGTCTGCCCCATCCTACAGCATCCCTCGTGCTCTCAGTGTCTAATAGATGTTCCCTCGAGATGAAGCGTCAAGAGGTTTTTAGAGCTTCAGCACTGGAAGCTGAGATATTTTGGGTTCATTTCAACACATTTGCAAAAAAAGAGAGAGTTTCCATTCCCAGGGACCTTTAGTGTATTTCCTTTTCTGTAGTTCTTGTTCTCAGTGCTTTAAATCAGCCTGGTGTGGACATTGCCTCAGCTGTCCACGACAGAAGCCCAGAGTGCAGGAGTGCCGTGTCCTTGCTCTGCTCAGTGTAATGAATCGCTTTCTTCTTTTGGGAAAAACCCCAACAAACAAATCAAACCACCTGTGTTTGCTGTAGCTTGGGAAAAGAAGGGCTTGAGGATGATGATGATGACGATGATGACTTGGATGACAGCTCTGGAAGCAAACGCAGAATCGAAGTGAAACCTCGTCAAGCCTCTCACACCAATTATTTACTGATGAGAGGCTACTACTCCCCTGGCATTGTCAGCACACGCAACCTGAGCCCCAGTGACAACATCGTGGTCAACGCCTGCCAGGTGAAGGTCAGGCTCAGATGTACCCCCATCCCAGGAAGGCTCAGCTCTCCAGGTTAGTTCTGTTTGGCCTAAAGTGCACAGAAGTGGCTTGGAGCAGGAGAGGTGGTGAACTCACCTGCTGAGGAACTGATTTAAACAAAGGCCCTTAACAGGAACATTCTGTTTTCATTACAAATCAAGTTTGTGAGGCTTTCTCTCCTGACTTAAAACAGATGGCTGACTTAGGCTTTTGTTAGTAACAAGGCCTTGCCTCTATTTCATGTTGTGTTGTATTTCATGTTCTGTCCTCTGCTCTGTTACCCCTCTCCAAGAGGTTTTTCAGTCCCTTCAACGACTTAAAATACTATATGATGTCGTAGCCAGGCTTTCTCTTCTGTAAAGAGAAAAGAAAATCTTTCAGAGCTTCTTGAATGGAAGTTCTCATTTAACTTGTCTCAGTCAAGTGCCTGAAATAGTGGTGTCCAATGTCTGGCCTCTTACCTCAGTAATTTAAACATTTTTATAATATTTAGAGCTCTCTGCAGTTCATCAGCACTGCCCCTTCTGAAAGAGCATCTTGTTTTCAGCTGTAATGCAAATGTATCCAGAGCCTTGAGCTCTTCAGCTGAAATGGTCTAGTGCTGCCCCTGCCCATTTCCAATGCTGTTGTGACAGAAGTAAAACAGGAGTTGTTTCTCCTGTCTCTGCTGCCTCTCCTGCCCTCCAGCTGTGCTGAGCTGACTGCTCATTACAGCTGATCCCATTTTTCCTTGGCAGCTGCCCCGAGTGTTCCAGAGGCAAACGTGGAGCAGCCTGCAGGTAAAAGGGAAGGGAGCAGGAAGAGCAGTGCCAGAGCTGCCCCCTCCCTCATCAGCCAGGACTGGGGAAGGGGACTACATGGCTTCAGTTCTGGATACTCTTACAGGGGGCTCAGTCTGGGGCAGCGATGGACCTGTCACTGAACACAGAGATGCTTTGTTGAGCTAATTGTCTAAAGCATTGTCAAGTGGTAGTTCAAACCATATCTGGCCAACAGCTTTCTGCTGTGGATTTTTTGATTAAAAGTGTCCTCTACAGCATTTCCTTGCCCTAGAATTTTCACTTGACCTTCTTCAAGAAAAAAGGAGAGGATTCCCTCATTAACTCAGAGCTAAGCTGACCCAGTGTTAGAGAGAACACCACTAAGTGCTCACTGCCTTCCAGCTATAATTCACTTTGCTGGGAGGGTGAGCCCTTGTAAACCAGTTTGCTCTTCTTTACAGGTCTTTTCAGAGACAGATATGTAGGGCAGAAAGAAAAAAGAGAACTGCAGCAATGAAGAGGGAAAACTGAGCTCTGTTTTTAACTGGTCTAGCACACCTACAATCTGTCTGTCTTTCTGCAGTGTGTTGCACAGTAACTGCTGCTTCACAGCTTAAACTCACATGGTTTATTTGCTTTGCAGTTCCTTCCCTGCTGGACCACATGGCTGTGGGCATCTCCTGCCTCCCTGAAACTTTCACGAGGCTGATAAAAGTCCAGGAAGAAAACTATGAGGTGGATAAGTTTCTCCATGAGTGTACAGAGCGTTATGGGTACAACCCCAGGGATGTGGCGGCTGTCCTGGAGATCCGAAGGGCCATAGAGGCCACTTCCCACTTTGGGATTTGCAAAGCTGAGCTGAGCAAACATTTCTGCAGCTATGAACAGGTGGAAGCTGAGCGCAGCAGGAGCTTGGAGCAGTACATTCAGGTGGGTTTACAGCCAGCATTAATGTTTGCATGCTTAGTATTCCCTTTGAACAGGATGAGCTTCCAGCCTGTCGGAAGCAACCATAAATTGAACAGTTATTTATGTTAGGCAGGAGATCACACACCACACCTGAGAGCAATCTTGCCTCAAATTTAGGAAGGCCAAAAATTAAAGCAGCACTTAATCAAAGATAGGAATGAACTGTTTCAGAAACCTAGAGGTGCCAGCATCAACCTTTTGGAAGTAAATTACTCTTTCCCAGTTATATTTTTAACTTACTTTAAGCTGAAGAAAAATGTCTCATGCTATAATTTCAGGAAGCTTTAAGGGGTAAAACATCTTTTCAACTTCAGTGCAGCAGGGGTCAAAATTGAATATTCTACTAAGCTCTTGCTCTTTCCTTGCTGCCAGTTAAATCATGACAATTCCATGACACATGGGTTAAGGTGACATTTTTCAGTGAAAGCTCCAGAAATAATTTGTTGTGGGGTTTTTTGTTCGTTTGTTACAGGACCTCATTGAAATGCAGCAGGTTTTAGAAGTAGGAGGCCACAATGTCAGACTGGTGGCAATAGTGTTTGCCAAGCCCTGGCTGTTACGCTCAGTGTGCCTGAAGAACAAAGCAGAGGATGCTGATCAGCCAGGGGCAGACACTGCTCTCCCAGATGTGCCCCAGGAGCAGCTGCCTTCGGAGCCAGGGCAGGGACAGGAATGTCTGGGAGAGGAGGAGCAGCTGGGAAAAGATACACAGTGTGCCAGTGATGACGAACCCCCGAGGAAGAGATGTAAGACTGATGTCCTTCAGGGTGACCATCAGCTCTGCCAGGGTGCACAGCCTGCTCTGGGCAGTGCAAGTGGCAGGAACTTGGATGCAGCTGTTCCTGAGCCTGTCACAAGGAAGGAAGCTGTTTCTGGGGGTGAAGAAGCGCCAGGAGGAGGCTCCCTGGGAGGGCAGGCAGAACCCCCAACTGAACTCCCAGAGCCTGCTCCAGAGGCTGTGGATGTGGACACTTACAAGGAACAAGATGAATCTTGTTCTGAGGACAAAGAACTCGAAGTAGAGAACGATGAGCTCAGCACTGAGCACAACAAGCAGATCCCTATCCCCGAACAATCAGCCAGTGAGCAGGACAATGATCTTTCCTACTTCCAGGAGAACCCAGGAGTCTCTAAAGGTATGGAGGAGCCCTCTGCATCCCTGAAATACAAACCAGCTCATCAGCAGTTAATCCCAAACCAGTAGCTCCATTTTATAAGCAAATCCTAGATTCTTTATGAAGCTGTACTAGAGGGATTCTCTTCTCTCACAGATAAATTGGCATAACACTAATTCATCTGGAAGGTCTCAGAGTTTTCAAATACATCAAGTAATCCTTCCTATGCCTTTTGCTGGAATGACTAGTCCAGAAGTATGTTTTCCTTAGAAACTTGTTTCCATGTCTTAAACTTCTCCAAAATAATTTGGATCTTAAGTTTCTCATCTCTGGCTTCAGTCCAAAGGTCAGACATCTCTAAGCCTAGAAAACACAGCACTGCTGGTGTGCATTTAGCTGGAATGTCCATGGCTGGAAGTCCTAAACTCATTAAACCATTCACCAGGAAGCAGCACATGCCAGTGAGATTAACAGCCCCCTTTGTAACCCAGTTGGACTTCATTTTCATTTCCTTTTTACTGCCAGTTTTCTAATAGCTAGTAGTTCTTGCCAAGCTTTACATTTAGTAGTTTGTGGGGGATTTCATTTTGGTTTGGTTTTTATTAGCTCTGATCTCAGACTGAACCACAAGCTCACTGCTCCTGTGGTACCTTGCCAAGCCCTGCCAGTACCCAGGTCCAGAGGGTGATCCCTAACATCCCACAGCTTGGGATTGTTTAACTGGAGCCTTCCTGCAGGAAATGCACTCGAGGCTGTCTAAACAGCAGAGACCTCAGCAGTTCTTAAATTAAACTACCTAAGTACTCTCCTGGATGTAACGTCCTGGACTTGTTTGTAGCATAGGAGGGAAAAAACAGGAGTTCTGTTATCAAACACAGAGTTCTCACTGCCCAGTGAATGTTTACATGTGCTTAAGCCAAAGCTGTTACCCTCTGGGTGTGGTAGGAATACTTCATTAAGTAATTGTCTAATTAAAACCCATGACATAATGTAATGGGAGTTGCAGAGACAGCCTTTGCTTTGAAACTGAGCCCTGCTAGAATCCTGAGTTTGCATTCTCATGTCTTCAGCCCCTTGGAGTTCTGCCCAACTTCCCTCTGATTTCCAGGAGCTTTAGGTTACCCAAACCCCTGGGAGAGCTCCAGGCTGAGACCCTGCACAGCTCTCTGTGAACCTCAGTTCTTTCAGCCCATACAATCACCATGGTTCAGCCATAGCATCAGGCTTCTCAGAATAAAACCTGCTGGGATTGGGGAAAGGAACCACAAAAAGTGGGGTTCAGTAGAGAGATGTGGTTGTGGGAAGAGTGTGCTGCAGGCAGGGCAGAGGGGCAGCTCAGAGCTCCCCAAAGCTGAGAGCAGCACATGGAGTAGCTTGCTGGTGTGGTTTCCTAGCAAGCTCTTGCACTTCACAGCTTGGCCACCTTTAACTCTCCTTCCATTAGATAAGGAGTTTGAGTTAATTAGAAAATATGTGTCCTTTTCTTTCCAGGAAGCTCTATGACAGATGTCTCCCAGGCACCCAGGGAGCGGTGAGTAACAGAGATGGCTGCAGAATACCAAACACTTGGCACTGCCAAAATAATTCTGGAAGCAGGGGTTTGGAAACCTCAGTGTTATGCTCTGATGGGCAGTGAGCATTGATGGTGGAGAAACCCCGTTCCATTGTTCTTGTTAATGTTACCTGGGCTCCTGTGCATGCTGAAAAAATGTCTCTGATAGATATTTTTACCCAAAAACCAACAAGCTCCAAATGTCAGAGGAGCAAAACTGATGTTACTGTACAAATAAGCCCAGTGCCAGCTTCCAGGTGCCCAGGAAAGGCCTGGAGAAACTGCAATATGAGAAATGCAAATTTCCATGCAGGGTCTGTCTTTTGGACACCAAAATGCTAAAAATGAGGAATTTGCTTCCCATCAGAGCACTGTTGCTGCATGGTGCAGGTGTTGGATAACTTTTGGAGGACGATAGAGATAATGTCAGACAAAGCTTCCCTGCTCATCGAGACCCAAGGCAGCTGCTGGGTGTGTAATGGTGCTAAAAGGGGTGAACCCCTGGTGAAAAATGCAGATTTGGTAGAGCAGCACCAACCCCTGCTCAGAGCAAGCACAGGATTTCCAGCTGCATTAAAATGGATGTAGCGAGAACCTCCATTAGGCAGAAATCGCGGTGATGGGAAACCTATCCCGGAGAATTCCCGACAGCCGAGTTCCAATTGTCTTTGGCAGGGCCTGTGAGAACGTGTGCTTCATTGGGAGGCCGTGGAGGATCGTGGATGGGAACCTGAACAAGCCAGTGTGCAAGGGCATGATGGAAGCCGTGCTCTACCACGTGATGACGAAGCCGGGCGTGACGCAGGCAGGGCTGCTGCAGCACTACAGCGGCGTCCTGCAGCCCGTGGCCGTGCTCGAGATCCTGCAGGTACAGGGCTGGCTCCACGACACACCCAGCCAGCAGTGACAGCTCTGCAAGGCCCAGGAGCACGGGAAAACAACACCTTCTCCCTTTGGTGTAAATTAACCACAGCCAGAGCAAGCCACTGCTCACAGGGAGGGAGGAGGGAAACCTGATTTACCCGGCCTTGTTACTGATTGTACAGTTTGAGCTTGCTTCTGAAATGGGTGGAATTCTAGGGGCTTGTCACCATGAAATACTAGGTTGACTGTTTAATGCAGTGGTAATCACAGGATCATGGAATGGTTTGGGTTGGAAGGAACCTTAAAGATCCTCTAGTTCCAGCCCCCAATCACCACAGATAATCCAAGTGTTCTTAATTTTTTTCCTTATATACCTTGTAGGTGGGTAATCTGCCATGAGAATCAAACTGAAATGTGTCTGTGCTAGATAATGTGTAAATCAGATCCTCCATCCTGACACACCTGCCTACAGGTCCTTAATTGTCAAACAAAACATGGCGAGAAAATTTTGAGTTTCTCATAATTTTGTTCCCACATCTTGACATTTGATTACCACCACTGCTACTTTGGAAATGGAACTTTGATTTCTATCATTTTTTCCTCTAAATATTCAAAATCTTCAGTAATCCTGCAGGCCTTCCCAAAAGCATGACTTCCCTGCTAACTGGAAATCAATTTTCCAGTGTCCATGTGCCACTTCTTCCCCGGGGCTTGTACCCCTTGGTGACAGTGCCAGTTGGGAATGTTGACGGTTGTGCATACCCTGTGTTCTGGGTGTTCCAGTATGGCAATGTAAACTCAAACCCACAAAATCAAGCAATTAATTACCTCTACATTTTACAGAGTGGAGAACTTCAATCTGACTTCTGTACCTATAAATTCACTAATAATTGGTTTTGAAACCACAGAGCTTGTCATACACCTATTAACCATTAACAAGAACGGGCACAGAAGTCTGGCATTGACATCTAGAGCAGCCTTAGATTTTTTGTAACTGGTCCTAAATGTTGACATCTCTTACTGAACACCTTCTGTGTCAGTAACCATGTATCAATCAATGTGCTTGAAAGTAACTAGATATATCCAGCTATGTCCAGAGCTTGCATGTTTTTATTATTTATCTTTTTTACCTTTGTGCTGTAACCAGGGGCTCAAGTGAAGCCGCTTTTGGTATAAATTGTCCAACATTTCTGAGAACACTGTAGATAGAGCAGCATTCACAGCATTTTTTTTTTTTCGCTGCAACTGCCCAAATTAAAATATGTGAATTTTTTTGCAGGGTCTGGAAACTCTTGGTTGCATCAGACGATTCTACATGAAAAAGCCATCCCCGGTGTCACTCTTTTCTCAGCCAGTTGTGGAAGAACAACTAAAGAATCCCAAACTGAGTGAAACCCCAACCATCTACTATGAGCCCACGATAGACTGTACTCTCAGGCTGGGGAGAGTGTTCCCCTGCGAAATGAATTGGAATAAATGGGTGCAGATTATCCCTGTATAGAAGGGGCAAAGCTGAGTCATATTAAATTGGCTTAGCCTGTGGGAGAGAGTGTTCATGCAGATGAAATGTTACAATTTGTGCATCATGGTTTTATTAAGTTATTTATCCTTTTTACTTCTGAATGTATTTAAACTGAGAATAAAGCTTGATGTTAAGACACAAGTAATGCGCGATCCTACTTGAAGTATATTCTCTTTTTATCAGTAACTGGTTGCAGTGTATCGTTTGAAGTTCCTGCTTTAACTGACAGGGTTTTCACAGGTCACAGCAAAGGCCCTTTTTTAATTTTTGGCTCTCTGTAAGGCCCAGTGGTAACACTTCACCTCTGCTTTGTCTTCTGTGCCGTGGCACTGCAGCTGGCTCAGGGCTGGGGTTTCCTCACCGGCCCTCAGCTCGGTTACCTTCAGGCCCGTTTCTTTTTCAGCACTGGTTTCTCGGTGTGCAGGGCACCAGTTTATTACTCTGCTTCAGCAGAAGCCCTGCACTGTGTGAATTACGGGCCGCCAGCCTCCCCACGGGCACAGCACCCTGCTGGCGCCTGTTTCCCACCCCTGCCAGGCCCAAAGCAACCACGCAGCAGCCGCCTCCTTGCCCCCAGTGCCACGTTTATTGCAGGAGCAGGAGCCCCGCTCCCCGCGGCCCCTCAGCCCGGGGCGCTCAGTCCCGCCAGCGGTGCCCGCACTGCGGGTTGCAGCACTTGTAGAAGGTGGTCATGGGCTCGTCGGCCGAGCGCGTCTGGATCTGCATGAAGTAGGCGCGGGGGTGCTCGCACTTGGGGCACGGCTCTGCGGGAAAAACGCCGTGAGGGGCGGCAGGGGAGACCCGAGCCCCGCGCGGCCCCTCGGCCCGGCCCTACCTGCCGTGGAGTCCACGTTCTCCCAGGCCGCGGCGCCGCCCAGCACATCGTCCACCTCCTTCAGCCGCGGGTACTTCCTGCTCGTCACCTGCGGAACCGGGACCCGGGAGCCGCTCAGCGGGCATCGGGCACCGGTCAGAAGTCACCGGGCCCCGGACACAGCGGGCCCCGCCGCCCCGGGCCGCCCCCGCGCCCCCCGCGCCCCGGTACCTTCCGCGTGACGTTGCGCACGTAGGGACAGGTGGTGCAGGCGAAGCGGTGGCAGCGCGGCCCCTCCTCGGCCACCAGCACGTTCCCGCAGGCCGGGCAGAAGAGCAGCATCGCCGCTTCCGCCGCGCCGCCCGCCCCTTCCGGCGATGGCGGCCGAGGAGCCGGCGGAGGAGCCGCCCGAGGAGCTGGCGCACGCCGAGGTGCTGGAGCTGTTCCAGGCGGCGCTGGCGCGGCTGGTGCAGGACCCGCTGCTCTGCGACCTCCCGCCGCAGGTGGGCCCGGGGCGCCGGGGGCCGGGCCGGGGCCGGCGGGGCTGGGCTCACTCACGCCCGTCTCGCCCGCCCGCAGGTGACGGCGGAGGAGATCGGCTCGCAGGTGGCCCTGGAGTACGGGCAGGCCATGACGGTGCGGGTGTGCAAGGCGGACGGCGAGACCGTGCGTGCGTGCGGGGCCGGCTGCGGGGCGGGCG